>OY720442.1:86489658-87089658 GCA_963082915.1 Dolichopus griseipennis
GAGATTTATAGAAAAGATCGGGATATCTTGCTACAAATTGTTCGTGGTGGTGGTTGTACTACTTGCAGTAAACAATACCTTATCTAGTGTGGCATTAATCACTAGGACTTACCACTCTTTTGATCACCAATTTATTAAAGTTAACTTAGGTAATAATTTTTTATACCTGGGTATTGTTTACTTTCCTTCTAATTCTGACAATTCCTCATATTCGGAATTTTTCGAGATATACCAGCATGTTATATCGTATATGAATGAGGGTGATTCAATTATAATTTTAGGGGACTTTAACCGTCCTTCTTTATCTTTTATTGTTGACGAATCTGATAATTTGTTACTACCAATCAACTTTCAGGACGAAATAGATTTCGATCTCATTAATGTATTTTATGGTAATGATTTACAACAAATTATCAGCTTTCCGAATAATTATTACAAGTGGTTAGATCTTGCATTCACGAATGCATATGATAAAGTGGTGGTAAAGCTCGCTGATGATTCAGAAAACCTTTTTACAAATAATCCGCATCATAACGCAATCATCTTCGAATTTTCCACTCCTATACCTCTTTTTACCAAATCTTACAATAATACTTTTGTATATGACATTCTTAATGCTGATTATCAAAGCACAATATTACCATATTCAAGAATAGAACGTACTAAAGAACAATAAACAGTTTTAGTTACAGCAATGCTGCTAAATTCTTTAGCTCTTCTTTTTATAAAGCCGAGCATTTTGTTTGCCCTGGAAATCATATACTCATAATGGAGATGGAAGTTCAGTTTATCATCCAACAGAAAAATCCTAAATCGGTAATGCTTTTAACCCTTTCAAGGGTTACATTATTTATATTATAACCGAATGAAATGGTAGATCTCTTACGTGTAAAACTTATAACCTTGCATTTTTCAATGTTTAGTTCTAGTTTATTAGAGAAGCACCATTCTTGTAGAGAAATAAGATTTGTCTGAAGTAATGCAACATCAGAACTATTTTTAATTACATGATAAATCTTGAGATCGTCAGCAAATGCAACATGTGACACACCGAAAAGTTTACTAGAAAGATCGGAAATGAATATATTAAACAAGAGTGGTCCTATGTGGCTACCTTGTGGTACTCCTGATGTAACATTAATTGGGTCTGACAAAAATCCTTGAAATTTGATATTTTGCGATCTATTTGTAATATAGGAGAATATCCAGTAAAGAAAAGAGCCCGAAATACCTAAAGTTGCAAGTTTGTTTAGTAGAATTTTGTGATCAACACGATCGAATGCTTTGCTAAAGTTCGTGTAAATAGCATCAACTTGGTGCCCATTTTCCATTTCATTAAGGATTTCAGAAGTATAATCCAAAAGGTTTGTTGTTGTGGAACGACCTTTTCTGAATCCATGTTGTTGTTCGTTTAGTTTTGTATTAATGATGGGCGTAATTTTGTTTACAACCATTTTTTCGAACAACTTTGGAATAGTCGATAAAACAGCAATGCCACGGTAATTTTCGACGAATGATTTATCTCCCTTTTTATAAATAGGAGTAAGATAAGAAGATTTCCAAACAAGAGGGAAAATACCTGAAGAAAGAGATTTATTAAAAATATAATGAAGTGGATAAGTTAGATAACTAACACAGTTGTATAAAAAAGTCGGTGGGATTAGGTCAGGTCCTATACCTTTTTTAGTATCAAATTTAGTGATTGCTTCAAATATTTCAATTTCGGTGAGATATAAGTCCGTAATAATAGGATTTGAATTATTAATTAAGTTAGAGAAATCGAAATTAATTGGAGACTCGTGTGAACGAAACGAAACGTGTTGTCTTTTGACATTAAGCTTGGATAACCATAAGTCTTACGTTTTGTGTTGACGAAGTCAAAAAACTTTTTAGGATCTGTAATAAATTTGTTGCCTAAAACAATAATTTTAACCTTCATTATATCATATTACACTTCAAGTTCATATTATTTTTTAACTTAGTTACTTTATACAGTTAGTTAATACAGTTAGTATTCATAAATTTAATTTCAACTGTGTTTTTGCTTTGTATGCATTTTCTACAAATAAACAAATAATTATACTTTTTATTCTTAATGTATTTAAAATTTTTTTGGTTATGTAATCAAATTTCATGTTAATTATAAGTTTTAGTTTTAAGAATTATTTTGTAAAAACCTTGTTTTGATTCAAATAAATAAATAATAAATAAATAATAATGAAAGTACCATGGGAATTGGTTCTGGTCGAGTTCGGGTTCTAGAAGCTTTTGATCGATCTAAGGCCAAACGAGTATAATTTCGAAGCCAAAGAATATATTTCCTATTTCTTATATGTCCCCGAAATTTAGATTTAATTGTAGTATTTGTTCAGATGCCTCCTAAGAAATCCCAAAACCAAAAAGCTTATCTTCGAAATTCAAGAAGATAGAAACTTTAAACTTGATACACGAGGGCTCTTTCCTATTTCCGTTTATATTTAACACTTTTATATTTTTGAAAGGCTAAGAATTTTACCATAAAACATATTTTGTATAATATTTTATAAATTAAAAACAAAATATTTTTTTAATAAACGGTTAAATTCCTTGGTTTTAATGTTAATCATATCATATATTTTATTGAATTATTACCAAAGGTGATATATAATTAAGACATTGTGTACAATACTTAAGCTATATTCAAAGGTACTTGCTGCATTTATGTAAAATTTCTTTTTATATTTAAATGAATTATATGAAAAGTTCTAAAATTGTAATTGTACTTTAGAAATATATTTTTAGCATATTTTGCGTTTATAAGCTTTTCTAATAGGTACGTAAACTAACAATTTAAAATAATTGCAATTTTGAAAAATTTGAATTTTTTGAACAATTCGGAATGCCTTTTACGCTTTCTACTACTTTTTGATTTACTACTTGCTGTAAATAAAATTTTTTATGATAGTCTTAATTTTGTTTCATTAAGAATAAATAACTCCGCCGTAGCCGGTCCCAAGCCCGGTTGAGAAAGGAGGAGGGAAGAATAGTTGCAACCTGAATGGCCACATACATTGGCGTCTCAGGAAGTAGGAAAACGCTATATAATGCAGTTGAACTCGTAACATAGTTATGAGAACTTCAACGCATTATATGGCAAATTCTGAAGCAACTCTTCAAACCCAACGGCCCTCCAGTCTGGGGGTTGGCGTAAGGCTAACTACCTTACCCATAAAAACCAACAAATAGTTATGAATGACGAAAATGCCTCGGATATGAGAACGAATAGATTACACGGAAAACGACCATGGAACAACTATAAGGACAAAGATTTAAGAATTTGCTCCTGGAATGTAAGAACACTCTACACCCCAGGAGCATCTAACAATTTGGAAAAGGTTCTCGCGCAGTATAAAGCCGATATTACTGCGATACAGGAAATACGTTGGAAAGGAACCGGTACACTAAAAAAGCGAAAATGCGACATTTACTACAGCTGCCATGAAAAGCACCACATATTAGGATGCGGTTTTGTAGTGGGAGAAAGGTTGAGGTCGTTGGTCATTGACTTTACACCTGTCAATGAACGACTTGCAACCATCCGCATCAAAGGCAGATTTTACAACATATCCATAATATGTGCGCATGCTCCTACGGACGAAGCAGAGGATGCAGATAAGGAAGAATATTACGATACCCTTGAGCGAACATACGCAGCCTGCCCCGAACACGATGCCAAGATTGTAATCGGAGATTTTAATGCTAAAGTTGGTAGAGAAGCAATACATGGAAAAACAATTGGTAATCATATTCTCCACAACACCACCACAGACAATGGTTACCGATTAGTTAATTTTGCAGCTGCGCGTAACATGGTTATAAGTAGCACCAAATTTCCACATAAGAACATCCACAAAATAACCTGGCTATCCCCTGATGGTCGTACATCTAATCAGATTGACCATCTATTGATTGACGCACGACACTCAACATCCATGCTAGATGTACGAACTTTCAGAGGGGCTAACATCGACTCTGATCATTATCTAATAGCAGCACAATTCAGAGCACGAATATCTAATGTGAGGAAGCTGCAGAACACAAGATCACAAAAATTCCACATCGCCTGATATAGCCAGAGAATACAGCCAACAAATTAGCTCTAGACTCCAATCGGCACCTCCTTTGAATAATCCATCCATCGATGAACAATGGCAACATTGTTCTAACATTATCAAGGAGGTGGCTTCAAATACCATAGGTTTCGAACCAACACCAACCAGAAACCCTTGGTATGATGAAGAATGCTCAATTAAAACAGCACTCAAAAATGTAGCATACCGCAAGACCCTGCAGAGGAAAACCAGAGCGGCGCAGGAGGAGTACAGAGCTAAGAGACGAGATGAAAAGTACACCATTAGGCGAAAAAAAAGGGTTTATGAAAAATCTCGTCTTGTGGACATTGAAACATGCAGAGACAGAGGCGAAGTACGTAAGTTCTACAAACAAGCCAAGCAGTTGGCAGCTGGCTACAAACAACGTACACACGCGAGTTATGTATGAACTTCCTAATATAACGTTAACTGAGTCAACTTCAAGTTCTACACCTGAAGTTGTTATAGAAGCTAAAACAATAGCAACAAAAAAAAGTATATTTTGATTTTCATTTTTATTTTTTCTTATTTCAAAATTTAACTTAAAATTAAAAATTTACGTTCATATATAAAAATCCGTAAATATATGTAAAAATGCTGAATTTGCATTATTTTTGTTTTTTTTGTTTTTTAAATGACAAAAACCTTGAACTCTTCAAGTTCAATGTTGTTTAAATGAATAATTTTATATTAGAAACTTAATTAATAAGAAATGCTTAGTCTTAGTTTTTTTAAGTTTAGTTTAAGTAATTACAAAAAACCGTAAGATAAATTAAGTTAGTTGGTTATAACTGTTCAAACGTAATATAATTAAAACTAATTAATATATAAAATTTTTTTGTTTTATTTTTATAATTAAATATAATAAAACCTTTTTTTATAAAAAATATATTTCGCGCTTAAAGACAGCATGGGAAATTTGGTAACCGATACGCGAGAGATATTGAAGACATGGAAACAACATTTCGAACAGTTGTTAAATGATGGGCATTCAGAACACCAGAATAATGCACCAGTCACAATGATCAACGATGACGAAACACTACCACCGAGCCTAATGGAAGTTGACCAAGCCATTCAGAAACTGAAAAATAACAAAGCTGCTGGTTCAGATGGAATCCCAGCTGAGTTATTTAAGGTAGCAGGAGAAGATTTGGTTAGGAGCATGCACCAAATCATCACCAGAGTCTGGATGGAAGAATGCATGCCCGATGACTGGAACATTAGCACCATATGCCCCATCCACAAAAAGGGCGATGCCATGTCATGTGCCAACTATAGAGGAATATCTCTATTGAATGTCGCGTACAAGATCCTTTCCAACGTAATATGCGAACGACTGAAACCACATTGCAATAACATCATAGGCAACTACCAATGTGGTTTCCGTCCTGGTAAGTCTACCATCGACCAAATCTTCGCATTGAGGCAAATCCTGGAGAAGACCCATGAATTTCAAATCGATACATACCATCTTTTTATCGATTTTAAGGCAGCCTACGACAGTATCTATCGCCGGGAACTGTACATTGCAATGTCGGAATATAGCATACCATCCAAGCTTATCCGACTTTGCCAAGTAACATTGGAGAACACTAAATGTGCAGTTGCTATTGGAGGAAATATGTCGGAGCTCTTTCACACATGCACCGGCTTCCGTCAAGGTGATGCACTGTCATGCGACTTCTTCAATTTAGTGCTCGAACAGATTATACGCCGCTCTGGTGTCAACACCGAAGGAACAATCTTCAGAAAATCTGTTCAGCTATTAGGCTTCGCGGACGACGTCGACATAATAACAACATCACAACGAGCCGTCATCGAAGCCTTCGTCCGTATTGAAGAAGAAGCAAAGAAAATGGGTCAACAAATAAAGAGGCCAGAATACATCGAGCAGGTCCAAACATCACTGTTGGTACATATAACTTTGAGGTAGGTAAGGAGTTGTGGAGGTCCGACGAAGAATAAACCTAGCAAACCGCTGCTACTTCGGTTTGTCAAAACAACTGGGTTCAAAACTCCTCTCGCGCAGTTCCAAAGTGCAACTGTACAAAACGCTCATACTTCTGGTGCTACTATATGGAGCAGAATGCTGGACATTGCCCAGAGCAAGTGAGCAAGCACTTGGAACTTTCGAGCGAAAGATTCTTCGTCGAGTGTTCGGTCCTTACTGCGACGATGGGACCTGGAGAAGAAGATACAATGCCGAGATCTATCAGCTGTACGGTGACGTAGACCTAGTTCAAAAAATTAAGATCAAAAGGCTGCAATGGCTAGGTCACGTTGAGCGAATGGACAACAATGCTCCAGCTAAAAAGATACT
Organism: Dolichopus griseipennis; assembly: GCA_963082915.1. Classification (NCBI taxonomy): domain Eukaryota; kingdom Metazoa; phylum Arthropoda; class Insecta; order Diptera; family Dolichopodidae; genus Dolichopus; species Dolichopus griseipennis. Next base: position 86,496,112 of record OY720442.1, read on the forward strand.
CGAAGCCAGGCCAGAGGGAACACGTCGCAGAGGTCGCCCAAACCTTCGTTGGAGAGACGAGATTTCGACAGACATCAGAAGGCTCCAAATCTCCAACTGGAGAGAATCTGCTCGGGACCGAACGAGGTGGAGAGGAACGCTACGTCAGGCCCAGGACCTTCATGGTCTGTAGCGCCACCTAAGTAAGTAGTAAGAATAAAGTAGGTATACTGGGTCGGTAAGGGTCATGTAGGTATACTGGGATTTTCGACCATGGGTTCGGAACCTAGAGCTTTTTTTTCGAATTTAGGCCAAACGAGCATAATTCCGAAACCAATGAAGATAGAACCTCCAAATTTGGTATCAAGGTGTCCATTCCTATTTCTTTAGTGTCCTTGATTTTTGGACTTGATTTTTGGAATAGTGGGTCGGGGACCAGCCACATATTTCCGAAGACCTTAAAGCATATCTATAAAATTAATAAAGATAGCAACTTGAAACAAATGTAGAAGCTTCAAATTTAGCACAAGCATGTTCTTTACTATTTGTGTGGCCCCCTAAATTGGGATCAATTGGAGTGGTGGTTCAGTACCCCTCTTAGACCTACCAAGGCTTTAAAGCTTATAATTGAAATTAATAAAAACAGTAACTTAAAATTAAGATAGAACGTTCTAATTGTTTACAAGGGTTCACTAGTATTTAAAATACAGCAAATACAACTAGTATTTAAAATACAGCTGCATATGAGCGAAATCGTACCATGGTTTCGGGTTCTGGAACCTTTGAAAAGTTCAAGGGCTAACAAACATATATCTTAAAAATAGCATAACTCAAAAAATGATGTCGCTATTTTGAAGAAATTTAAAATGTAGATTACTTGTAATGAAAGTATCATGAGAATTGGTTCTGCTCGAGTTTGGTCAATGAGTTCGGATTATAGAAATGTTGATCGATTTGAAAAATTTGAATTATTAAATATATTATGCTTTGATTAGCTTTTTATCACAAAATTTAATAATTCAAATTTTTTAACTTTTGTAATTGATCGAAATAAATATATTTTCATTTATTTCAAGGTTTTTGTTTTTTAATATTTTTATACCCTACACCTATAGAATAGGTAAAGGGGTATATTAACTTTGGTATGGTGTTTGTAACCACCTAAAGAAAGCGAGCTAGATATGGAAAAGTATATATATTTGTGATCAGCGTGACCGCCTTAGTCGATATAGCCATGTCCGTCCGTCCGTCCGTCCGTAGGCACGATAACTCAAAAAATAATGGAGCTATATTGATGAAATTTTAACTGTAGGTTACTAGGACTGAAAGTACGGCGGGGATTGCATATGGGCGAAATCGGTCCATGGGTTCGGATTCCGGACCTTTTAATCGATGTCAGGGCTAAGGAACATATATAAAAAATCACGATAACTCAACAACTAATGAGGCTATCTTCATGAAATTTGTGCTGTAGGTTATTGGCAGCGAAACTACGGCGGTGATTACGTACGGTGAGGATTGGACAATGGGTTCGGAACTTAGAACTTTTTGATCGAATTTAGGCCAAACGAGCATAATTCCGAAACCAATGAAGATAGAACCTCCAAATTTGGTATCAGGGTGTCCCTTCCTATTTCGTAAGTGTCTTTGAAATTTGGGCCCCATTGGAGTAGTGGATCGGGGACCAGCCACTCAGTTCTTAGGCCCTTAAAGCATATTTTCGAAATTAATAAAGATAGTAACTTGAAACAAATGTAGAAGCTTCCAATTTGCCACAAGGGTGTTCTTTACTATTTCTTCCGTGCCCCCCTAATTTGGGATCAATTGGAGTGGTGGTTCAGAACCTCTCTTAGACCCCCCAATGTGTAAAAGCTTATCATCGAAATTAATAAAACTAGTAACTTAAAATTAAGATAGAGCGTTCCAATTGTGTACAAGGGTTAACTAGTATTGAAAGTATGACGGGACTGCATATGGGCGAAATCGTACCATAATTTCGGGTCCTGGAACCCTTGAAAAGTTCAAGGACTAACAAACATATATCTTACAAACACCATAACTCAAAAAATAATGCCGGTATTTTGATGAAATTTAACAGTAGGTTACTAGTAATGAAAGTACCATGGGAATTGGTTGTGGTCGAGTTAAATTTCGAAGCCAAAGAATATATTTCCTATGTCCTATGTGTCTCCGAAATCTAGACTTAATTGTAGTGGTTCAGCTATGTTCAAAGGTACTTGCTGCATTTATGTAAAATTTATTTTTATATTTAAATGAATTATATGAAAAGGTGTAAATTTTTAATTGTATTTTAGAAATACATATATTGCATATTTTGCGTTTATAAGCTTTTCTATTAGGTATATAAACTAACCATTTAAAATAATTGCAATTTTTAAAAATTTGGATTATTAAATATATTATGCTTTGATTATCTTTTTATCACAAAATTTAATAATTAGAATTTTTTCATTTTGTAATTGAATTGGAATAAATATATTTTCATTTATTTCAAGTTGGTTTGTTTTTTAATATTTTTAAATAGATAAATTAGTAAGAATTTGTAGTATTTTTTAATAGATAGGGTAATTAGAAAATGTTTTTAGTATTATACAGTTAATTTGGTTAGCTATGTCTTACGATCAAATTAATAACAGCTTCTATGGTGTTAAAATGACTTATGGATATGTCCTTAAATTTGAACCAAATAGGTGTAGGGTATTTCTAAGTCGGTTGCACCGACTGACTGTTTCTTTACTTGTTAAATAGATAAATTGGTAAGAATTTGTAATATTTTTTAATAGATAGTTTAATTGGAAAATGTTGTTAGTATTATAAAGTTAATTTAGTTAGCTATGTCTTACGATCAAACTAATAACAGCTTTTATGGTTTTAAAATGACTTATGTACTTCCCATTAAATTTGAACGAAATAGGTGTAGGGTATTTCTAAGTCGGTTGCACCGACTGACTGTTTCTTTACTTGTTTCAATGTTGTTTGGATCTTTGTGTGTGCATCATATAAGGATTTTCTGATTTTAAGTTTTTCAAATATCATGGGTGTAATCCAGTTATTATTTGTAGTTTTTACAGTTACTGCTTTAGTACCCTAGTGTATCCTTAACTAGTGTATCCATAATGTTTGTATTTTCTGCTTTAGTTTTTACAATGTTACGCATTTGAATGTTTCTGATCAGAAATATATATATATATACTTTTCCATATCCTGCTCGCTTCCTTTAGATGGTTACAAACACCATACCAAAGTTAATATATCCTTTGCACGGTGCAACCGACTTAGAAATAGTCTAAACCTGATTTGGAACTAATTAATTACATTCTGTAATCAATAACACCTGAAATGACGTTTAACGGTAATTGTTAAAAATCACAATTACATGTAATTTGTAATTCGAAATATATAATAAGCAGGTAATATATAAATAATATATAAGCTATTTTTTTTTATTTTTGATTTGTGAGTTATTTTCAACCGAATTTTAATAGAAACGATCATATGTTTTAGTTTTTATTATCTATATTTTTGTTTTTGTAAGTATTTTTTTTAAAAAATAAATTTTTGATATGACTTGAGAAAGAATAAGAAGTAAGGAAAAGATAATTTTTTATTTTGCTAATCATGAATGAATGAAAATAGAAGAAAATTTCTATTAGGTTTTTTAAAATTATTATTTTTCCTTTTCACATTAATGTTGTTAGGACCGACCGCCAAATCTTATTCTATGTATTCAAAATTTGTATCTGGTTGTATGTTATATACATAAACATGTATATTTTGTAAAATTAAAAATAATCTATTTTCTTACCATATTATATTACATAAGAAGTTAAAGTTTTGGAAGAACTAGTTCGTTATCTTGATTAATTGAATAAAAGTTTTAATAGTCTTATATATTTATTCTTAATAAGATTTTTTATAATACAGTAAAAAGGGAAGTGGCATATCTACATGCATTATTTAAAAATTTTGTTCATTCCATTCAATATAAAAAACACTTTAAAACTTATAATATAACATTTTATTTACCTAGCAGTAGTAATAATGTATAATAATGGTAATATGTATGTAGTAAGTATGTATGTGTATTTACGTTAACGTTAACTATTTCGTTAAAATTCTCTATTCATTAAAAAAATAGAAAAAAATGAACTACCTATATACAAAAATAGCAATATGAACTAAAGTCAAACTATTTAATTACTAAACATATTTTTTAAAAGGTTTGAAAATGCAAACCTGAGAGGGTTAAAGAATAAAATTCTACTTTGGTTTCGAAATTATACTAGTTTGGCCTCAATTCGATCAAAAGCTTCTAGAATCCGAACTCATTGTGCGAACTCGACCAGAACCAATTTTCATGGTACTTTCATTACCAGTAACCTAGAATTTAAATTTCATCAAAATTTAATTAGGTATTGAGTTATAGTGTTTTTAAGATATATGATATTTGTCAACGCTTGAACTCTTCAAAGGTTTCAGAATGCGAAACCATGGTACGATTTCGCCCATATGCACTCCCCGTCTTACTTTCAATAATAGTTAACCCTTGTACACAATTGGAACGTTCTACCTTAATTTTAACTTACTATTTTTATTAATTTCGATGATAAGCCTTTAAACCTTGGGAGGTCTAAAAGAGTTACCTGAACATCCACTCTAATTGAACATGAATCAAGGGAACACTTAGGAAATAGTAAAGAACACCCTTGTGTCAAATTTGAAGCTTCTACATTTGTTTAAAGTTACTATCTTTATTATTTTCGGAGATATACTTTAAGTTCTTAGAAACTATGCGGATGGTCCCCGACCCACAACTGCAATTGGTCCTAAATTTCAACGACTCTGAAGAAGAGGCCTACTGATCCAAATTTGAATGTTCTATTTTCATTGTTATCGGGATTATGCTTGTTTCGCCTAAATTCGATCAAATACTTCTAGGATCCGAACCCATGGTCCGATTTCGACCGCACGCAATTCTCTCCATGGTCTAATTACTAGTAATCTACAGCAGAAGTTTCATGAAGGCAGCGCCATTCGTTGTTGAATTATCCTAATTTTTTTATATGTTCGTTAGCCCTTAAAACAATTAAAATGTCCAGAACCCATGGGCCGATTTCGCCTATATGCAATCCCCGTCGTACTTTAAGTACAAGTAGCATACAGTTAAAATTTCATCAAGATAACTCCATTAGTTTTTGAGTTATTGTGCCTACGGACGGACGGACATGGCTATATCGACTCAGGAGGAAATAAGAAAATAAGCAAATAAGAGGAAACACTTGTGCCCCAAATTTTATTATCTTTATTAATTTCGAAGATATGCTTTAAAGTCCTCGGAGCTGTGTGGATGGTCTACTACTGCATTTAGTCCTAAATTTCAAGGACATAGGAAGAAGGACCCTGGTACTAAATTTGGAGGTTCTATCTTCATTAGTTTTTTTTTTTGTTTTTTTCTTTATTAAGTTTAATGGTTTTTTTTTTTTTTACAAATATAGTTTTAGTAGGTGGCGCGAAATAAAGCCATAAAATGACATAATGCTTTCAAATGCGGAATAAAGCCATATCGAGAATTTTTTTGCGTATGGCTTTATTTCGCATTTGAATGCGAAATAAAGCCATATCATTTTCTAAAATTTTACGAAATAAAGCCATATAGTAAAATTGATACAAATTCTAGTTTAATAGTAAACAAAGTAAAAAAAAAATAGAAATTGATAATTAAGTGCAGTTATAAATGATAAATACAGGGTGTTTCGCTAATAACCTGCCATAGATCTAGGGGTTATTCTAGGGTTCAAAACAAACAAAAAATGCTTTTAGAGGTAGGGTCTATCGGATACCTAATTCATTCAAAAAATTAATAAGTTCCTAATTTTTTTTAATACACTGTAATAAAACATGTTAAATAATATTATATTTTCATTACGGGGGCTGCCGCCCCGAACCCCCGTTAACTGAATTATTGAAGCTAGATTTTGAATCCAACACTAAAATGAAAAGAATGGTATAAGAATTCGGATACCTAATTCATTAAAAAAATTAATAAGTTTCTAATTTTTTTAATACACTGTAATAAAACATGTTAAATAATATTATATTTTCATTACGGGGCTGCCGCCCCCGAACCCGCGCTAACTCAATTATTGAAACTAGATTTTGAATCCAACACTATAATGAAAAGAATGGTATGCGAATTCGGCATAGCTATTTCATACAAAAAATAATCAACCCTAATTAATAAATATAAATATTCTGGAAAAGGGGGCAATCCTGCTTTTGAATCCAGCTCCAAAATCCCTCCTAATTGAGAACCCCATATATACACATATATATAAATATTCTGGAAAAAGCGTAAAGCCCTGCTTTTGAATCCAACTAACAATCCCACATATACACATATATAAATATTCTGGAAAAAGCGGCAATCCTGCTTTTGAATCCAACTCTAAAATCCCTCCTAATTGAGAATCCCACATATATACATATATAAATATTCTGGAAAAAGCGTAAAACCCTGCTTTTGAAACCAACTCTAAAACTCCTTCCTAACTATTTAAATAAAAAAGTTTGGAAAATTAAATTGCTTCTATTTTCACAAATAAAATTACATTTTTAAATGCGAAATAAAGCCATAATGTCATTTTATGGCTTTATTTCGTATGGCTTTATTTCACGGCGCCGTTTTAGTATGGATTTCAATATGTTTTCTAAACATCCTAGCCTTAGTTTTTTGGTCACATTGTTTTCTCAATAATAATTATTACAATTCAACTTTATCAAAGAGAAAGCAAGAAAAAAATAAATTAAAATAGAATATAACAAGTAAAGAAACAGTCAGTCGGTGTAACCTACTTAGAAATACCCTACACCTATTTGGTTTAAATTTAATGGGAAGTCCATAAGTCATTTTAAAATCATAAAAGCTTTTATTAGTTTGATCGTAAGAAATGGCTAACCAAATTTAATTTATAATACAAAAAACCATTTTCTAATGATTTTATCAATTCAAAAATATTAGCAATTCTTACTAATTTATCTATTTAAAAATATTAAACTACAAATAAAGTTGAGATAAATGGATTTGTAAAATGCAATTACAAAATTACACATTTAAAACGTTTATCCAATTCAATAAAATTTTACACACATGCAGCAATTACCCCTTTTCAGGATCGTATTTCAACCTTCGTCACGATAACACCGTCACGATTTTTTTTTCAAAATTCTATTGCTAACTTTTTTTTTCTTACTTTTAAACTTAAATTAAGTTCTAAAAATTTTCTTTAATTTTCTAACTTAATTTAAATTTATTTGTGGTGGTTCTAATAATTAGTTTTTATTTTTTTTGTGTGAATTTGTTTGGACCACATTGCCGCATTTTCCATTGCGGCATTTCATGGATAAGTATTATTATTATTAAAATTTATTTGATTTATTTATTTTTAACTAGAATAATTTCTTTTTTATTTTATTCTTTTAATTTTTTTTAAATTTTTATTTTCCAATCTTTTATTAATTAATTAATAATTAATTTTTTTTAGTTTCTTTTTTATATAAAATTATTCAAATATTTATAAATTTTCACGTCACGCGCCGGTTTGTTTTGTTTACATTTAAAATAATTATTTTTTTTTTTTGGAAGTAATACTTCTTTTAATCTTCCTCTAGTGGTAAACAAAACAATATATCCATCTCTCGATGTCAATGTTTCTAATAACTCTCTCCACTCTCAATATACCATCATAAAAACACCGTAACTTAATTAATAAATTCTGATGGTATATGTCCAATAATTTTTTAAACTTTTATTTTGTTTTTGTATTTAAATAGTTATTGTACCACAATTACAAATGTTTTATTTTTAATTAGATGTAATTGTGTATTTGTTTTATTTTGATTAAGTTTTTGGTTGTACCTACTACAATAAGGGCACATATAGTTTCTATATAGATTCTATATCGTGCAAGTTAAAAACTGTTGGACGTAGTTATAAACCATTTTCTCACTCGAAATAAGACTTTTAAATTTTAAATTTTTTTGTAAATTTTATTTTCTTTTTCTCAAAAGGTGTTGTCGATAGGTTGATAAAATCGTACATAAAAAAGCATTTTTTCTTTTTTTGTTTTTTTTTTTCTTTCTATTGTCTAACAAAATTATCAACTTTAACCTTAATTTTTGTAATATTCGCGGTTTGCAAACGAACTTCCATGCCGTTGAAGGTCATCTTAATTCAATTAAACCGGCAATCCTTGCTCTATGTGAAACGCAAGTTAGTAGTCACAGTGTTAACTTCGATATTAACGGCTACTTACTCATTTCACACTTCGTTCCCAAAAGAGGCATCGCCATCTACATAAAAAAAGACATTGCTTTTAACACTCTTGACAAATATAAATCTTCAAGCCGAACTTTCAATTACGTTTGGGTCAAAATCCATGTTGAAAAGCATGTTATACATTTCTGTTTTCTATACAGATCACCCAATTCAAGTGAACAAGAAACTGTTATGGAAATTGAAAACCTTTCAAACCAGATCAATGAAATTCTCGATTGTTTTCCTAAGACCGAAATTGTTCTGGCGGGGGATTTTAATGTTCATATTAAAGACTGGCTTCACTTTTCCAGTACCTCTTCTCCGAGTCAAAACTCGATTGGGAAACAAGTTGAATTATTTTCTACTCTATTTCACCTTTCTCAACTTGTTAAAAACCCCACTAGAATCCCTGACTGTGCTGATCAAGAAGGTCACCTCTTGGATCTGTTTCTAACCACACCCTGAAAAGTATGTGATTTCAGTTGGTTGCCCCCTGGGGGAATCTGATCACTGTTTGGTTAATACAAGCTTCCGAACAGGGTCGGTGTTCAACCGAAGGTCACTTCCCAAAAAATTAGTATGGCATTATAACCATGCTAACTGGGAAAGTCTGAACAATTTTTACAAAACCTTTGATTGGTCACTGTGCTTCCGTGGTAGGAATGTTGACTTTGCTGCAAATGCGATTAGTGAAACTATTCTACTTGGAATGAGATTATTTATACCTCGCTCATTGAAATCTATTAAAGGGAAACCCAAAACTTGGTTTAATCGCATTTGTAAAGAAGCCATTCTAAAAAAAGAGAAAGCCTTCAAAAAGTACCGGGACAGTGGTTTGGAGGCTCACAGGACCAACTATATAGTGGTTCGGAACAGATGTAAGAGAGTTATCAACAAGCAAAAATTCTTGTTCAATCAAAAGTTGAAACGAAAACTAATACACATGCCCAAGAATAGCAAGTCCTTTTGGACTTTTGCAAAAAATCTAAAAGAGGACAATAGCGGGTCTTCTTTTCCTCCACTTGTTGATATAAACAACCACATCGTATCAGATTCAAAAGAAAAAGCGAATTTGTTTGGCAAACAGTTCGCTTCTAACTCATCACTGCCTCAGTCAACTCAAAGACCTCCATCTATTCCTGAAGTTGGCTGCTCCATTGGTAGAATATATTTTAGGACGCGAGCAGTGATGAAAATCTAAAAGAATCTTGATACAAGAAAATCAGCCGGTCCGGACGGTATTACAACTTCTTCTTCTTCTATAGCTTTACAGTCCTTGATGAACCTGAGCTTCCGCTATAATTCTCTTCCATACATCCCGATCTTGTGCAACTCTCTTCCAATTTCTTATTCCTAAAATCCTTATGTCATCTTCAACAGCGTCTAGCCATCTTTTTTTTGGTCTCCCTCTACCTCTAGTACCCTGCATTTGGTGGAGAAACACTCTTTTTGTTGTTCTGTTATCCGGCATTCTTATAACATGTCCTATCCATCTTAACCTTTGCGCTTTTATGAATCTTATTATGGTTCTATGTTCAGTCAATTGTTCAAGCTCGAAATTATTTCTTGATCTGTAGGTACCATCTTCGTTTCTAACCGGTCCATATATTTTTCGAAGTATTTCACGCTCAAATATTCCCAGTTGTCTACAATCTGCCGTTTTAAGCGTCCATGTTTCACATCCATATGTTAGAACCGGTCTGATTAATGTTTTGTATAATTTTAGCTTCGTATTTCTCGACAACAGCCTGGATTTCATAAGTCTGGAGTATGTATAGTAACATCTACTTGCAGCTTGTATTTTTTCCCGTATTGCCACAGCGGTGTCTTCACTTTTACTGTATACAACTCCGAGATACTTAAACTGATGAACACCTTCGAACTTATAATCATAAATATTCAAATCTTGCGTTGGCATATGAGATTTGCTTTTTACGAAGTATTTAGTTTTGGGTTCATTTATTATCAGTCCCACTTTTCTAGCATCAGTTTCCAAACGTGTAAATGTTTCTTTTAGCTCTCTTAAATTCTTAGCAATTATTACAATATCATCGGCGAAAGCGCATATTTGTATGGATTTTATAAATATAGTTCCTTGAGGATCTATCTCTTTTACGACATAATGAAGAACTAGGTTAAATAGTAATGTTGATAGAGCATCACCCTGCTTAACTCCCGATTCTATTCTAAAAGATTCAGCGAACACCCCTTGAATTTTGACTCTTGCAGATGTGTTTGTCAGGGTTAGACATGCTAATCTTGTTAACTTTTCTGGAATGCCAAGTCTATTAAGTATACCACTAATTTTAGTTCTGTCTATGCTATCAAAAGCTTTCTGGAAATCTATGAACAGACAGTGTATATCTCTTGCGTATTCATTATATTTCTCAAATATCTGACTCAGAGTAAAGCATTGGTCCATAGTTGATCTGTTTACTCTAAAACCACATTGATAGTCACTAATAATTGTTTCGGTTATAGTGTCAATACGACTATGTAGTATGTTAGAGAATATTTTGTATGTTATATTGAGCAGAGATATTCCACGATAATTATTGCAGTCTTTTTTGTTTCCCTTTTTATGTATTGGGATAATAACACTTTTTTGCCAGGCTTCTGGAATGTTTTCTGTACGCCATATAATTTTTATTAGGTCGTGGTATTTCTTATACAGTTCCCTTCCGCCGTATTTCACCAATTCAGATATTATAGTATCTTCCCCACTTGCTTTTCCATTTTTAAGTTTCTTAATAGCATTGATCACTTCCTCTAGAGTTGGTTCTTGAATTTCATTTTCAACTGAATATATTGGCTCCATTTGGCTTGTATTGCTCCTTACTTGTTCATTATTCAGTAATTCGTCAAAATACTCCTGCCACCTTTCTAGTATTTGTTGTTGTTCGTTGAGTAGATTTCCTTCTTTACTTAAACATGCATTGAGTTTTGGCTCATACGACGATGTCTGTATTTTTACGCTGTTGTAGAATTTCTTAATATGCCTTTCAGAATTATTTTCAATTTCTTCAATTTGCTTATTTAAAGACTGCCTCTTCTTCTTTCTCATTAGCTTATCCGCTTCTTTTCTTTTTTGCTTATATATAATTTCATTTGCTCTTGTGCTTTGTATTAGCAGCTTCTTTCTCGCTTCATTTTTTACTTCTATAATTTCTTTGCATTCTTGATCAAACCACTCATTTCTTCTATTTCCGTTGTTTTTGGGGATAATTTCCGATGCCGTTGTAACTATTGCATTTTGCATATCTTTCCATTTTTCGTTAATATTGCTATTGGCATCTAGAGTAATATTTTCTATTTTGCGTACCAATTCTGCTTGGTATCCGTTTCTTAGGTTTTCATTTGTGATTAGTTTATCTATTTCCCAATTATTGGTTTTTTGTTTCTTTTTTGTATTTACTACAGAAATTCTTTGCCTTATTTTAGCTTTGATGAGATAGTGATCAGAATCACAATTTGCACCTCTACAATTCCTTACATCAATTACGGAAGTGGCATGCCGCTTGTCTACCAAAAGGTGATCAATTTGGTTCGCACCTCTTCTGCCTGGTATTTTCCAAGTTTGTTTGTGAATTTGTTTATGAGGGAATGATACACTACTAACCCACATATTTTGGCTTGTTGCGAAACTGATAATTCTCGATCCATTATCATTTGTTAGATCATGCATGGAGTATCCGCCTGCTACTTGCTTGGTAAAGCTTTCCTTACCAATTTGGGCATTAAAATCGCCCATTATAATGACCATATCATGTTTTGGTATTTTGCTACATGTACTTGCTAGCACATCATAGAAATTATCTTTGTCTTCTTCCGGGCTAATTTCCGTTGGTGCATATACTGACATTAAAGTTATATTTTGATATTTTCCTTGCAGTCTCATACAACAAATCCTATCATTAACCGGTTCAAAAGAAAGAAAGCTTTTATGGGTTTTTTTATCTATGTAGAAGCCTGTACCGTTCATGCCAGTTCTTTCCCCCCCACTATAGTATATATAATAGTCTTTCTTTTTTATTACATTTTGTTCTTTGTATCTTATTTCTTGAAGCGCCACTATATTCATTTTGTATCGTTTCAATTCGTCTGCTATCTCTGCCATTTTACCAGGTTTAAGCATTGTCAAAATATTCCAATATCCGAGTGTCAAATCATTTTCCTTAATTCTTGCCATAGGTCGTTGCCGTAAAGTCCGATCTAATATCCGAGGCATTTGTTGCGGGTTCATGACATTTGTGATTGGTATAGAATCGTCAATCCTATGACCGCATTTTATACCTACTGCCAGGTTATTTATCTGCCGCCCCTCTGGGGTCAGACGCAGACCAAGGAGCCGCTCATTCTGAGTCAGACGCTTCTGGATTTAGTTTAATTTCGGAGTTGTCATCTCCTAGCCTTTGAGAAACCAATCTCATGAAGTACAAGGCAGCACCAAAACGGCAGTTACTTCGAAAGAAACTGCTTTAGTCAAGCCTATGTTTTACAATACATAAGACTTGACCCGCCAAAATCTCGTTGGTTAGCCGATCCTAATTACTCCACCTGGGTTGGGTACCAGATCTTCCATTAGGATTGCTCGACGTAACAGGGGGGACCAACGTGAAGGTGAGATTTGACTTGAAGTAGCAGAGGCTGGGCCAACGTACCAGGATACCCGTCAGCTGTAATCGCATACTACCCCCATTGATCCTATAGAGCTACCCAAAGAGCACTCCATAGAACCCCCCCCCCCCACTACCGTCCTCAAAAAAACATATACTTCCATTTCAAAACCTCTGCGCAACCTTTTCCATCTTTCCTTTACTTCGGGTATTCATCCTACCCAATGGAAGGTTGCACATGTTTTTCCAATTCCTAAAAAAGGCGATAAAAGCGATCCCTCTAACTACCGACTTATTGCTATTACTTCTGTCCTCTCCAAAGTAATGGAAAAAGTTATAAATTATAAGCTTTCGAAATATCTAGATCGTAAAGGTTTGCTTCATGATCGACAATACGGGTTCAGTGCCCGTCGTTCAACTGGTGATCTCATGACCTACCTGTTCGAAAAGCTTAATATCAGTCTTCACCATTCTGGTGAGTCTGATGCTGTGGCTTTGGATATTTATAAAGCTTTTGATCGAGTTTGGTATGATGCTTTATTGGCAAAATGCAAGGCTTTAGGTCTAGGTAGGGTTTTTGTTAAATGGATTGGAGATTTCCTTTCGAATCGCACGATTCGTGTTCTTGTCGATGGATATTCATCCAAAGATTTTAAAATAAATGCTGGTATCCCTCAGGGATCTGTTTTATCCCCCAGCCTTTTTCTAATATTTATGAATGACCTATTATCAATAACCTCCAATCCAATCCATAGCATCGCAGACGACAGTACGCTTGTTGCTTCCTATGAATTTCATGGCCGCTGTAACATTAATCATCAGATTAACTCAACAGCAAAAAATTTCACTATAAGTGAATTAAACAAAGATTTAATTAAAATTCAAAAATGGGGTGAAATCAACAGAGTTGATTTCAACACCAAAAAAACCAAATGCTGTCTAGTCTCGCGAAAAATAGCAACAACTATTCCGAACCTTTCTTTTCAAGGAGAGGCTTTGCAGCATACGGAAGACTTAAACATTTTGGGGATTGAGCTAAACTAAAAATTGACTTGGTCAAATCATATTTTTGGAGTAGCTAAGGAAGGACCCTGCTAAATGTTTAGGTTTCTTGTATCGCTGCAAAATTTACTTCTCATCCTCTGATCTCCTCAATATCTATAAAACTTATATTAGGCCGAAAATGGTGTTAATGCACATATTTTGGCTGGTGCTCCCATTACGGCGCTGGGATATCTCGATAAAGTGCAAAACAGAGCTATTCGTCTTATAAATGATCCCAGTGTTACCTCAACGCTCACTCCACTCAGCCATCGTCGCTCTGTTGGGTCACTGAATTTGTTTTATAGATATCTTGTAGGGACTAACACCTGTTCAAAAGAAATCAAACAACTTATGCCTCCATTCAAGATTTCCAAAGAGAAACAAGGAGGGCAACAAATGCTCATCCCTACACAGTTGAACTAGGTAGATGGCGTAACACGGTTTATAGAAATTCGTTTGCTCATCTCGTTTATGGAACCATATTCCATCAAATGTGTTCCCCAAAGTTGATAATGTATTTGTGTACGATTTAACCAAATTTAAGAAGAACATTAACATTTTTCTTCTAAATATCCCATCCAATTTTCCCCATCCCCCATAAACCCAATATTCCAAATAACTTCCACCATAATCCTAAATCCTTCCATATCCTCATACCTGTAACCAAACTGTACATTTGTATTGCAGGTTCCCTCCTAAAGTTTGGTTCAAAAAAGGTGTTAAAATCATACACTACCCAAAGAAACACCGCATAGTTTCAATGGATGGCTTTCGAGCTTTCCATTCCCTCGTAAAAAAAAAAAAAAAAAAAAAAAAAAAAATATTTAAAGTAGTGCATTTACTGTTGAACGATTTAGTACTCTTGGTTAATTATTTCAATTTTCAATCATTTTTGAATTTATTCTCTTAATTTACTTATTTTTTAATATTCCATAGAATTACACTCAAAGTTATTCGAACGAAATATTAATTTGTAATAATATAAATATAAAAGTTTATATAATTTCATGGTTTTTAATTTTAGTTAAAACCATTAATGCTTTCATTAGCTTGTTATCACAAAATTTAATAATCAAAATATGCAATAAATGTATTTCTAAAATACAATGATAAATTTTGAACAGTTTCATATAATTAATTTTAATACAAAAACGAGGAAGACTGTAGTAGAGTAGACTGTGTCAACTCTGGGATACCCGTATGACCGTAACATATACATTATATCATCCGGTTAATTACTTTTGGCAAAATTTCAAACATACAGCTTTATTAAGTGTAGTGGAATACTCATATAAAAGAAGGAGTTGTATGGCAGCTACTCGAATCCTCTGCAGTAGACCAACCAATTTAGCTGTAACTTTGGCCATTACACTAAACTATTTTTGGCAAAATTTCAGACACCCAGATTCCTTAGGTGTAGTATAATGCTCATATAAAAGAAGGAGTTGTATGGCAGCTACTCGAACCCTCTACCGTAGACCAACCAAATTTTGCAGAAACTTTGGCCATTACACTAAACTAATTTTAGCAAAATTTCAGAAACCCAGCTTCATTAGGTGGAGAGGAATGCTCATATAAAATAACAAGTTCTATGGCAGCTGCTCGAACCCACTGCAGTAGACCAACCAAATTTTGAAGAAACTTTGGCTATAAAATTAAACTACTTTTGGCAAAATTTCAGACACGCAGCTGTAACAGGTACAGAGTAATGCTCATATAAAAAAAGGAGTTGTATAGCAGCTACCCGAACCCAAAAATCAATGGATCAAAATGGCTGGATTTAAATAGCGATGACGGCTATTGCAAAAAAACGAATTTGCGAAAATTTCAAGATCCTAGCTCTTTTAGTTTTTGAGTTATCGTCCGGACGGACGGACATACATAGCTAAATCGATTTTTTTTTTTTCGATTCTGAACCGATCCATACACTTGAGTCTATATCTACCCCCCCTCCTTCTCTGCGTCCCAAATGTAATGTCAAATTTATTATACCCTTTGACTATATAGTCATACGGGTATAATATATTTTACAACTTAAGTATCGTACACAATTTCTTAATTATATATTACCTATTGTAATAATTCAATAAAATCTATATATGACTAGCTGTGCCCGGTCCGCGTTGCTGGCCCCCGTCCGTGTTGCTGGTCCCGGTCCATGTTTCCATAGAGTCAAAGCAAAAGCTCAAATGACTGGAGATTAATTTTAAATAAAGGAAAAAATTCTTTGAAATCTCTCAAACAAATAAAAATAGGTTTTTTTGTTGTTGTTTACAGAATTTTTTTTTTTGAAATAATGATTTTATAATAACACTGATTTTTGGTGTTAAATCATAATGTCTTGTTGTGGGTGTCAAATATTCTTTCCATAAAATAAGAAAATAAAATAATATACCTAGAAAATAAAATAATATACTCAACATGAATCATTAAATAATTGAAAAAAAAAATATATTTTTATTCTTCTGTCTTCTTTAATATACATATATACATACATACATTGGTGACATCCAAATTGCCAAAAAAAATTTTAAATGCGGTAAACATATACCGCATCTAAATTTAAACTTAAGTGCGATATTGATAGAAAGAATCTAAATGGCGTTTTGGCGTTTTGGATCTATATCTAATTAAGAATTTTACGCTTATGTATAATATTTTAAACTTATTATATACAATGCAAGTACTTATTTGGTCAAAAGCAACGATTTGCTGTGAATTGACCCTACAGACGTTGTCCTGTCTTAGCTATGAATATTCAATTCGAACTGGAATATATAATAAAAAAAAAATTGGTGTATTTTTTATACCAAATAACTTAATTTTTGTTTTTTATATTTAATTTCATTGTCAGCTTTTAATTTTACAGTTGATGATGATGTGTTATTTCACATTGAAATGCATCCTTAAAAATGAAAAATAAAATATATATTTTTAATAAAAATTTTAAATTATTTATTTAAATTGTTGATATTTTGTTAAATTTATTAATTTTTATTCTTATTAGTGGAAAGTAAAGCCATCGATATTGTATATAAAATTTTTGATATTTATCATAGATTAATTTATAAAATTGGTTTTACGGACAAAAGTTCAAATAATAAGAAGAAGTTAATAGGTATTTTATTAATTGTTTTTTTTCTTTGAACTTTTTTTTTTACTTATCTCTTTCTTAGCAATATATGATGTAGGTACTATGAAAAGTAAAATTTTAATCTAATTTAATATTAATTCGTGATTTTTCTTTTTGCACATAGGCTTTGCTTTAGGTGAGTTTCTAGTGTAGGTTAAAAACTGTTGAAACGTTTTTATAAACCATTTGCTTAACCAAAGCAAGCATAATTAACAATTAGTGTTGTTCTAGTGGGGGGTTGAATTTTTTGTACACATAATTAATTTTTAATTTTAATTAAAAATAAATTTTTTAAATTTTAAATTAAATTCTTTCCTTTTTTTTATAATCTAATTAGTCGGCATTTTGAAAAAACAAAATTCAACTGAAAATAAATATATATATGTATATACATAGATTTATATATATATGCGCGTTTGAATATATATATATATATATTGTTACATCCTCACAGGATTACCCCTCACCATCGGATCGCCCTGTAGCAATAAACACACGTATGCCATTCCAATGATAATATTTATTCTTATTTTTTTTTCTTTTACCAACATTTTTTGTTATCATTAACATTTTTAATTTTTATCCTCAATTCCATTTCGAAACTACTTGAAATAAAAAATACCCAAAATTACCAAATCACAAGTATCATATAACATTTTGTTTCCCAATCAATAAATTATTAATTTTTTTTCAACTAAAACAAAATGTTATTAAAACAACAACACAAAATTATTCCTTTTTATTTTACAAAAAACAAGTGCATTTGAATTAGCCTAAGTAAATTATAATGTTTAAAAAACAAAAGTTTCAAATTACATTTTTTATTGCTATAAAAAAATAAACTGTCAATTCTAAAGAAAAAATAATTAATAAATTAAATTTTATGTAACACTTTAAAAAAAATCCAAATTGCTGTAAAAAGTAAATTTTGGAAAATTGTAAAAAAGATCAGTTCACTTTGAACAATCTAAAAAGAAGGATTAAAAAAATATTTTTTGTTAAAGGAAATTAAAATTAAAAATAAAAGAAATTTAAAAGTGAAAATTTTAATGCGTTTTATTTTTATTAAATTATAACTAACTAAGGTTCGAACTAAACATTTTTGGCGCAGTCGGCAACTACTCTAAGTAAAAGAACCATAGGGATAAAGAACTTTAGTGCGGTGTAGTGAAATTTTTAATTTTCCTAACAAAAAAAAAAGTGAATTCAAAACAATTTTTCCAAAGGAAAAAAAAAGGATAAGATAAAATTTATTTTTTTGCAAATCTTATCTGAAATAAAATATTTTTTTTTGAAGAGACAAAATTCATTAAGTTTTCAAAGAACCCTACCTTTCAAAAAGAAAACTGAAAAATTTTGAAATTATAAAGGTGATTATCACAGTGTTATCACAGTGTTCAGTATAAATTCTTGGTTGCTTAAAACTAAAACAAGAATTGTAAAACTAAAACTTTATAATTTATACAAGCACTCTAACAAAAAAAAAAAATAACATAATAATAATAAAACAAAAATAAATAAATTTCTTAAAAAATTAAAACTTTTTATTATAATATTTAAAAAAATAAAAACAATAATAATAAATAAAACAATAGTAAAATAAAACTATACAAAAAACAAAAAAAAAGTGATACAAAAATTACAATGGCAGATAAAATACCATCACCAGCACCATTGCTACAACCAGCGAGACTTTTGATTCAACAAGAGGAACTGAGTTTAACAATCGACCCGTTAAGCGGCTACCAGAATATAATGGCAAAGGTAACGATTTATATTCCTTTATGGAATCTGTAGAAAATATAATTGTGTTAATATTAAAATATAATATGGAAAGTCAAAATATTTTGTTAAATAGAATTAAGAGTACATTAGTTGGTAGGGCTAGGCAGGTAATTGAAATAAATAATAACGCTACAAACTGGTCTGAAATAAAAACTGTTTTAATTAATAATTTTGGAGAAAAAACGAGGAAGAGTGTAGTAGAGTAGACTGTGTCAACTCTGGGATACCCGTATGACCGTAACATATACATTATATCATCCGGTTAATTACTTTTGGCAAAATTTCAAACATACTTTATTAAGTTTAGTGGAATACTCATATAAAAGAAGGAGTTGTATGGCAGCTACTCGAACCCTCTGCAATAGACTAACCAAATTTTGCTGTAACCTTGGCCAATACACTAAACTATTTTTGGCAAAATTTCAGACACCCAGCTTCATTAGGTGGAGAGTAATGCTTATATAAAGTAGGAAGTTGTATGGCAGCTACACGAACCCACTGCAGGAAACCAACCAAATTTTGCAGAAACTTTGGCCATAAAACTAAACTACTTTTGGCAAAATTTCAGACAAGCAGCTGTAATAGGTACAGAGAAATACTCATATAAAAAAAGAAGTTGTATGGCAGCTACCCGAACCCATGGACCAAAATGGCTGGATTTAAATAGCGATGACGGCTATTGCAAAAAAATGAATTTGCGAAAATTTCAAGATTCTAGCTCCTTTACTTTTTGAGTTATCGTGCGGACGGACGGACAGACGGACGGACGGACATACATAGCTAAATCGATTTATTTTTCGATTCTGATCCGATCCATACACTTGAGTCTATATCTACCCCCACTCCTTCTCTGCGTCACAAACGTAATGGCAAATTTATTATACCCTTTGACTATATAGTCATACAGGTATAAAAACAGCAAATCAAATTTTTGATGAAATGAGATCAGTTTCCTTCACGTCCAATAGTGTCGAGCTTTACAATCAAATTAAAAGTATTCTAAGACGACTTAATAATAAAATAAAAGATGAAATTAACGCACAAGCTAGAATGTTAGAAAATATTGAGTCAAGTTTGCAAATTTTTAAAGATAAATTACCCGAACCAATGCGGTCGATCTTATTTAGCAGAAACCCTCAAACTCTCGAAGAAGCCCTAGATATTTTACATGAAGGGAATTATGCATATTACAATCCTAATAATAAAATAAATCGTAGCTCTACTAATAATACTAACAATAGAAATCTCAATTATAACAGAAATTATACATCTAATTATAATAGAAAGAGTAACGGTAATAATAATTTTTCAATTAACAACAGTAATAATTCTACTTACAATAACAACAATAGAAATTTAAATTATAACGGAAATAATAACAGTTATAATAACAATAATAATAAGAATTTAACTAACAATAACAGTACTAATTTTAATCAAAGTAATAGAACTAACCAAACTTCTAACCATAGAAATTTCCAATCAAATAGATCACAAAATTCTCAGAGAAGAGAACAATCTAAGTCGAGAAACTCGCGAATCAACACTTTGGAAATACAAAATCCAAGTGAAGAAAATTTTCTATTGGAAGCCTCGAGCAATCATCAGGTTCCCTACCTTATATAACAATACAATCACGAGGTAGACCCTTAAAATTTATTATTGATACAGGTGCTACAACAAGCATCATAAATACCATTGCAATTCCATATACGCCACTAAAATAAAACCCATTCCCATTAAAACTCTAACAAATATGATTTATTGTAATACTAAAGTTATTTTAGATCCATTCATAGAATTTAATTCCGATGATAAAATAGAATTTTTAGAACTTAACTTTCATAAAAAATTTGATGGATTAATAGGGAATAATATTTTAATACCCCTACAAGGTATAATTAATTATAAAGATAAAACCTTAAAATTAAAAACTGGGGTTGAACTCCCATTATTCTTCAATGAAAATGAAGAAAAACAATATTCTATTCCTTTTCCGCTTAAAGAACTTGAGATATTTGAAAATGAAATTTTTCTTGACGAAAAAGAATTTAGAACTAATCATTTAGATGTAGTGACAAGACAAGAACTTCTGAAAGTAATAACAAGTAAAGAAACAGTCAGTCGGTGCAACCGACTTAGAAATACCCTACACCTATTTGGTTCAAATTTAATGACATATCCATAAGTCATTTTAACACCATAGAAGCTGTTATTAATTTGATCGTAAGACATAGCTAACCAAATTAACTGTATAATACTAAAAACATTTTCTAATTACCCTATCTATTAAAAAATACTACAAATTCTTACTAATTTATCTATTTAAAATATTAAAAAACAAACAAACTTGAAATAAATAAAAATATATTTATTCCAATTCAATTACAAAATGAAAAAATTCTAATTATTAAATTTTGTGATAAAAAGATAATCAAAGCATAATATATTTAATAATCCAAATTTTTCAAAATTGCAATTATTTTAAATGGTTAGTTTATATACCTAATAGAAAAGCTTATAAACGCAAAATATGCAATAAATGTATTTCTAAAATACAATTAAAAATTTACACCTTTTCATATAATTCATTTAAATATAAAAATAAATTTTACATAAATGCAGCAAGTACCTTTGAACATAGCTGAACCAATACAATTAAGTCTAGATTTCGGAGACACATAGGACATAGGAAATATATTCTTTGGCTTCGAAATTAAACTCGACCACAACCAATTCCCATGGTACTTTCATTACTAGTAACCTACTGTTAAATTTCATCAAAATACCGGCATTATTTTTTGAGTTATGGTGTTTGTAAGATATATGTTTGTTAGTCCTTGAACTTTTCAAGGGTTCCAGGACCCGAAATTATGGTACGATTTCGCCCATATGCAGTCCCGTCATACTTTCAATACTAGTTAACCCTTGTACACAATTGGAACGTTCTATCTTAATTTTAAGTTACTAGTTTTATTAATTTCGATGATAAGCTTTTACACATTGGGGGGTCTAAAAGAGGTTCTGAACCACCACTCCAATTGATCCCAAATTAGGGGGGCACGCAAGAAATAGTAAAGAACACCCTTGTGGCAAATTGGAAGCTTCTACATTTGTTTCAAGTTACTATCATTATTAATTTCGAAAATATGCTTTAAGGGCCTAAGAACAGAGTGGCTGGTCCCGGATCCACTACTCCAATGGGGCCCAAATTTCAAAGACACTTACGAAATAGGAAGGGACACCCTGATACCAAATTTGGAGGTTCTATCTTCATTGGTTTCGGAATTATGCTCGTTTGGCCTAAATTCGATCAAAAAGTTCTAAGTTCCGAACCCATTGTCCAATCCTCACCGTACGTAATCACCGCCGTAGTTTCGCTGCCAATAACCTACAGCACAAATTTCATGAAGATAGCCTCATTAGTTGTTGAGTTATCGTGATTTTTTATATATGTTCCTTAGCCCTGACATCGATTAAAAGGTCCGGACTCCGAACCGTTGGGCTGATTTCGCCCTTATATAGTCCGCGCTGTACTTATAGTACTAGTTAACCCTTGTACACAATTTGAATGGTCTATCCTAATTTTAAGTAACTATTTTTAGTAATTTCGATTATAAGCCTTTTAAACTTGGGAGGTCTGAGAGGGGTACAGAACCACCACTCCAATTGATCCCAAATTAGGGGAACACGCAAGAGATAGTAAAGAACACCCTTGTGGCAAATTGGAAGCTTCTACATTTTTTCAAGTTGTTATCTTTATTAATTTTAAAGATATGCTTTAAGGTCTTCGGAAACGTGTGGCTGGTTCCCGACCCACTACTCCAATGGGACCGAAATTCACAAGACACTTAGGAAATAGGAAGGGACACCCTGATACTAAATTTGGAGGTTCTATCTTCATTGGTTTCGGAATTATGCTCGTTTGGCCTAAATTCGATCAAAAAGTTCTAGGTTCCGAACCCATGGTTCAATCCCGACCTTACGCAATTCCCGAAGTAGTTTCATTACTAGCAACTTACAGCACAAATTTGATGAAAATAGCGTCATTAGTTGTTGAGTTATCGTGATTTTTTATATTTGTTCGTTAGCCCTGAAACCTACTAAAAGGTCCAGAATCCAAACCCATGGGCCGATTTCGCCCATATGCAATCCCCGCCGTACTTTCAGTCCTAGTAACCTATAGTTAAAATTTCATCAAGATAGCTCCATTATTTTTTGAGTTATCGTGCCTACGGACGGACGGACGGACGGACGGACGGACGGACATGGCTATATCGACTAAGGCGGTCACGCTGATCACAAATATATATACTTTTCTATATCTAGCTCGCTTCCTTTAGGTGGTTACAAACACCATACCAAAGTTAATATACCCCTTTACCTATTCTATAGGTGTAGGGTATAATAAAGAGGTTTGACAAAGCTTTCTATCACGAAGGTGATGACTTAACGTTCACGCATGCAATAAAACATAAGATCAATACAACTAACGATATTCCAATTTATACAAAACTCTATCGGTATCCAGAAATACACCGTTTAGAAGTTGAAGAGGAAATCAATGATATGCTAAAACAGGGAATAATAAGGCCCAGTGACTCCCCATTTTCGGCACCCATATGGGTGGTTCCAAAAAAATCAGATATGTCCGGGAAGAAAAAATGGCGCATTGTTATCGACTATCGGAAAATTAAACAATGTGACTGTTGAAGATAAATATCCTATACCGAACATAGATGACATACTGGACAAACTAGGTCGTGCTATGTACTTTACTACTCTCGATTTGGCCAAAGGTTTCCACCAAATCGAAATTGATAAAGATGATATAAAAAAAACAGTATTTAATACCAAAAATGGTCACTTTGAGTTTATCAGGATGCCATTCGGTCTAAAGAATGCTCCTGCCACTTTCCAAAGATTAATGAATTCCGTATTAAAAGAATTTATCGGTAAAAATTGTTATGTCTACTTGGACGACATTATTATATTCAGCACTAGTAAAGAAGAACACTTTGATTCGTTATCTAAAATATTAAAGAAACTTGAAGAAGCAAACCTAAAAATACAACTTGACAAAAGCGAATTCATGAAACAATAAACGGAATTCTTGGGTCATATAATAACAACAAGTGGGATAAAACCAAATCCCAATAAAATTGAAGCTATAAATAAATTTCCCCTACCAAAAACTACGAAACAGATAAAAAGCTTCTTAGGATTAGTAGGATATTATAGAAAATTTATTCGGGATTTTGCAAAAGTTACAAAACCCATGACAGTATATTTGAAAAGAATAAACGTATGAATACAAGTAACCCTGAATACGTAGAAGCTTTTAACAAATTAAAACTTTTAATTACAACAGACCCAATACTGAAATACCCCGATTTTTCAAAAAGGTTTTGTCTGACCACAGATGCTAGGGGTTATGCTATAGGAGCTGTTCTTTCTCAGGAAAACCATCCTGTCTGTTATGCTTCACGTTCTCTCAACGAACATGAGATTAAATACTCAACAATTGAGAAAGAATTACTGGCGATTGTTTGGGCAACCAAATACTTCCGCCCTTATCTCTACGGTCGAAGTTTCACAATCAGAACTGACCACAAGCCCTTACAATGGCTCCATAATTTGAAAGAACCTAATTCAAAATTACAGGGATGGAAAATAAAGTTAGAAGAATTAAATTTCAATATAGAATATTTAATAGGTAGAGACAATAAAGTAGCTGATGCATTATCTCGAGTAGAAATCAACATAAATGAAGTGGAAGATTTTGAAATACGCTCGACAGATGCTACCATACATTCAGCTGACGAAGACAACACGGATTATATACCAATTACTGAACTGCCCTTAAATTTCTATAAAACACAAATCATTATAAAAGTCGGACCTTTAGAAAATATAAAGACAGAAGAATATCATAATAGAACTAGAAAATTATTTACGCACCCAAATCCAAGTGAAAATTATTTTATTGAAATATTGAAAAACCATATAACCATAAGTAAAGGAATAATTGGAATCATGATAAACAATATTAAAATTTATAGCCTCTTTCAAAATACTTACCTAAAACACTTTTCTAAAAATAAATTATTAAAAATTAATAAATGTTCTTTTGTATTTACGGACATCGCTAACCGACATGATCTTCAAGAACGAATACTAGAACAACATACAAACACCAACCATAGAGGTATTAATGATGTTTACTTGAACCTCAAAAATAAAATCTATTTTCCTAAACTTAAAGTAGAAATTCAAAAAGTCCTAAATAACTGCTATATTTGTAATACAGCTAAATATGACAGACATCCTATAAAATTACCATTCAAATTCACTGAAACTCCAAACAGACCTTTAGAAATTATACATATGGACATATGGTTCAAGAATAAAGGAAACCCTTACTTGACAATAATAGACAAATTTACAAAACACGCACAAATCATTTCATTAAAATCCAGAAACTGGAATGATTTGAAAAATGCATTAATGCAGTACATCGCTTCATTTGGGCGACCAAACAAAATTATAACGGATAGAGAAAAAGGCTTTAACAGCCTAAATTTTAAAAACTTTCTAGAAAACGAAGGAATAGATATTCACTTCACAACTCCCAATAATCATACTAGTAATGCAGACATAGAAAGATTTCATAGTACGTTAAATGAACATTTACGAATTCTAGGAGTCGTCGAAAAAGAACAAGGATCACCCTCAGACGAAAATCCTATTATTAAAAGTTTGAAAATTTATAACGAATCTATCCATTACTCCACAGGTAAAAGGCCAATTGATTTCCTGAACGGAATAATTTCATCTGCATTATATCCATTAATAAAAAATAAAGAAAAAATAATAGAATCTTGCAACCGTAAAAGAAATAATGCTCAAACTTCAAATTATTTAAAACTTAACAGAATTAATAAATCACAGCCCTATCATAAAAAAGTTGAAATCATAGAATCAGGAGAAAACCATTACAAAATTAACAACGAAACACTTCCTCGTTATAAAAATCAATTCAAAAGAAAATTTAAATTCGAAAATTAGAATAAACTCTTCTGTTTTAAAAATCCTATAATAATAATGCACAATGTTTCAAAAAAACGCTGACACACAAATTTTTATGACAAAATAATTATCTTTCTAATTAAATTATTACTAACTAACCTACCTTAACATACATGCTTTTCATTTTTTATACATGCCAAACATTTTGTTTCCACAGCTTATTAGAACAATAAAGTTTAATACAAAAAAAAAGTGATGATAATAAAAATAATAATAATATCTACTCATATTATTTCATTCATTATGTTTGAAAAAAAAAAAAAAAAAGAAAAATTAAAACCAACATTTTTTTGAAGGTATAATACCTGACCTATCTAACAAATAAAACCGACTAACCGCGATATAATTTTCAATAGGACTTAACTAATACCACAACCTTATTTTTTTTTTTTTTTATTTATTTTATTTATTTAATAAAAAGAAATATAAGTTACAATTATTATTTATAAATACTAGACTTAGACAATAACTTAAAATTGGTATAAAAAGTCCTAGCAGTTATAAAGCTTATATGAACAATTATACAATATAAATACAAAAATAGCTATATATTCATACATATATATACACATATACATATATATACATATATATACATATACACCTATATTTATATACACATACATACATATACATTTAATTTTTTATAAGCCAAATAAATCATTAACAATAGTAGTAACATTTTTATATTTTATTAACATTTCCATTTTATTAATTTTTTGTTATAGTTCTAATAACCTTCCTAATAAAATTGAATCATTTTTTATCAAAAACTTTAATTTAGTTGTGAATCCACCCATATCACTGCATTTTTTTAAATCATGAGGAAGACTGTTCCCAATACAAATTTTTAGATTAATATCAGGTTTATTTCCCATTCTAAATATCATATACTTTGTTTTTTCCACATTCACTGTTAGTTTATTTCCATTTACCCATTTCCTATATCTATCTAGATCCTCATTTACAAGTCTTTCCAGAGACTCAGCATTTTTTCCTGTATATATAAGTAAAGTATCATCAGCGAATATTTTGTAGTCCGCTTTTAAGTTAGCATATTGCATATTATGTACATATAGTAGATATAGTGTTGGTCCGAGTACAGATCCTTGCGGGACCCCCAAAGTTAATGCACTTTTACCACTATACACACCATTGACTTTGGTCACAATAAACCTGTTTTCAAGATATGATTTTAGAAGTTTATGAGGAAGCCCCCTTATTCCAATTTCATACACTCTATCCAATAGAATTTTATGATCCACAGTATCAATCATCAATATTTCCATATAAATAATCATAATTTCCTTTATCCAGATTGCCAATAATAGACTGTCCATATCTTTCTAGTATTTGAACCTGCTGTTTGTAATTTTTTGTTAAAATGAGCTTGTTTAGCTTTTTTTATCTCAATATTGACCTTGTTTTTCATTTTGTTGTAATTAAATTTATGCTCTAAACAATTTGGGTATTTTTTGTGTCTCATGTATAATTCGTTTCTATACTTAATCATTTTTAAGATTTCCTTAGACATCCAGTGATTGTGCTTTCTGGTTCTAATGTTTTTAACAATTGAACACCTTTCTTTAACAGTACTTATTAGTTTAACCAGTTCATCCACATTTTCGTAATCATAATTACGTAAATAATTTTCCATTAGATGTGAGTATTTTGCATAATTTGTAATATTTATTTGTTTATTCTCTTCTAGCTTCAAGTTTTCTAAGAACTGTTTTAATTTCTACACAAATAGCTTTATGATCTAAGTTTGGGATATCATGCATTGTGATATCAAACCCAAATCGATTCGTTTTAAGATCCGAAAGTACATGATCAATAAGTGTCGCTGAATTTGCCGTTACTCTAGTAGCATTATCAAAATCAATATTATTTTTTATATGAACTGAATTGACATCTAGCATATCTTGATACCGTCTGCTTACATCCGTTTCAGAGAGTAGATCAATGTTTGTATCACCAATTAATATTATATTTTTATACTTATCAAACAATTGGTCTAAGTACTCTATAAATGCATCATTGTTCTCATTCGGGCTTTTGTAGCATACCGCAATGTTAATAACATGCTTAGTATCTTCTAAGGAAATTACTATAGTATTGAATGAATTCGATGTTTCCAGAATTTTATAGTTAATACTTTGTTTTACATATATGGCAGCCCCACCTCCCCTGCTCAAGTTATTTGAGATAAATGATGCTGTATACCCAGGAATATTGAAGTATTTTTCCTCAACAGAATATAACCATGTTTCACCAACCATGATAATGTCAACCCCTGTTTTAATTTTTATAAAAGCTTCTACTTCAATTAGATTTTTTCTTAGACTTCTAGAATTAAAGTGCACAATTTTGATATTAAATAGCTTATCCAACATCATGGTATTCCTATCATGTAGTTTTGCCAAGATTCTCTTATTTTCTGCAGATGTTCTCTATATTTATTATCTATATGTCTCCTGAAAATAGTTAGATCTTGTAGTACTTCTTTTCTAGATAATCCAGTAGATTCATGATAATTGTAATATAGTTTAGAGAGTTCTTGGTAGTTGTTTGGTAATCCTTCTTGATGTATAAGTACTTTCAGACTAGTCTGTGTCATACCCTCATAACAAATGTCATCATGATCATAAAAATAAGATAAGAACAATCTTACATTATTATATATTCTATGATCTCTAAATCTAGAAGTGGCATAAATATTATCACCAGATTCAATGGCATTTCTTGTTAATCTGACTATCGGTGGTGCTAAAGGATCTATAAAACTTTTACCTTTAGATTTTGCAACATCGGTACAGCTATCATTTAGAGTTTCTCCTTTAATCCAGTTAACATATTTATCTGTTGTCACTTCTTCAACTTTCTTTGTTTTTACAGCTTTGATATCAATTTCTTTGTTTAATTTATCAGATTTATTATCGGAAATTATACTAATATTATTATTGTTATTATTATTAATAGTAGTATTATTATTTTTATTATCATCAATAATATTATTATTGCTATTATTACAAGATACATTTTTACTACTACTGATTTCATCACTAATATTTTCAACATTATTATCCTTATTGGCACATTTATCATGAATGATTTTGTTTTTATTGTCTTTATCATTCATTAGAATTTTATTTTTTCTTGACCAAAATTTAGGAACATAAGTGAGTATGCTAAAATGTCTTTTCACATGATTTGTCATAGAGCTTTTATTTTTAATCGTAATTCTAGTTTTATTATAACTATTATTATTGTTATTGGAAACATGAACACTAGTTTTCTTGTAAATATTATTATTATTATCATTATTATTATTGTTAGTATTATTATTAATATTATTATTATTATTAATGTTATTATTATTATTATTAGTATTGACATTAATATTATTATCATTAGTATTAGTATGTTCACTACTAATATCCAAAGCAATTGAGATTTTGTTTTCTTTCTCAACTATCATTGATTAATAATATCCAATTTTTTATTTTAGATTGCTTAACTTTCTCTGGTAAACTGGACACGTTACACTGAAAGTTTTGTGATCAACGTTTAAACCAAGCTTAAGTGTTTCATTAACTTTTAAACAATTAATACATTTGTTAACTTCTTCTTTATTACAATCTTTACTTTTGTGATTTTGATGGCATTTGCTAAATGTTTCCTCTTTGGTACAATTTACAGCTTTGTGATTAAAACCCTTGCATTTGTAGCATCGTAGAACTCTCAAAGCATCGAAAACTTTACAACGCTTCCATCCTATTGAAACCTTTTAATTTTCAATCGCTTTTCGGAAAGATTCTTTATCAATTTCTATTATAGCATTATATTTAGCATTTGTGAAATTTTTTGCTTGATATATTTTCACCACTTTCATAGAACTGTGCTCTAAATTAGCGTTCTGTGCCTTAAGTTTGTTAATTAAGTCCTCTTCAGTATATTTAACACCCATATGTACAACTTCAATTTTTGTTTTTATTTCAGCTGGCACCTTAATTTCATAATCTTCCATCTTATTTTCAAGTTTATTTATTATTTTATCCCGTTCTTCTTTTGTTTCAGTTTCAATAAGCACCATTCCATTTTTCCTATTTACCACATTTTTTATCTTGAGATTTATTGGATCCACTTGTTTACTTAAATCCATTTTAGTTAATTGGCATTTTTGTTTTTGTTTCGGTTTAATAACCAGTGGTACACCTGTTTTTATTGGTGGCAAATTTTTTTTTGCTTACACTAGCACTTTTTAAAATATCAGCAAATGAAATATTTTGACCTATATTTATATTTTTTTTATTTTCATTGTTTAAAATTTTTAATTCACTACACAGTTCATTGTTCTTAGATATTGTATTTTTAAGATTGGCATTCATATTTGCACTCTCCAATTTGAAAGTTTCCGTAAGTTGACACATTTTTTCAATTTCGCTTTTTTGTTCTTTTTTTATTTGCTCTAATCTCTCTAAGTATCTTCCTTCGATGGCTTTTAGTAATTGAATAACCTCTTGTTCATTTTTCTTCAAAGCACATTCAAATTCAGCCTTATATTCTTTTAAATAATCACTATTTTTTCTGACTGAGCAATCTATGTTTTGAACCACCATATCAACATTTTGGATGTATAAAACACATTCATCACATATAAATTTGATATTGGGATTCACATTTAGTACCCCAATTGAAGACTGATCCAGTCCCGAGCATTTAATATGACTGTGGTATATCTTGTTACATACCCCAGCACACCTTACACCTGTTTCACCTCTAATTTTCAGCTTACATTTAGTACAATCCATTGCTATCACAAGCTTATGGTTGTAAGAACAACTGCTCGATCACTTTAAATAATGAAGTGATCAAATTTCAATTTCAAGCGGTAATAAAAAAATTACGCAATTTAAGTTTAATAAAAAAAAAATAAAAATTATTAATTTCAGTTTTTCCGTTAATTTTTAGCACGTCTACATTCGATAACGATTAACGATTGATTGATGAAATAATCTTCATCATAATTCTGTTAATATTTCCTTATTTCACCATGGGAAAATCACTAATAGAAGTAACCGAGATACAATCAGGTAATGGTTATATCTTGTTCCAGGAATCTGAGCTGAAAATCATTAACGATTATAAAAAACTCTTGCATGTTATAAACTTAACTCAGTATGAAGATAGTATTTATAAAATAGAAACAAATGTTAATAATTTGCATGAAAAAACGAACATACCAACAAGTTTATTGTACAATTTTAACCACCTCAAAGCAGATTTTGAAAGCTTAATTCCTCATCACGTAAGTAAAAGAGGTTTAATTAATTTAGCTGGTAACGGTCTCCGTTTTTTAACCGGAGTAATGGACAATGAGGACAGAAAGGAAATTGAAACTCATATAGAAACAATAGAAATAAATAATAGAAACATTTTAGAAAATTTAAATGAACAAATAGTAATAAATAAACAAATGTCAGATCAAATAAAAAATATTACAGACCATGTTAATTTAATACAAAATCAAATGAGTATAACCATTAATAATCTTGACAATCATATAAACAAAGTAGAAAACGATTTAGCTTTATTTACCATTAAAACAGAAATAAATGAAAATATTAAAATTCTGTTAAAACAAATTTCGGATATTAAAGAAATTATTTTAGCAAGTAAGTTAGAAGTTTTATCTAGGGATATTTTGTCAAAGGAAGAGATTAAAAATAATAACATTACAGTTGAAACACTTCCTTATATAAAAACTTGTGTA
Organism: Dolichopus griseipennis; assembly: GCA_963082915.1. Classification (NCBI taxonomy): domain Eukaryota; kingdom Metazoa; phylum Arthropoda; class Insecta; order Diptera; family Dolichopodidae; genus Dolichopus; species Dolichopus griseipennis. The sequence goes on from OY720442.1 coordinate 86,527,869, forward strand.
CTTATTAAAGAAAACCTTATAATTATTGTAATATCTTTGCCAAGATTTGATAAAGAAATATGTTATAAAACGATAATCGAACAAATTCCTAATAAAAACAACTCTTTAGAAATAAGTCTTGATACTGATAAAATTATTACATGTAAACAAAACACTTATAAAATTGTAAATAATATGTTTATTAAGAAAAAAGATTTAATTTTGTATAATGACACTTGTATTTCAAATTTATTAAATAATAATAAAATGGATTGTAAATATCATAAAAACCTTGCAGAAGAAATTAAATTAATATCAGGCAACATTATAATAACGAAAAATTTAAAAGAAACGTCTTTACTTAATAATTGCGGACAACAAGACATTATAGAAGTAAAAAGCAATAACATTATTAAATTCACGAATTGTAAAGTTTCTCTAGGAGCTTTTCGAACGAAAAATTCCGAAGAAGAATACTTCCATCAAATTCTACCATATGTAGAACGTGATATTAATATCAAAAAAATTACTAATCAATTTCAATTAGAAGACCTATATTTTACACATATTGGTAATACTAAACATTTAAAAGAATTTAAACTTGAACATAATTGGAAATGGCACACTAATATAACGACAGATATAACTATCATAATAGGGATACTTATTATTTGTATTTACTTATACAAAAAATTCAAATTGGCATTACCCAAGGTAAATTTACAATTTAGAGATATTCGCCAGGAGTCGAATCTTAAGGAGGGAGGTGTTACATCCTCACAGGATTGCCCCTCACCATCGGATCGCCCTGTAGCAATAAACAAACGTATGCCATTCCAATGATAATATTTATTCTTATTTTTGTTTCTTTTACCAACATTTTTTGTTATCAATAACATTTTTAATTTTTATCCTCAATTCCATTTCGAAACCACTTGAAATAAAAAATACCCAAAATTACCAAATCACAAGTATCATATAACATTTTGTTTCCCAATCAATAAATTATTAATTTTTTTTCAACTAAAACAAAATGTTATTAAAACAACAACACAAAATTATTCCTTTTTATTTTACAAAAAACAAGTGCATTTGAATTAGCCTAAGTAAATTATAATGTTTAAAAAACAAAAGTTTCAAATTACATTTTTTATAAAAAGAAATTTCGTAAAAAGAATTTGTCAATTCTAAAGAAAAAATAATTAATAAATTAAATTTTATGTAACACTTTAAAAAAAATCCAAATTGCTGTAAAAAGTAAATTTTGGAAAATTGTAAAAAAGATCAGTTCACTTTGAACAATCTAAAAAGAAGGATTAAAAAAATATTTTTTGTTAAAGGAAATTAAAATTAAAAATAAAAGAAATTTAAAAGTGAAAATTTTAATGCGTTTTATTTTTATTAAATTATAACTAACTAAGGTTCGAACTAAACATTTTTATATATATATATATAATATATATGTATTTATTTATGACTACCTATGAATTCGCCAAGATCTTTTCAATGATATCCCACATGATCATATTATACAGCAAATTTTATATGAAGGGCTTTAAACGCTTTCTGGACCCAAGTGGGGCGTTCTGGAACCTTGGTCCCCAAACAAAAGTTGTTAAGCTCGGCAAGACCTTTTCAATGATACCCCACATGATCATATACAGCAGATTTTATATCACGGCCTTTAAACGCTTTCCCAATAGGGGCGTCCTGGAGGAATTTTCTTAATTTTTCTTTCCGTAAGAACCTTCTACAAAGTATTAGAAAACTAAAAAAAAATGGTTGAATAAAATCGGTAAAGTCGTTCTCAAGTTATGCCGTGACCAACAGAAATAGCGATTCATTTTTATATATATAAGATATAAGATATAATAAAAATTAAAAAAATATTTTGTTTTTAATTTATAAAATATAATACATAATATGTTTATTAGTAAAACTCTTAGTCTTTTAAAAATATAAAAGTGTTAAATAGGAACAGAAATAGGAAATAGTATATATATCAAATTTGATTTTTTTATGTTTATTAATTTCGAATATATTTTGCTTTAAGGTCTTGGGAGTAGTGGGGGTATATAAATTTCATCAAAATAGCGTAATTAGTTTCTGAGTTTTGGTGTTTTTAAGATATACGTTTGTTAGCTTTTGAACTTTTCAAAGGTTCCAGAACCCGAAACCATTGTACGATTTCGACTATATGCAGTCCCAGTCATACTTTCAAAACTAATTAACCCTTGTACAACATATTTTCGAAAATAATAGAGATAGTAACCTCAAAAAAAAGTAGAAGCTTCAAATTTGGCACAAGGCTTCAAGGCTTGTTCTTTACTATTTCCTACATGTTCCCTTGATGTATGATCAATTGGAGTGGTGGTTCAGGTAACTCTCTTAGACCTCTAAAGGTTGAAAGGCTTGTCATCGAAATTAATAAAAGTAGTAACTTAAAATTAATTATTCTATATTATAAATTATTTATATATTATTATTATTCTATATAATACTATATTATTATTCTATATAAATAATTATTCTATATTAATTTTAAGTTACTACTTTTATTAATTTCGATGACAAGCCTTTCAACCTTTAGAGGTCTAAGAGGGTTACCTGAACCACCACTCCAATTGATCATACATCAAGGGAACACGTAGGAAATAGTAAAGAACAAGCCTTGAAGCCTTGTGCCAAATTTGAAGCTTCAATTTTTTTTGAGGTTACTATCTCTATTATTTTCGAAAATATGTTTTAAGGTCTTCGAAACTATGTGGATGGTCCCCAACCCACTATTTCAATTGGTTCCATTTTCGAGGACACTATGGGAATAGAAAGGGTCACCCTGATACTGAATTTGGAGGTTCTAACTTCTTTGAGTTCGGAATCATGCTCGTTTGCCGTAAATTCGATTAAAAAATTCTAGGATCCGAACCCATGGTCGAATTTCGCTTACATGCAGTACGTGCCGTTCTTTCAATACTATTGATCCCTTGTACACAATTGGAACGTTCTATCTTAATTTTAAGCTATTTTTTTTTTAATAATTACAATGATATGCTATAAGGTCTTCAGAACTATGTGGATGGTCCCCGACCCACTACTCCTATTGGTCCTAAATTTCCAGGACTCTAAGGACATAGGAAGAGGCACACTGATACCAAATTTGAATGTTTTATCTTCAATGGTTTCGGAATTATGCTTGTTTGGCCTAAATTCGATCAAAAACTTCTAAGATCCGTACCCATGGTCCGAACTCGTTCGTACGCAGTCCCGCCATAGTCTCACTACTGATAACCTACATCATAAAATTCATGATTGTAACCCCTTTAGTTGTTGAGTTATCCTTATTTTTTTTATATGTTCCTTGGCCCTTAGAACAATTTAAAGGTCCAGAATCCGAAGCCATGGGCTGATTTCGGCCATATGCAATTCCCGCCGTACTTTAAGTCCTAGTAACCTACAGTTAAAATTTCATCAAGATAGTTCCATTAGTTTTTGAGTTATCGTGCATACGGACGGACTATGACTCGTCGGACTATGACGGCTATATGACTCAGGAGGTGACGCTGATCACAAATATATATACTTTTCCATATCTAGCTCGCTTCCTTTAAGTGGTTATTCCTATTTCATAGGTGTAGAGTATAATAAAATTACAAAACAAAACAAAAACATAACATTTTTTTTTTATACCCTACACCTATAGAATAGGTAAAGGGGTATATTAACTTTGGTATGGTGTTTGTAACCACCTAAAGGAAGCGAGCTAGATATGGAAAAGTATATATATTTGTGATCAGCGTGACCGCCTTAGTCGATATAGCCATGTCCGTCCGTCCGTCCGTCCGTCCGTCCGTCCGTCCGTAGGCACGATAACTCAAAAAATAATGGAGCTATCTTGATGAAATTTTAACTGTAGGTTACTAGGACTGAAAGTACGGCGGGGATTGCATATGGGCGAAATCGGCCCATGGGTTCGGATTCTGGACCTTTTAATCGGTTTCAGGGCTAACGAACAAATATAAAAAATCACGATAACTCAACAACTAATGACGCTATCTTCATCAAATTTGTGCTGTAGGTTACTAGTAATGAAACTACTTCGGGGATTGCGTAAGGTCGGGATTGGACCATGGGTTCGGAACCTAGAACTTTTTGATCGAATTTAGGCCAAACGAGCATAATTCCGAAACCAATGAAGATAGAACCTCCAAATTTAGTATCAGGGTGTCCCTTCCTATTTCCTAAGTGTCTTGTGAATTTGGGTCCCATTGGAGTAGTGGGTCGGGGACCAGCCACACATTTCCGAAGACCTTAAAGCATATCTTTAAAATTAATAAAGATAACAACTTGAAAAAATGTAGAAGCTTCCAATTTGCCACAAGGGTGTTCTTTACTATATCTTGCGTGTTCCCTTAATTTGGGATCAATTGGAGAGGTGGTTCAGTACCCCTCTCAGACCTCCCAAGTTTTAAAAGCTTATAATCGAAATTACTAAAAATAGTTACTTAAAATTAAGATAGACCGTTCAAATTGTGTACAAGGGTTAACTAGTACTATAAGTAAAGCGCGGGCTGTATAAAGGCGAAATCAGCCCATGGGTTCGGATTCTGGACCTTTTAGTCGGTGTCAGGGATAACGGACATATATTAAAAATCACGATAACTCAACAACTAATGAGGCTATCTTCATGAAATTTTTGCTGTAGGTTATTGGTAATGAAACTACGGCGGTGATTACGTACGGTGAGGATTGGACAATGGGTTCGGAACTGAGAACTTTTTGATTGAATTTAGGCCAAACTAGCGTAATTCCGAAACCAATGAAGATATAACCTCCAACTTTGGTATCAGGGTGTCCCTTCCTATTGCGTAAGTGTCTTTGAAATTTGGGCCCCATTGGACTAGTGGGTCGGGGACCAGCCACTCAGTTCCGAGGACCTTAAAGCATATTTTCGAAATTAATAAAAATAGTAACTTGAAACAAATGTAGAAGCTTCAAATTTGGCCTAGGGTGTTCTTTACTATTTCTTCCGTGCCCCCCTAATTTGGGATCATTTGGAGTGGTGGTTCACAACCTCTCTTAGACCCCCAAATATGTAAAAGCTTATCATCGAAATTAATAAAACTAGTAACTTAAAATTAAGATAGAACGTTTCAATTGTATACAAGGGTTAACTATTATTGAAAGTATGACGGGACTGCATATGGGCGAAATCGTACCATGGTTTCGGGTTCTGGAACCCTTGACAAGTTCAAGGACTAAAAAACATATATCTTAAAAACACCATAACTTAAAAAATAATGCCGGTATTTTGATGAAATTTAAACTCTAGGTTACTAGTAATGAAAGTACCATGCGAATTGGTTCTGGTAGAGTTTAATTTCAAAGCCAAAGAATATATTTCCTATGTCCTATGTGTCTCCGAAATCTAGACTAAATTGTAGTGGTTCAGCTATTTTCAAAGGTACTTGCTGCATTTATGCAAAATTTATTTGAATATTTAAATGAATTATATGAAAAGGTCTAAATTTGTAATTGTATTTTAGAAATACATTTATTGCATATTTTGCGTTTGTAAGCTTTTCTATTAGGTATATAAACTAACCATTTAAAATAATTGCAATTTTGAAAAATTTGGATTATTAAATATATTATGCTTTGATTATCTTTTTATCACAAAATTTAATAATTAGAATTTTTTCATTTTGTAATTGAATTGGAATAAATATATTTTCATTTATTTCAAGTTTGTTTGTTTTTTAATATTTTCAAATAGATAAATTAGTAAGAATTTGTAATATTTTTTAATAGATAGTGTAATTAGAAAATGTTTTTAGTATTATAAAGTTAATTTGGTTAGCTATGTCTTACGATCAAATTAATAACAGCTTTTATGGTGTTAAAATGACTTATGGATATGTCCTTAAATTTGAACCAAATAGGTGTAGGGTATTTCTAAGTCGGTTGCACCGACTGACTGTTTCTTTACTTGTTTTAAATTCAATTCTATATATTTCAAAATTCAATTCGCTTCTTTATATTTCAATTTTATTTTAGGTATTTCACATTATTAGATAAATTAAAGTTTATATAATTCAATTAACTATTTACGTTTTTTATTACAAATTCGGTTATTATTCTTTTAAATTCATGCATATTATTACTTTATTTATATTCGTATGGTAATTCATTGTATAATTTTAGGCAATTGTAAAGGCAGTTTGTTTTTTGCCTATCGATTTTGAAAAGAGTGAGATAAAAATTTGATTTGTTTGGAGTGTTATAGTTATGTACATCAATCATTATGTTTAAAAGAAAATGATGTTTAATTAAATTATTAATAATTTTAAAGGCAATCTAAATATAATAAAAGACAAACTGCTGCTGCTGCTGACTAGCGTGCCCTATGTTATGTTAAGTGTTATTCACACATGTAACATACTTCTAATTAAAAATCCTTGCATACGAAAGAGAAAGAAAAATAAATCTGATAAAATGTAAATTATAAACAGAAAGAAAAAAAATCAAAACGTATTAGAAATCTGTTAACAGGTAGATACAGAAAATTATAATAGAAACGTACAAAGCTATTTTTTACATTTCAATATGTATACTTTTAATTTATTATCACGAAATCGTAGGAGAAAAAAGAAAATATATAGAAAGAGAAATTAAAATTATACCTGTCGTCCGACAGGCTTTTTTACTAGTCATACATAATTCACGAGTACAAATATTATCAAAACTTAAAAACCTACCTTTATACAACAATTTTTATGGAAAAAGATAAGAATGAAAGTGAATTATTTTAATATCTTTCTTATGTAGTATGTTTATTTTATTTAATGCAATTTGTGGAGCTTCAGACCATATAGGATTCAGATAAGTAATATTCGACAAAACATATGAAGAAAATATTGTGAATAATACGTCTTTTGAAAAGAAGTTTCTCAGACGTCGTAAAATGAAAACATATGGGCTTGTTTTTTTAGCAATATGATCAATATGATCATACTGTTTAAATTTATTATCTAAGATTAAGTAGTCCAAGATAGTTATAGTTTTTTATTATTTCTAAAGCTGTGTTTCTAGAAAACATGTTAAAACTACTCCATAATTTATTACCGAAAAGAATAATTTTTGTTTTTTTAATATTGAGTAAAAGTTAAATTGGGGAGACCATTTATGTAATCTTAAATAAATCTGGTCTTAGGATTTACCCTTGTGGTACACCCTTTTTAATAAGGAGATAAGTTGTGAAAAACTTAATTTGATTACGATCGAATTTTAGTTTTTTAAGTTTATAAAGGAGAATATTATGGTCTACGCAGTCAAATGCTTTTTGTAAGTCTAAAAAAATGCATGCAACATATCTAGCATTATCTATGTTTTTAGTAACAAATCTGTTAGATTTGGACACGCCGCAGTGGTAGTGGAGTTCTTTTCAAAATCCATATTGTTCGGCATGTAAAATATTATTACTTTTAAGAAAAATTTAATTCTATTCTTAATAACTATTTCAAAAATTTTGGAAAACGCACTTAAAATTGAAATGGGCCGGTAATTTGTTCTTTGAGTTACGCAACCGCTTTTGAATATGGGAGTTATTATCGCAGTTTTTAAGTTTTCCGAGAAATTTGAATTTTTAAATGAATTGTTAATAAATTTAACTAAAAGCGAAAATTCTGAATATTTTTTGATAAATCTGGCCGATATTTTGTCATAACCATTTTGCATTTGGTTTTAACAATTTGTTCGTTTCCAAAATTTCTTCAATGTTCGTTGGACCCAGATTAAAGCTTGAACAAATGTTAAATTCGTCTGCAACATTTATAAAAAAATTATTCATTGATTCAGCTATCATTAGTTCGTTAGAAATAATTTGATTGTTATGGTATTAAAAATTCTTTAATATAACTAGAGGAATTCAAAGAATCTTTATTAAACATAAATTTTTTATATAAGTCCCATAGTTTCTTACTATTTCCCGGATCCCTTTTAAATTCATCAGAAAAAAAACCTTTAACTTTCTTCGTGTCTTTGTAAAGCTCTTAAATATGGATACTGTTTGGAAACTTTTTTTTATATTTATAAAATTATTCTCGTCTTTTTATTTTGTTTATTATCTCATTTGTTATTAATGTTTTTTTTTCTTTTCAACAACTTTACAAACTTGTGTGTTATTTTCTACCAGAGTGCTGAGATCAGACACAAATTGATTGAAATCATTATAGTATTTTAAATTAAACCAGATTTTATCTTTTTCTAAGTTAGCATAATTTAGTATTTTTTTGACTTTGTTTTCTGTCTCTTTAATAGGCTTTAATAGGTTAAAACGCTTATAAAAGATTGTCAATGGTCAGAGAGTGACTATCCTGAGTGAATATAAAAAAAATATTTGAATCTTACCATATCAGTGATAAAATGGTAAATAATGGTTTTAGATGTTTTATCAATTCTTGTTGCGTATTTATCACTTTTGTTATTATATATAATAAAACCCTTACTGAGTAAAGTATTATGATATTTTTTAATATCACTACTGCTTGAGTTTAACCATAGAATTGCTATACTAGAATGGCAAAAGAATGTTCCCGACTCTTTTCTTCTAATGTGATTTCCTATCCTGAGGTATTCAGACAAAAAAATACATATGCAATTTCGTATGCGTATACAAATGGTACTGCTACTTCAACTGTCATTGCTTATATTTGAGTAAATGAGAATGTTTATTAGGCAGTTTCTCATTAGTTTTTTTGTTTACATTTTTATATAGAAATACATTTGGATTGGGCAGTTTGTATATTGTAATTTATTTCGAATAAAGATATTTACTATTTGATTTAATTTACTTTTATTTTAAATGTTTACTTTTTAATATTAAATATATAATTGAACAAAACATCAAGAAAAAAATTTGAATAATATTAGAAGAAATTGCAGTCAATTATTTTTAAAAATAATGGAATCTCCAACAAGTATATTTTTAGTTTAATTTTAATTAACTTACATATCTATTTTGATTTATCTTAAGCTTAAGGTATATTTATTCATCGTGGAAATGAAAATAAGTAAATCAAAAACAAATCATGATTTTTTGAAGAAAACAAAAAGTATTTATAGTCTTGTGAATATATAAACATTTTCAGCCATTTTTAAATATGAACGAACCTTTTGCAAATATGAAATTTACTTTTATGTTAACCGTAAGGAGGGTTTTGATTTCTGTTTCAAATAACTTAACGTTTTCGAATAAAGAATTAAAAGGTTTTTTCTTTACCCTTTTTTATTCAATCAAAATTTTACTTATTATTTAAAAATTTTAGCATTACAATATGATTTTCAAATTGATTCTATTCAAAAATAGACAATGTTTTGGTAAATTTACAGAACGGTCACTTATTAATAATGAAAAATGGAAAGCAAAAACCAAAAGGAAAATACCTTTAAAATAATTTTAAAAAAATCGGCTGAAATTTGTAAAACCCCAAGAAATAAAAAAATATTCTTTAAGCAACACTTTCTTCCCATCTTAAAAACCCTTTATTTAATTTAATTTTTTTTTAAAAAACTTCAAAAAACACAACAACACACAAATTTTTTGAATATAATATTTTCTAATTTGTTTTCATTTACTTTTAAGTTTGAAATCTTACTTAAATCGTACTTAAAAGTTTCTTTTATATTTCACTTTCAAAATGAAATGAATCGCGGTGAAACTAGTAAATACATACAAACGGTACACGTACCAAATTTTGAAATTTGTCTGAAAATATTTTCTCTATTGCCATTCTAGTACTAGTAATTTTATGAGTTTAACAAATTCAAGTTTAAATCTCCTAAAATTTTGAAGTTTCTATATTTATTTGTTATAGCATCCAATTTTTCAAGAAAAACAGCAACGTTGGTATTGTGAAACCTATAATAATTCAATAAAATTTCATCGCGATCGGATGTGTTATTGATTTGCGGTTGATAAAGTATAAAAAGAAATTTGATTTTTTTTTTAATTTTGTTAATTTTTAAACAGTTAGTCATAAAATTAATAGGTATGGCTGATTGTTGTAAATAAATGTTTATTTGTGTGAATATAAACAGGAGTTTGATAATGCGATAAAAAAAAATGAATTAGAGACAATGCAGCTTTTAAAAGCTATAGAAGAAAGATATATTGAACAATAGAAAATATTAAAAAACTGAAACAAAAAGAATTTGAAAAATTTTCAAAAATCACAGGATTATTTCAAACGGAAAGTGAAAAACTAAATACAAATATTCATAATACAGTATTAAAAAACGATGAACTTTGTGATAATTAAAAACTTTAATGAAAATGAAAGCCAACGAAATGTAGGTCAAAATGTTTTTTATTCAGATATTGTCAAACAAAATGCAAATGTAAGCAAAAATAATTTTCCAGTAATGAAAAAAAAGTACCTTTGGTTGTTAAACCATTAACTAAACAAAAGTGTAATATAACTGGAATGGAATTAAATAAGAAGGTAGACCCAAAAATTTTTAAAATTAATAATATGAAAATAGGAAAAATGAAATAATAATTGTAGAAGCGGAGAATATACAGGAAAGAAATAAAATCAAATCTGCTATAGAAAGTAAATTAGAAGAAAAGTATCAAGTCAAAATTCCTGCTGAACTTAAACCAAGAATTGAAATAGTGCATATGACCTCAAAGTATTCTAAAGTTGAATTGATAAACAAAATAAAAGATCAAAATCAACACTTAGAAGCGAGTGAAATAAAATTAATAAAAATGTACGAGGTAAATAAATATAATGATATAAAATACAATGCTATCATTGAAATTGATAAGGAGTCTTTTCCAAAAGTAATTGCAAATGAAAAAGTTTAAATTAGTTTGGAACGTTGCAAAGTGATGCCTTAAGAGTGCTTAGATGATGCCTTAAGAGTGCTTGCCTTAAGAAGTGATGCCTTAAGAGTGCTTAGATGTTTTAAATTCGACAATACACAACCGGTGAAATCACTACTTCTGATTTAGAAGCACCTAATATTCTAAATTATCATTTCGCTACCGTCGGAAACAAGTTAGAAAAAAATTTCATCCACCAAACAAACAATGTAATAAGTACACTGGATCACATAAACCAGAACTCAATTTATTTTACTTTAACAGATAGTAATGAAATACCACAAATTATAAACTCGTTTAAAACTAATTCATCTCCAAGACTAGATGGCATTACAATACAACACATCAAATAAATTAGGCATAATATCAAACAAGCTTTCTGATATTATAAATGAAATTTTATCGACTGGTGTTTTTCCAAATAGGAATTCCAATTTTTAACTGAGGAAAAAAAAAAGATGTTTACAATTATAGACCAATATCTTTGACAAATTGTCTACCAAAGATTATTGAAAAGGTCATTAAAAGTAGTTTAATTGCATTTTTTACTAATGCAAATCTAATTGATTACCACCTATTTGGTTTTTTCAACAGTAGCAGTACAGAATCAGAGGAGCTTGAAGTTGTTAATTTCATAAATATGGCGTTAGATAAAAATAGTGGCTATTCTTTTAGATCTAAAAAAAATCTTTGACACCGTAAATCATGAGATATTAATGAACAGTCTTTTTAATATGGGTATAAGAGGAGTTGCAGCAAATCTATTTGAATCTTGTTTGAATTCTCGTAAAATCAAAACCAGGATAAATGATCATATTAGTGAAGAAGGAAGTCTGCAAATTGGAGTTCCACAAGGCACAGTTCTTGGCCCTATTCTTTATTGAGCTTATGTGAATAGTTTCAACAAAATTGGGCTAAGTGGACATTATTTAATGTTTGCAGATGATGCAATCATTGTGTACAAAGGTAAAAACAAGAAACAACTAGGAGAAAAAATTTATAAGGATTTATACAAAGTTAGTGAGTGGTTAAATCATAAGAGATTAACAATTAACGTCTCTAAAACTGAGCTTATCATATTTAAACAAAAAAATAAAGAAAACATTAACCTATCAATCAATATTAATAATCAACAAATACAAAGAGTAAATTCATCGAAATATCTAGGTTTACTTATTGATGAAGATCTATCTTGGAAAATACATATAGATAATTTAAAGAAAGCCTTAATCATCAACTAGTGTTATTGGAAGATGCCCTAAACTAAGTGAAGATGTAGCTAAATTGGTTTTCCACGCCCACATTAAGTCTAAAATACGGTATTTAATTCCAGTTTGGAGTCAAAGTTGCAAATACGTCATTAGTTCAGTTTGCGTTATTATCAACAGAGCTATCAAAATCTTATACAGACTTCCATACGATTCTCCAACTACATCACTGTATTCGGATCGAAATTAACCTACAGTTGAAAAAATATTTTTTGAAAAACTATCAAATAACTTAATCAAAAGACATTTAAAACTACAAACAAATGCTTCAGTTCATCGCTACTTCACAAGACGTGCGGACCATTATCGATTAGAAATACCAAGAACTAAAACGGGCAAAAGAGATATTATGTTTAATGGCTTAAAAATCTTTATTAGTCTTCCTGCGAATATAAAATATGTTCAAACATAAGGTTATTCAACAAACGATTGAAAGCTGTACTACCTTAACTAAATAATTAAAAAATAGATAAAAAAAAGGAAAAAAAAAATTATAAAATAAAAAAAACAAGTTAAGAAACAACCAGTCGGTGAAACCGACTTAGAAATACCCTACACCTATTTGGTTCAAATTTAATTAGATATTCATAAGTCATTTTTAAATCATAAAAGCTGTTATTAGTTGGATCGTAAGATATAGCTAACCAAATTTACTTTATAATACTAAAAACATTTTCTAATTACTTTATCTATTCAAAAATATTACAAATTCTTATCAATTTATCTATTTAAAAGTATTAAAAAACAAAAAAAACTTGAAATAAATGCAAATAAATTTATTTCAATTCAATTACAAAAGTGAAAAAATTTTAATTATTAAATTTTGTTATAAAAATTTAATATATTTAATAATTAAAATTTTTCAAAATTGCAATTATTTTAAATTGCTAATTTATGTACCTATCGAAAAGCTTACAAACGCAAAATATGCAATAAATGTATTTATAAAATACAATTACAAATTTAGAACTTTTCATATAATTCATTTAAATATAAAAATAAATTTTACATAAATGCTGCAAGTACCTTTGAATATAGCTTAAGTATCGTACACAATGTCTTTTTGTTTTTTTTTTTTTATTTCATTTAATTTCAGATAATTTTGCAATATATATAAAATTATGTATAAGAAATTACTTAATTAAAACTACAATCTAATAAATTATATAATTACAATTAATTTTAGTTTTAAAATAATTATTTTGAATACTCTAATATTACTTATTTCCAATTTTTAATTTCTAAAGTTTTTTATATATTTTTTAAGTTTTCTATTAAATATTTCCAAATTTTGACTTCTCCTAATGTTTAGTGGTAATGAATTAAAAATTTTAATAGCACTACATTTTAAACTTTTTTGTTTCTTTGTGGTTCTAGCTTTAGGGATTTCAATATTTTTTTTATTTCTAGTATTTATGTACATTTTCTCTATTTATTAAATTTAAATTTGATTTAATATTACTATTTATTACTTTATAAATATATTTACCTTTTTCAAAATAGATTAATTGGTTAATATCTAATTCATTTGTTTTTTTATACAAATACTTAGTACTAGTTCTGTAATTATATTTGTAAAGAATTTTAAACGCTTTATTCATTAAAATACCAATTTGATTAATATGGAAATTTGAGCACTGGCTCCAACTACACATATTATACCTTATTCTTGATAGTATATGACTATTATAGATTAGCTTGGCTGCATGCTGGGAAATATCGCCACATCTTTTTATAGCTAATATAATTGGCATAACTTTTTTCTTCACGTTTTTGATATGATTGTCCCATTTCAAGTTATCATCAATTATTATTCCCAGATATTTAATCTTATCTACTCTTTCAATAATTATTTCCCTTATTTTAAGAGTAATATTTTCGCTATTTTGTCTTTGTGTTTTAAATAACAAATAGTTGTTATTTTTAGCCTTAATGCAGAGTTCATTGTAATCTAGCCAATTACATATCGCATTTAGATCCTTATTTAGTATATTTTCCAGATGTTGTACTGTTCTAGCTTTAACAATGATATTAGTGTCATCTGCATAAACGTTATAATTTGAAATAAAATTTTTTTTTGCGGCATATTCATTATATATAAAAGGTACAACAGCGGTCCTAGCAGTGAGTCTTTTGGTACACCTGTTTTTATAATAAGTTCATCGCTAAACACTTCATTCACTTTAACACACTGAGTCCTATTTGTTAAGTAACTGCTTAATAAGAGATTACTAGTACCTCTTATACCCAATATATCTAAAAAACTAATCAGTCTACGATGATTTACCACATCAAAAGCTTTCGTAAGATAAATAAATACTGCACCGACGAAATATCCTTCATCAAGTGCGTCGTAAATATATTCTAACGTAGTTGTTATTGCGGATTCTGTACCGCTGTTCTCTAGGAAACCATGTTAATTTGGACCAAAACCAATCGTTTTTGAAATAAAATTTCTTATCATTATATTAGTTACTTTTTCATATACTTTGGTTATTGAGTTCAGGATGGAAATTGGTCTATAATTACCACCAGATCCTTTTTTATGGATTGGCACTATGTACGCTTTTTTTAATGAATCAAGGAATACTCCTTCTTCAAGACATTTAATTATCAATGTTACCAATGTTTTTTTTGATAATATTAACTAATTCCTGTAAGTCCTTTTCCGTTATATTATCTAATCCTGGGGCTGCATTTCTGTTTAACTTCATAATAATTTTTGATAAAATTCTATAAATGTAATATTGATTAGGATGATATGAAAGTGTCAATAAAAACAAATCGCAATATCTTGGAAATTCCAATTTATAGTGGACCCCATAATCAAACTATAGTACTACCAGCCCGTTCAGAGGTTTTGAGACAATTTATTTTACCAGTTGCCAATAATTGTCTAATTTTGGATCAAGAAATTTCAGAAGAAGTGTTCATACCAAGAACAATAGTGGCTTCTAAAAACTCTTTTGTTCGTGTTATGAATACGAATTCTGAAAATAAATTAATTTCACAAAATATAAAGTTAAAAACTTTACAATTGTCTGATTTAATAAATGGAGGATGTGTGTTGACTATAGGAGGGAAATAAGAAACTTATATTTGACAAACTTCTACTCCCAAGAATAGAAGATATTCTTGATAATTTATATTCCGGTTTTCATCAAGTACCACTAGATGAGCAATCAAGAGATATAACTTCTTTTAGCACGCAATCAGGTAGCTATAGATGGAAAGTTCTTCCATTTGGACTTAACGTCTCTCCAAATTCATTTTCGAGGATGATGTCACATGCTTTCGCAGGTGCAACACCGTTACAATGTTTTCTCTATATGGATGAAATTATTGTACCAGGGTGCTCAGAAAATCATCATTTAAAGAATTTGAAATCAGTTTTCACAATATGCCAGAAATACAGTCTAAAACTAAATCCTGAAAAAAGTAAATTTTTCAAATCAGAAGTTACATATTTAGGTCATAAATCAAGGTATATATCCCGACGATTCTAAATATGAAGTAATCTCTAAATATCCAGTACCAAAAGATAAAGATGAAACTAGACGATTCGTGGCTTTTACAAATTATTACCGCAAAACCCAAGACCATAAATAATAACCAATACGCAGTAACTATAATATGCGACCTGACCAAATTTTTGATAACAGTACCAATTCCCAACAAAGAAGCTAAAACAGTTGCAAAAGCTATTGTCGAGAATTGTGTTTTAATATTCGAATCTATTAGAAGCATTTTAACAGATAGAGCAACTGAATATAAAAATCAATTTATGAAAGAAATTCTCCTCCTACTAAATATTCAACATGAATGCTCAACAGCTTACCATCATGAAACTCTAGGAACAATAGAAACAAACCATAGAGTACTTAACGAATACTTAAGATCATATATAAACGAAAATAAAAACAAATATGATTCAAATATTACAATAAAAAACTTAGAAAATAAAGAAGAAATTGTACATAAAAATAGAGTAGTTAAATTCATAAATTAAATACATAGTTCTAAAAGTAAAGTAATTAATTAATAACGTTAATAAATCTTATTGTATTTTTTATTTTTTTTTAACATTTAATATTTACTTAATATCTTGACCTAGCTTAATAAAATTGTTTATTACCTAATACAAATAATTTTAAGTGACCTACTTTAATTAAATTAATGAGTTGATCATCTCAACAAAATTACATTATAATTTTTTTTTTGTTAAAATTTAAACAAATTTTAATTTTTTTTAATATATCAATTTAATTATATCATAACAATAATAAAATATAGTAAATAGTATTGACACAATACAAAATTTTTTTTGTTACCCTCACAAGAATATCGGCTAATATTTCAAAAAAAAAATTTATTAAATGAAAAGAAAAGCGAAAAAAAAATAACTAAATATTTGTTTTTGTAAACAAAAATAATTTTTCGGTATAAAATTTTTTTTCCCTTTCCTTTTTCTTTTGGAGGGAGGTGTGATATAAAATACATAAGTAGGGAATAGCATAATGAATTGCCCTTATTAATTTAATTTAATGATGAGATTTATACAGGCCGTCAACCTTTTGCTTAATTTGCATTCTTTACTAAATTGCTTTGAATGCATTGACCGACCTGATAAGATAAATTTGATACATTATATTAATAAAATGTATGCAATGCATTGAATAATTCATAAGGTTAATAAACTAAGGAATGCAATAATTATGCAATATGTAAATGGTATCGATTACCATAAAATATCATTTTATAATTATGATTGATAAATAAAATAATGTATAAGTATTAGTAGCGTTAGTTTAAACTCTAAGTTATAAGTAAGGTAAGACATAATAAACGAGGAAGATTATAGTTGCCCTTGCCAACTTTTAGATACCCGTGCATACCCACTAGGATGTATACAATTAAATAAACCGTTATTTATTTCCCTTAAGCTATTATATATAAAAAAAAGTTAAAAAAAATTTCAGTCATCATCCCATAATTTTTGATTAAAAAAACAAAAAACAATAAAAAAAAAAAAAAATAAATTAAAAAAAAACAAAAATTAAAAAAAAAAAATTTAATTCATTATCCCATAATTTTTTCTTAAAAAAAAAACAAATAAAAAAAATCATAAAAAAAAAAAAAAATTCACCCACCCTAAAAGTTGGTCCGAGTGATGTCCAACTTTGTCAAGTAACTTGCCCTATTACTTTACCTGCCCAATTTTAATTTTAACCTCGTAGCTTCATTAGATTCATAGTTATTAAATTGAAAACTTTATATGGCAGCTGCCCGAAAATGGGGCCGTAACATTTTGAAACTTCATATAAGTGCTCGATTCATTATATAACTTACAGTGTGTAATTTTCATCCTCGTAGTATAATTAATTTTGAAGAAATTCATATTGGTTCAAAGAAGTTGTATGGCAGCCCCCCGAAAATGGGGCCCTAACGTTTTGAAACTTCATATAAGTGCTCGATTAATTTTATAACTAACCGTGTGTAATTTTCATCCTCGTAGTATAATTAATTTTGAAGAAATTCATATTGGGGCAAAGAAGTTGTATGGCAGCCCCCCGAAAATGGGGTTCTAACATTTTGAAACTTAATATAAGTGCCGGAGTCATTATAAAACTAACCGTGTGTAATTTTCATCCTCGTAGAATAATTGGATTTGAAGAAATTCATATTGGTGCAAAAAAGTTGTATGGCAGCTCCCCGAAGCCTTGGTCCGATTTTAACCAAAAACAATAGGGAACCTAGAAATTGTATAAAAATGACTTTGTGTGAATTTCAAAACTCTAGCCCTTTTAGTTTTTGAGTTATTGTGCTGACACACGGACGGACGGACGGATAGACACACATAGCTAGATCGATTTACTTTTCGATGCTGATCCGATACGTACCCTTGGCACTATATCTAGCTCGTCTAGATCGATGCGTTACAAACGGAGGAGCAATTTTAATATACCTGATGTCATATATGTATGCACGGGTATAAAAATAAAGTAACAGTTAATATACAATAATTAAGCGTATTATTAATCGAACCTTACAAGATATTGTGCCAGTTTGTCCATTGGGTTTAATCAAACGGAGCCAAATCATTCTCCTCTGTTTTATCTACCTCTTCAAGGACCGCAAAGGAATCATTTAGTTCAGCTGGACAGGAAGAACACTTCCAGAATATGTTCCCAATTTTTATCATATCATACGTGTCATCCGAAATTGGCGAACATTTTATGAAATAATTTCTGGCAAACTTTGCATTTAAGTGCCTTTGATTTGGCAGATAAAGATTTTTACATTTTTCACACTGGTGTATCATACGTATATGAAAATCGGGTATATTAAAATTACTTCTCCGTTTGTAACGCATCGAAATAGACAAGCTAGATATAATGCAAGGGTACATATCGAATCAGCATCGAAAGGTGAATCGATCTAGCTATGTGTGTCCGTCCATCCGTCAGCACGATAACTCAAAAACTATAAGAGCTAGAGTTCTGAAACTTTCACAATATAATTTTTATACAATTTGTAGGTTCCCTATTGTTTTTGGTTAAAATCGGACAAAGGCTTCGGGTAGCTGCCATACAAATATTTTGAAATTATATGAAATTTTTTTTTAAAATTAATAACTAAGTAAAAACCAAATATAAAAATAAATAAAATATAATTATTATTCGGTTCATGGTGTAGTGGTTAGGACATGCCACTTATAGTAAAAATGTCTCGGTTCGAATCCAGGCTGGTGGAAATTTTTTTTTTTTTTTAATTCATTTCTTTTTATTTATTTTCTTTTATTTTTTTTTAATAAAATATGTATTTATTTTATGTATGGAAAATTTTATTTTATAGAATGTGACAGAAAACTCTCATTTATATTATAAATTATTCATTTTGTTTTAATATTTTTATAAAAAAATTCAAAACAGTTATTCAAAACAAACAAGTGATACCATAGCAACTATAATAATTTTCAAAAAAAAATTAATATAAACAAAAAATCGATGGCTTAGTGGTTAGGACGTCGGCCTTTTAATTGAAAAGTGTGGGTTCGAATCTCGTTCAAAGCATTTTTGTTTTTTTAAATTCATCTTTTTTTTTATTACTTTTTTCTGTAATTAAATATAAAAAAAACAAATATTTTGAATTTTCTGTCAAACAGTTCAATTGCAATATATGAAATTCTTATTTATTTAATCCATAATAGTATACGCACGGGTATCTAATATTTAATTAATATTTTAATTTAAATTTTTTAATATATTTCAAGTTTCAATTTTTAATAAATTTGTAAAGTTTTATAAAATTTTATTTAGAGCGCAAAAAAACACGTTTCACCATTTGACAGTTGAAAAGTCAAAAGTCAGTTTCGGAACTATTCTCGTTTAAAAATCCGAACCCATAGGCTGATTTCACCCATATGAAATCCCCGCCGTTTTTCAGTACTAGTAACCTAGAGTTTAAATTTCATCAAAATAACGTCATTAGTTTTTGAGTTATGGTGTTTTTCATATATGTTATGAAAAAGATTCATTTTAAAGAGTCCAGAACCCGAAACCATTGTCCGATTCCGCCTATATGCAGTCCTCGCCATACTTTCAATACTAGTTAGCCCTCGTACACCATTGGAACATTCAATCTTTTTTGTAAGCTACTATTTTTATTAATTTCGATGATAAGCTTTTAAACCTTGGGAGGTCAAGGAGAGATACCTGAACCACCCCTCCAATTGATGATAAACCAGGGAAACACGCATGAAATAGTTAAGAACGCTCTTGTGCCAAATTTGAGCTTGTACATTTGTTTGAAGTTACTATTTTTAATATTGTCGAAGATATGCTTTAAGGTCTTCAGAACTGTGTGGATGGTCCTACTCTAATTGGTTCTAAATTTCCAGGACACTAAGGGTTTAGGACGAGATACCATGACACTAATTTTGAAAGTTCTATCTTCTTTGGTTTTGGAATTTTACTTGTTTGGCCTAACTTCGATCAAAAACTTTTAGGATCGAAATCCATGGTCCGATCCCGACCCCACGCAATCCCCTCTATAGTCTCATTACTAGTAACCTACAGCAGAACTTTCATGAAGGTAGCGCCATTAGTTGTTGAGTTGTCCTTATTTTTGTTATATATTCGGTAGCCCTTAGAGCGATTAAAAGGTCCAGAATCCAAACCCATGGGACGCTTTCGCCCATATGTAATCCCCGCCATACTTTAAGTCCTCGTAATCTACAGTTAAAATTTCATCAAGATAGCTCTATTAGTTTTTGTGTTATCGTGCCTACGGACGGACGGACGGACGGACATGGCTAAATATATTATTTGCTAGATAATACATTTTGTAAACTTTATTTATTACAAAAAATTCAAAATAATTTTAAATACTTTGTTTTTTCAAAATAATTTTATTTAATGTAATTTAATAAGCTTCATAGAAAAAAAATGAAAGAGAAAGAAGTATCAAAAATAAATCAAAACAAAAATCAATCAAAAACAATCCAATCAAACCATATCAAATGAAATCAAGAGATCACGTAAAAAAAGGTTATTGTAACAAAAATAAGAATAGTGAAGGAATAAATATAATTATAAACTTTACACTAGAATGTTATTAATTTGTATGTAATCCAAATTTCAAATTCATAGTTTAACCTCTTTAATAAAATTGAAGTAAAAATTAATAGATGTTATGACTTCCGGAAAAACATTAAATAGTTTAGGTGCTATGATACTGTAAAAATGTTTATAAAAGGTTGTTCTAAACCTAGGAACATTAACAAGATACAAATAGGTGGCTCTTACATTATGCCTATAATTCATTCGACTACAAAGATAGCCACCCCTTTAAAAAAAAATTTTTAAAACTTTGTAATAACAAGTGTTGAAAAAAAACCAAGGGTTTTTAAAAAAGCACATTTTCAAAATTATATTGTATTACATACTGAGTTTAACTTTGGAAATATTTACTTGGAAATAGTTACTGCTTATTTATAAAATTTACTGCTAACAGTATAGTTTTTATTTTAAAGTTGTTATAGCCCTTCAATGGGGAAGGTTGCCAAGTTTGCAATCCATAATAAAATATTTTAAGGGTTTCATCTGAACACAGTCGGCTTAGCTGAAACATATTTCTAACAGTCGATAAAAGGTATTTTTTTAGAGACAAAGTTTACTCAACTGTAAAACACTCATTTGAACATATACCTCCATTATAAAATATTTCATCATGAATTAAAGCAGGACAGTTAACACTAAATTCCATTAGACTATTACAATGATCAGAGTGATACGCAATTTCACATGCAGCTAAAGCGGAACTATGGATTTTAAAATACATAACTTTGGTTTTATTGCTAATAACCAATTTGTGATTATAAAACCATTTACTTAAAATATCTAAATAATGATTTATGTCTGCTATGGGTTTCTTATTTCCATATGCGCAAGCTAAATCATCAGCAAAAGCTGTATGTTTCCCTTTAAAATTTTGCTCAAACAAGGTGTTAACATAAATAAGAAACAATATTGAACCTAGCACTGAGCCCTGAGGAGCTCCCACACATATATCACATGGTCGACTAAATATATTCCCTAATTTTAATTTTTGTAACCTGCAACTTAAATACCAGCAAACCAACCATTTCGAAATCCAAATTGGCAGTTATTGAAAAAATTATTTTTATTAAGAACAAATAATATTCTTTTCTTAATAATATTTTCAAAGATTTTTGAAAAGGATGATAAAATGGAGATTGGCCGGTAATTTTTTATATCTCTAGCACCTTCTTTCTTAAACAGGAGTATAACTGAAACACTGAAATTAAACTTATATACCAGTTCATCTACAATATTAAGTGTTTTTATGGTTTTAACCAGCTCTTTAGCTGTAATTTGTTAAAAAAAAACTATTTGATTGAAACTTATCATTAGTTATTCAATGTTCAACTATTATTATTATTCTCTGAAGTTTTATTAAAAATTATATTAACAACTTTCCATTCTCCTTTGTTGTTTCCCCTATATTTATGAAATTCATTACGAAAATAACTACCACGGCAATTAGGTATTTCTCTTTTAAGCTTATTACATAAATTATCGAAATAGTTCTTTAGTCTTCTATTATTAGGATGTTTTACACATTTTAACTTTCATTTTTAACTTTTATAACTAAGTTTTTTGAAATCTACGGTTTTAGTTTTTTAAATCTTTTTTCTGACTTTAAAACATGATTCAGTACTATTTGTAATATGTTTATTCACTATATTTAAAAAAATATCAAATGCATCAGACGCATAAGATTATAAATAAACTGGTTCCCAAAATTCATATCTTAGAAGATTATTAACTATATCAAAATCAACTGATTTAATTGCTGGAGAAATAATTTTCGAAACTTTCTTATTTACTTTAATATTCCCTAATGCGAGCTCCGTCATACAGTGGTCTGTGATTTTTAGCTCAAAAACCCCTTTTGCACACTCAACAAAATTATTAGAATTAGTTCTAACAAAGATATGATCAAAGCACTTCTCAGATACAGGGTGTGTTATTTCATTAATTACACTTGTAAGGCCATTTGAAGTCAAAGTAAACAAATACTCATTATCTATATCATTACTACTTTCCAAAAGTTCTATATTCATATCCCCTAAAGAAATTAATATATCACTTCTTTCATTATGCAAAATATTACCTAATTCATCACAAAAAACATCTTTACTAAAGTTTCAATCAAGTAGCCTATAAATCCCAAATATAACAAAATTAAAATTATTTACACTACAATTAACTCCTGAGGATCAATATTAAAATGAAAATTTGAATTCATAAAAAATATCTGAATATTACAAAATTAAGAATTATATTTTACTTCATCTAGAAATAATTACTTCATCCTCAAAAGTTAATATCTTCTTAATAATATTACCTTTTTTTTTGGAAAAATAGTTAATAGAAATTTAAAATAGAAATTTTAAAATTTTTATTGTAAAATACAAATTTAAACTTTTTTTCTTCTTTTACCTTTTTAGCTTCTGAAAATAAAGCATTATTATAAGGTGTCAGACTATATTGCACCAACTTTAGAATAATGAGCAAAAATGTTCAACTTTTTGAAATATATAATTCCTTTTATCATTTTAGACCCAGTATATTTAAAAGTGCATTTGTTAGAAATAGTTACGAAGAGCAAAAAAAAGTTTTAAAAGAAATTTTGTACATTGAAAATCTTTAATCAATTACGAGAAATTCTAAAGTAAGATAAAAAAACAATAAATGTTTTTAATGGATTAGTTCAAAATTTATATATTTTGAGCTCTCATTACAATGACAGAAGAAATATTTTTTTATTATAAACACATAGATTACATTTTAACAAGAAAATTAAATCAAAATATATAAGAAATTTTTTTTTCTATTATTCGTGAAAAGGCAAAATACAATCGTTATCCATCCGTAAACGAATTTAAGTAATTATTGAAATAGTTTGTGTGATAAAAGTTTAGTTGTTGAAAGCGAACAAGTACATGAAATTACAAAAAACTTGAAATCTGACGATGAATACGGCTGGCACGATTGCGGCGACCAAGAGAACACAGAATGCAATGAAAATATTATTGATAGTAATACATTGGATAATAACTTTATATTTAGTTCTTTATTTATAATTTTTTAAATAAGAACCAAAATATTTTTTTAATAAACAATTAAAACTTTATCTTCTTGTTTTTATTATATCAGATATTTAATTGAATTATTTTCAGAAAAATTTTAAAATAAAAATATATACTCGTATATATTTATATTTTAAAAGCATATTAAAATCTTTTTGCAAAACTTGAATTTGATGATTATGGTTTGCTTGATATATCTGTTTGAAATATTTTATTGAATAGATATTTAAGGTATAAATAGAAATTTCTATAACATCAATTTCAACATTATATACATAATATATTTATAATTAACTAATTGTGTATACTTAATACTTAAATTCTTTTTAATGCCTACTAATTATTTTATAAAAAAAATTTTTTTTTCCTTATTATTCCCCTAGGGGCTTCCACATAGCATCCCTAACTGTTCCGGTCCCTATTTAGCGCTTTATTTCTGACCAGGTTTTTCTTGATAAGTCGCATTATCTCTGGACTGTTCTCTTCCAGGTTCTTCTTGGTCTTCCCACATTTCTCCTGTCCTGTTGGTTTCAATCTAGGGCTTGGCGCACCACTGATGTTATTGGCCACCTTAGAATGAGACCAATCCCCTTCCATTTTTGATTTGGACCCATATCGACTCTTGTTTTGTCATCATCCAATGCTCTTCATTCATTATTCGCCAGAATATGCGACATATTATTCGTAGACATTTATTCACAAAGACATGTATTTTCTGTATATTGTTTCTTGATACAAGCCATGTTTCGCTTCCATACAAACAATTTGAAATTCCACGCAAAATTATATAATTGGTAGACCGTAATGGCTGTTCATTCCATAAATACTTTAGAAACGGGTAAATTAAAAATTTTGTATCTAAATATATGCAGGTTAAGAAATAAAATTTATGAATTAGAAACATTAATTAATGAATGTAAAGAAATTGACATTGTGATTCTAACAGAAGTATGGATATACAGCAATGAAATCACTACTTATAATAGTGATTTCATTAGAGCTGTCATCTCAATAAAAAATAATATAAATTTTACTGAAGTATTAAAAGACGAAAAATATAATTTTAGTGTAATTGTAATTTTGAATTCTGCAAATAGATTATGAATTGGTACATTTTAAAAAGCTCAAGCGGAAAATAGTAACATATTTATAGAATATTTAGAAAACTGATTAAAAAATAAAGCAAATTACATATTTTTTGCTGATACTAATTTGAATTTATTTAATGATTCTAATACCGTAATTAAGTAAAAAGACGGGAAAGCAACAACTGTTATAGTATAATAAACAAAACACAAAGTACAAGTAAACACAGCTCATTCCAATATCTTCATTGATCACATTTTAACAAATTCAAATGGTAAATATGATATTAATTTTACAATAGAAAGTAATAGTCTATCCGATCATCAATTGGCCATAGTATCACTAAAAGCAATAAATATTATGAAAATTTCAATGAAGAAGCACACTAAAAGTAAAACTGATTATAACCAGATGTCTCAAGTTGTAAATAATAAAACAGAAAACACTAACGTTTTGGAAATAGACACATTAACAAAAATAATACAAGAAGCTAAAGTCGTATGTACAAATTCAATGTCGGTTAGTACTAGGAATAATACATGGATAACACCGTTGATATATAAAGAATTAAAAATTAGAAAATCACTATACGATAGCCATAAAAGAGATCCAAATAACAGAGATAAAAAGATAAAATATACTCTATGTAAGAAACAGGTCGATAAAAAATAAAAGAGGTTAAGAAAACACATATCAATAAAAGCATTGAAAATGCTGGAAGTGACTCTAGGAAATTATGGAAAGTGTTAAATAATACTATAAGGAATACTAAAAAGGATATTTCAGAACATATAACAAGCATTGTAATAAAAAGTGGAGAAAGGACAAAGGATGAAAACGAAACGGCAAACACGTTAAATGAATTTTTTAATGAAGTTGGAGAATCCATTATAAAAGGATTCTCTAATAAAAAAAATAATATAGCAACTATAGAACATAAAATAACGGTAAAGGATTTACAAGAATTAGTTAATATTATCAAAAATTCATTGGCAACATTGATAAATAAATGCCTTGAAGAAGGAGTATTCCTTGATTCATTAAAAAAAGCGTGCATAGTGCCAATTCATAAAAGTGGATCTAAAGATGAATGTGGTAATTATAGACAAATTTCCATCAGGAATTCAATATTCAAAGTATATGAAAAAGTAATTAATATTTATAAGGATAAGAAATTTTATTTCAAAAACGATTGTTTTTATCCAAATCAATATGGTTTCCTAGAGAACAGCAGTATATAATCCATAATAACAGGATATTGATGAAGGATATTTCGTCGGTGCAGTGTTTATTGATCTTACGAAAGCTTTTGATGTAGTAAATCATCGTAGACTGATTAATTTTCTAGATATGTTGGGTATAAGAGATACTAGTAATCTTTAATTAAGCAGTTACTTAACAAATAGTATTCAGTGTGTTAGAGTGAACAAAGTGCTTAGCGATTAACTTATTATAAAAACAGGTGTACCACAAGACTCCTTGCTAGGACCGTTGTTGTGTCTTTCATATATAATGAATATGCCGAAAAATAATTGTATTTCAATTTATAACGTTTATGCAAATAACACTTATCTCATTGTTAAAGCTAGATCAGTACAAGAACTGGAAAATATACTAAATAACGATCTAAATGCGATATGTAATTGGCTAGATTACAATGAACTCTGCATTGCGCTAAAAAACCTACTATTTGTTATTTAAAACTCGAAAAAATAACGATATAATAAATAAAATCTTAAAAGAAGAGAAACAACTATTGAAAGAGCAGATAAGGTGAAATGGGACTACCATATCAAAAACTTGAAGCAAAAAGTTATGCCTATTATATTAGCTATAAAAAGATGTGGAAGTATTTCCCAGCATGCAGCCAAGCTTATCTACTATCAAGAATAAGGTATAATACATGTGGTTGGAGCGTTTGCTCAAATTTCCATATTAATCAAATTGGTATTTTAATTAATAAAGCGCTTAAAATTCTTTACAAATATAGTTACAGAACGAGTACTAAGTATACTTATAACAAGCAAAGAAACAATCAGTCGATGCAACCGACTTGGAAATACCCTACACCTATTGGTTCAAATTTCAGGGAAGTTCATAAGTAATTTTAAAACCATGAAAGCTTTTATTAGTTTGCTCGTAAGACATGGCTAACGAAATTAATTTTATAATATTAAAAACATTTTCTAATTACTTTATCAGTTCAAAAATATTAAAAATTTTTACTAATTTATCTATTTCAATATTAAACAACATATAAACTTAAAATAAATGGATACGTAAATGCAATTACAAAATTACATATTTAAAACTTTTTATCCAATTCAATAAAATTTTACACCCATGCAGCAATTACTTCTTTTCAGGATTTTTAGCTGTAGTGCATTTACTGTTGAATGACTTAGTACCCTTGATTAATTATTTTAATTTTAAATAATTTGTAAATTTATTCTCTTAATTTACTTATTTGTTAATGTTTTATATGATTAAACTCAAAGTTATTCGAAAGAAATATTAATTTGTAATAATATAAATATAAAAGTTTATATATTTGGATGGTTTTTAATGTTAATTAAAACCATTATTTCATTAGCTTTTTATCACAAAATTTAATAATCAAAATATGCAATAAACGTATTTCTAAAATACAATGACTAATTTAGAACTTTTCTTATAATTCCTTTAAATATAAAAATAAATTTTACATCTTAAGTATCGTACACAATTTCTTAATATTACCTGTGGTAATAATTCAATAAAATATAGATATGATGTAATTAAAAGAAAATATTTTGTTTTTAATTTATAAAATGTAATACATAATATGTTTTATAGTAAAATTCTTAGCCTTTTAAAAATATAAAAGTGTTAAATAAGAACGGAACTAGGAAATAGTGTATCAAATTTGAGGTTTCTATCTTTATTAACTTCGAATATATGCTTTAAGGTCTTGGGAGTAGTGGGGGTGGTATGCAAACCGCTATTCCAATTTATCCAAAATTTCACGTACACAAAACAAACAAGAAGAAACATCTGTGCCCCAAATAATAGGTTCTATCTTCTTTGCTTTCGAAACTATACTCGTTTTTCTCAATTCGATCAAAAGCTTCTAGAATCCGAATTCATTGCCCTAAACCGACCAGAACCAATTCCCATGTTACTTTCATTACCAATAACCTAGAATTTAAATTTCATCAAAATAGCATAAAATAGATATATGTTTGTTAGCCCTTGAACTTAAACCATGGTAAGATTTCGTCCATATGCAGTCCCCGTCTAACTTGTTAACCCTTGAACACAATTGGAACGTACTATCTGATAAAGAACGATAAATCTTTGAACCTTTGGAGGTCTAAGACAGTTACCTGAACCACCATTCCAATTGATCATAAATTAAGGGAACACGCAGAAAATAGTAAAGAACACTATTATGCCAAGTTTGTTTCTACATTTGTTTGAAGTTACTGTCGTTATTATTTTCGAAGATATGCTTGAAGGTCTTCGAAGCTATGTGGATGGTCCCCGACCCACTACTCCAATTGGTTTCAATTTTCGAGGACACTAAGGGAATAAGAAGGGACACTCCGATACCAAACTTAGAGGTTCTATCTTCTTTGGATTCGGAATCATGCTCGTTTGGCCTAAATTCGAACAAAAAGTTCAATGATCCGAACCCATGGTCTGATCTCGACCGCACGCAAGCTCCGCCATAGTCTCATTACTAGTAACGAACAGAAGAAATTTCTTGAAGCTACCGTCATTAGTTGTTGAGTTATCCTGACTTTTTTTATATGTTCGTTAGCCTAGAAAGAATAAAAGGTCCAGAATCAGAACCCATAGGCCGATTTCGCACATATGTATCCTTCGCCGTACTTTCAGTCCTAGTAACCTACAGTTAAAATTTCATCAAGATAGCTCTATTAGTTTTTGAGTTATCGTACCTACGGACGGACATACATGGGTTTCTTGTAATAAGTAAAAATAGAGAATTCAAAATAATTATTTTTAAACTAAAATTAATTGTAATTGTATAATTTTTTAGATTGTAGTTTTAATTAAATAATTTCTTATACATAATTTTATACATATTCTAAAATTATCTGAAATTAAATCAAATAAAAAAAAAATAAATTATTGGAAAAAAGTTACTAATTTCTTACATTCATTTCTTTTTGATAATAATCAAGTAGACGAATTATTTTCATTAGATTTAAAATCAAAAAATATTATAAATTATATTAAAACGGATCACCTTAATAAAGAGGAAGTTGAAATTTAAAAAAGAATTATTTTAAAAAATTATGATCTGTTTTATCAAGAAGGTCAACAATTAACAAATTTTAAGGCTATTAAACATCAAATTATTACTAAACATGGTCAACCGGTATATGCTTAAATATAAGGAATTCCCAAAATCCATGAAAAGGAAGTAGAGATACAAGTTTCTGATATGTTATCCTACGGAATAATAAAATGTAGTAATTCACCCTATAACCAATCTGGAACAAAGAAATGGAGAATTGTTGTTGACTATAGGAAACTTAATGAAATAACTATAGAAGACAAATTTCCCATTCCTTATATAGAATCATTATTTGATAAATTGGGCAAAACTAAATATTTCACTACGTTGGACATGGCAAAGAGATTTCATAAAATCCTCGTAGTTGAGAAAGACTAAGCCAAAACAGAATTCTCAGAAATATATCAGGATGCAGATATGTCGGGTTGAAGAATAGTCCTGATACGTTTCGACGTATGATGAATTATATTTTACGCAATTTTATAATATATGATATACCAATATTTAGCATTTCTCTTCAAGAATATACCGATGCGATTTCTAAAAATTTTCGTAGACTTCGTGAATTTAATTTAAAAATCCAAAGAGATAAATGTGTTTCTTATAAGAGGAATCCGAATACTCGGGAAATTTGTTAATTAATAATGATATAAAACCGATCCCTAATAAAATTTATAAAAAGTTATAAAAAATCTAAAATTTCCAACATCTTGTAAAGCGATAAAAAGTTTCCTAGGAATTACCGGTTACTATAGAAAATTTATAAAGGATTATGCTAAAATAGCACAACCTTTAACTCACAGTTTAAAAAAAAGGAAATAAAATGGATGGAAAAATCAAACTATAGAAGAACTTTCGAGAAATTAAAAGAAATCATTATAAACAATCATTTATTGAATTACTCTAATTTTAACCAAAAATTTGTTCTTACATGCAAGTTAATATGTTATAGGAGCCGTTTTATCATGTGCAAGTAGAACGCTTAATGAACACAAAATTAGATACAGTACTCTATAAGAAAGGTTTTAGCAATAGCATGGTCTACGAGCTATTTTAAACCATATCTTAAGGTGTGATAATATCAAATTGTAAACTCCAACGATGATGAATAAAACTTAATGAATTTGATTTTGAAACAGATTACATTAAAGGTAAAACAAATCAAAAC
The DNA here is from genome assembly GCA_963082915.1 of Dolichopus griseipennis. NCBI lineage: Eukaryota > Metazoa > Arthropoda > Insecta > Diptera > Dolichopodidae > Dolichopus > Dolichopus griseipennis. The sequence goes on from OY720442.1 coordinate 86,558,235, forward strand.
GCGGATTTCTTAAGTATGATAGATGTAAATAAAAATGAAATAAATAATTTAGAAATTCATGTAATTCTGATAAGAAAACCGTGGCTACAATTCTTAGTGGTGCGAAAATTTGGATGATCACATTCCAATTGGAGAAAATATTGTTAACAAATGCTTTGCCCAAATCCATCTTGTTAAAAATAAATTAGAAGAAATAATAATTACAAATAAAAAATATAAGAAAATATTTATATTTGACTTGTCAAATGGGAATTACATGAATGACTTCCTAAGAAGATCAATATATTCTGAGTTAGAAGATGGAAAATATGCAATTCCACAGAAAAAGTTAATAGAATTGTTTAATAATGATAAAAATTAAATTTCTTAAATGCACCTTGTGAGCAAAAGAAATTGATAATGAAGGCGAACTAATTAAATTAAATTAATCTAACCACCGGGGAATTATGGACTTACAAAAATAAAATATTTTCCTAAAATAATGATTTTATTTATAAATACATTAATAAGTGTGACGTTTGTAATTTAGCATAATATAATAGGAATCAGAATATTTCAGATTTAAGAAACTTCTTCAGTGCCAAATGAAATCATCCATGCTGATACTTTGTATGTAAATAAGGAAGTATTCCTAATTCCTAACCACTATTGGCAAAATCACGAAACATCTTTCAGCTATACAGCTTACTGTACAAATAATATGGTAATAGTTCAAGCTATAAAATTTAGAAATTCATTATTGGGAAACCCGATCCTAATCTCAAACATTTTTGTAGAACAGAAAACATTAAAGTTCATGTCACTTCACCCAGAAATCAAACTGGAAATTCCAACATACAGAGAGCTCATGGTACAATAACAGAACATATTCGAATACTTAACATAACCCAACCCAGTCTAGATACTGAAAATAAAATCTTAAAAGCAGTCAAAGCTTACAATAACACGATTCATTTTACAATCTTAATAAAAACAATCGACTTTGTTAATAATAATGTATCAGATTTACAAAAAATTCAAAATAAATTCAATCAAAAAAAGAAAAAAAATATAACATAAAATAATTTGAATTTATAAAAAGCAAATATTTTATAATATTTATTTCATATGTTGGCCTATTGCAGCATTTTAATTAATTTCTTATACTATTGCATTTTTGTTGTTATTTTAAAAAAATATTTTAAGTTGTTTACTGATTTAGATATTTTAAGTATAAGATTTTTATAAGAAAATCGTTCTTATAAAATTAATTTAAATAATACTGAAATTATAAAACAAATATAAAACGTAATTTGAATAAAGGATATTATTTTATACGAGACGTGGAACAATCACTAGTACAAAGAATAAAAGTTGGCTACCATTCTGAACATAGAAGGTGCCATCAACAATGTCCACGTAACGGCCATATAGTACTCACCAAAACAACTACGGGTAGAACCTGCGCTTAGCCAGTGTATTTTTAATATGTTGCAATCAAGAGATATTGAATCGGAACTTGGTAACCACTAGAAGAGTAAGTACAGGAACACCTCAGGGTGGGGTGGCATCATAACTACTATAGCTTCTAGCAATAAATGGAATACTAAAAGAACTTCAAAATGAAGGAATCAAAGACATTGCATACGCAGATAATGTTGCAGTATTAGTGTCTAATAGGTTGCTTAACATAATTAGTATAATTATGGAGAGAGTTTTAAGAAGCATCTGCGTCAACCTACACAAAACTTAGGCTATTCACAAATAGGGAAAAGATCCCAGAATTCACTAAAGCTTAGAATGTATGTTCTACACATAAATTTAGCCGCAGTGTTAAATACCTGGAAGTGGTACTTGACCCAAAACTGTACTGATGACTCAGTACAGAAAAAAGAGCCAAAAAAACTTGCAAAACAATGTATTCTTGTAGGTGTTAGGTAAGTGTTAGGTAAAAAATGGGAATTAAACCGAAGAATGACTGCTTTTTTAAGCTCTATATTTACCTACGGACCATAATATTTCGTCGTCAACCTTCGTTATGATAACACCGGTTTCGGATTAATTTTATTTTTTTTTGTGAAATTTATTCAAATTTGGTTAAAAAGAAAAATTTCTCTAATACTAATTTTTTAAATTTACTTAATTCTTACACTTCACTTAAGTTTCTAAAATTTTTTTTTAATTTTCTATTTTTAAATTTAGTGTTTTTGTTTTGAAATTTGCAGTTCCCTGCCTTAGAATGTATGTACTGGGGGGCAGTGATCACTGTTTGGTCAATACAAGCTTCCAGACAGGCTCGGTGTCCAACCAAAGGTCCCTTCACAAAAAATTGGTGTGGCGTTATAACCATGCTAACTGGGAAGGTCTGAACAATTTTTACAAAACCTTTGATTAGTCAATGTTCTTCCGTGGTAGGAATATTGACTTTGCTGCAAATGCGATTAGTGAAACTATTCTACTTAGAATAAAATTATTTATACCTTACTCCATGAAATCTATTAAACGGAAACCTAAAATTTGGTTTAATCGAATTTGCAAAGAAGCCATTCTAAAAAAAAGAGGAAGCCTTCAAAAAGTATATAGTGGTTTAGAACAAATTCAAGAGAGTTATCAACAAGCAAAAAACAAATACACATGCCCATGAATAGAAAGTCCTTTTGGACTTTTGCAAAAAACTTAAAAGAAGACAAAAACGGGTCTTCTTTTCCTCCACTTGTTTTATATCAACCACGTTGTGTCAGATTCAAAAAAGAAAATTTGTTTGGCAAACGGTTCGCTTTTTACTCGTCACTGCTTCGGTCAATTCAAAGACCACCAACTGTTCCAGAAGTTAGCTGCTTCTTTGGTAGAACATACTTTAGGACGCAAATAGTGATAAAATTTTTGAAAAATCTTGATACTAAAAAATCAGGCGGTCCGGACGGTATTACAATTACCGTCCTCAAAAACACATATACTTCCATTTCAAAACCGCAACCTTTTTATTTTTTCTTTACTTCGGGTATTCATCCTACCCAATGGAAGGTTGCACATGTTTTTCCAATTCCTAAAAAAGGCGACAAAAGAGATCCCTCTAACTACCGACCTATTGTTATTACTTAGGTCCTCTCCAAAATAATGGAAAAAGTTATAAACAATAAGCTTTCGAAATATCTAGATCATAAAGGTTTGCTTCATGATCGACAATACGGGTTCAGAGCCCGCCGTTCAACTGGTGAACTCATGACCTACCTGTGCGAAAAGCTTAATATCAGTCTTCACCTTTCTGGCGACTCTCATGCTGCGGCTTTGGGTATTTCTAAAGCTTTCGATTAAGTTTGGTATGATGCTTTATTGGCAAAATGCAAAGCTTTAAGTCTAGGTAGAGTTTTTGTTAAATGTATTGGAGATTTCCTTTCGAATCGCACGATTCGTGTTCTTGTCGATGGATATTCATCCAAAGATTTTAAAATAAATGCTGGTGTCCTTCATGGATCTGTTTTATCCCCCAGTCTTTTCCTAATATTTATAAATGACCTACTATCAATAACCTCCAATCCAATCCATAGCTTCGAAGACGATATTACCCTTGTTGCTTCCTATGAATTTCATAGCCGCCGCTGTAACATTTATCATCAGATTAATTCAACAGCGAAAAATTTCACATAAGTGAATTAAACAAAGAATTAATTAAAATCCAAAAATGTGGTGAAATCAACAGAGTTGGTTTCAAAACCAAAAAAAACCAATGCTGTCTAGTCTCGCGAAAAATAGCAACAACTATTAGGAACCTTTCTTTTCAAAGAGAAGCTTTGCACCATACGAAAAACTTGAACATTTTGGGGATTGAGCTAAACTAAAAATTGACTTGGTCAAATCATATTATTGGAGTAGCTAAAGACGCTGCTAAATGTTTGGGTTTCTTGTATCGCTGCAAACGCACTTCTCATCCTCTGATCTCCTTATATCTATAAAACTTATATTAGACCGAAAATGGTGTATAATACACATATTTTGGCTGGTGCTCCCATTACGGCGCTGGGATATCTCGATAAAGCGCAAAATAGAGCTTTTCGTCTTATAAATGATCCCAGTGTAACCTCAACGCTCACTCCACTCAGCCATCTTCGCACTGTTGGGTCACTGACCATGTTTTATAATTATCTTGTAGGGACTAACACCTGTTCTAAAGAAATCAAATAACTTATGTCTCCATTCAAGATTTTCCAACGGGAAACAAGGAGGGTAGCAGATGTTCATCCCTACACATTTGAGCTAGCCAGATGGCGTAACACGGCTTATGGAAATTCGTTTACCATGCGCTCATCTCGTTTATGGAACCACATTCCACCAAATGTGTTCCCCAAAGTTGATAATATATATATGTACGATTTAACCAAATTTAAGAAGAACATTAACATCTTTCTTCTATCCCATCCAATTTTCCCCATCTCCCATAATCCAGATATTCCAAATAACTTCCACCTTAATCCTAAATCCTTCCATATCTTCATCCCTGTAACCAAACTGTGCATTTGTGTAACTGATTCCCTCATAAAGTTTGGTTCAAAAAGGGTGTGGTTTTGGTGTGCTAAAATCAAATACTACCCAAGGAAGTACGCATAGTTTTAATGGGTGGTTCTCGAGCTTTCATTCCCTCGTAAAAAAAAAAGTCTGCTGCTCAGCACTGGAAAAGGAGAAGGGTACAGAGAGGGCATGCATAAGTATTACGGATGCGTTAAGAATAACGCCAAGTGATGCATTTGATCCACATCTCTACCTCCTCCTCGTTTACCTTCATTATGATCTGGAAGATGCTACAGACTACATTTATGATCAGGACTACGATTATAATCAGGAAGATGCTACAGACTGCATAATCCCAAGCCTGGAAATTGTGAAAAATTTATAAATAAAGATGACATCAAGGAGGGAATGGAAACAACAAAACTCCTTGGGTAAAGTAAACATCACAGTCTTCACTGATGGTTCAACAATGGACTGCAGTGTCGGTGCTGGCATCTATTTAAAAAAAATCTAAGCAAAACATGCCTTCAGACTTCCCAATAAATTCAATGTATTTCAAACTGAAATACTGGGAATCTGGAAAGCATGCAAATTGTTTAGGAGTAATGCTCCACCTAGAAAGAAAGGAAGCAAGGATGATAACATCCAAGCTTCGAAAAATTTTCTGACGAGCTTAAGAATGTAATCTATCAACACCATGTTTTATTACTGTGAGTTCCGGAACATAGGGATACCTCAGGTAAACAATATGCCGATAATTAGCAAGAAGGAGCTCCAATCTGAATGATTCACTATAAAAACAGGCGGATCCACCACTAAACAGCGTTAAAAGAGATATCTTCCTTCATTTTAGAGAATAGACAACCTATTGAAGCTACCCCGACTTAGAATAGCTAAAACAATAGACGTATTCACAGGTCTCTGGCCAATTGGCGAATATGCTGTGAAAATAGGTTTCTTATTTAACACATCATGCAGGAGTTGTGGTGAACAGCATGAGAAATAAAATATTATACACTTCACGTGTTAGTACCTAGCGCCAACTAAGCCAGAAGAATAGCTAAGGAAAGCAATGAATGTAACGATCTTAGCGATCTGGCGGCTAAGCAACCTGCAGATATGATAAGCTTCCTGAATTCTGCGAAATTGATCTAAAATTAACACCGAGATAGCCTTAATATTAACCTTGTGGCCACGATAGTGGTAATAAAATGGTGCTAACCCGGTAATTGTGGTCCTATCACGGTTGACGTGACCAGCCGCATAAACCAACCAACCATACATACTAAAAGAGGATACTCACTTATAAAAATATATTTATTTATCTTAATTTTTTAAATCTTGAAACTTAAATTTTTTTTTATAAACAAAACTAAAGGTTTGAACGTTTTTTTTGTCAGTTGTAGCATTTTTGATGTTTATTCCGTGCTATAATAGTTAGCTAAAATCTTGTATCTTGGGGCCATTACTTTTCACATTATATATAGAAAGCGTTCAAGATGTCAATGTGGAAGGGGAGGTTTTTCTTCATGCAGACAATATTTGCGTTGTTCTTCAAGGGAAGAACTACTTGGATTACAAAATAAAATTAACAAAGCATATATCTAATTAACAAAATGGGCGAAAACTAATAAATTAATACAACTTTATTCAAAACAACTAACTATTAATGCAAAGACAACAAAACATGTTTATTAGTTCTAATACGCCACTACTCAGTATTAATTTCCTGAACGACCAGTTAGAACAGGTAATTTAATTTAAATACTTCGATTTTTGGATCGAAAATTAATTAAAATGGGATATACATAACACTCGGCTAAGAAATAAGCTCTCATCAGTCGCAGGAATCTTTAAAAAAACGGCACAGTACATACAAAACTCCATAAAAAATATTATTTTTCATGCACTTTTTCAGAGTCAACTAAGCTATGATATAAAAGTATGGTGTACGTCAGCTAGGGGAGTAATAAAGAACTTTCAAAAAATTCAAAACTGCCCTTTCAAAAATCTCTTCTCGTACAATAGATTAGAGAGTTCATTTTTTTCTAAAACCAATAACCTACTCTTACTAAAAGACCACATAAACATACAATTAATCTTACATATCCACAAGATGTTAAATTCAGATGTACTTATACATCTATTTAAAAATATTAAAAATTCTTACTAATTTATCCATTTAAAAACATTAAAAAACAAAAGAACATGAAATAAATGTATTTATAAAATGCAATTATAAAATAACAGATTTAAAACTTTTATACACTTGAGCCAAATTTTACTCACATGCAACATATTCTTCACTTCAGGGTTATTAATATTTGCTGTACTACATTTACTGTTGAATAATTCTCGGTACCTTTGATTAATTATTTCACTTTTAAATAATTTTTTTTCAAATTTATTCTTTTAATTTACTTATTTTTTAATGTTATACATAATTGAATTCTTTTAATTTGGAAAATTCTGGTTTGATTTAATTTATAGATATATAGGAATCCTACTTACTTTTCGTTGAAATAAGACCTGATCCACCTTACTGGAATGGAAAAGATTAATTTCAAATTGAAATATTGAGATTATAATTGGTTAATGCTTATCTTTGATATTTATGATATAGAATTTTGAACACTTCTGTTATAAATAAGTATAATAATCATCATTCTCCTGTCATCTGTGACACTAATTTTCATTGTTCTCAAAGTTATTCGGAAGAAATACTAATTTGTGATAATATATGCGTATGGGATTATATAATTTAATGGTTTTTAGTATAAACGAAAAACATGAATGCTTTCATTAGCTTTTTGTCACAAAATTTAGTAATTAAAATTCTTAAAATTTGAAAATAATATAAATTTCTAGTATAAATTCAATTCATCTAATTAGAATATCAAATATGAGTCATTCCCTTCTTAGCCTTTTAAAAATATAATAGTACTAAATAAGAAAACAAAAAGGAAAGAACACTCGTATTCCAAATTTCAGGTTTCTATCGTTATTAATATGACTCTGCACCATATGTCAGAACTGGAACGATAAGTGTTCTATACAGTGTGATCTTTGTCTTTTTACTCTGAGTTCTTGACCTCATATGCTTGTTTAACCCATAGTAACAACGGTTGCCTTGGATTATTCTACGCTTAATTTTCAGGCAGGTGTTACTGCTTTCTGTGTTCACTTGACCACAGAGAAATACAAAATCTTTTCCCACTCTGTTGTAGTCACCAGCCGTAACGTTTTTACCTATACGGCGGCGAAGGGCGTCGTTGTTTCTTGCCATTATGTGTATAGTCTTTTTCTCGTTCACTTCCAAGCCTAACCTTCTTTCACTCCCCTCAATAGCAACAAAAGCTTCGCAGGTATCCCTTTGCGCATCCGAGCAGCTGGGTTGATTTATTAAAAATTTTTCCTCTGGTTTCAATCCCAGAGGCTCGCACCACTTTCTCAAGTTCGATGTTAAATAAATCGCACGATAGTGCATCTCCTTGTCTAAAGCCTCGCTGCGTTCGAAAAATTCTAGATAGGTTGTTTTCAACTCTGACTAATGAAATGGCTTCGGCATATTTCTTTGCGGTCTCGGACTGTAGCGCTTCTATGTTTATTTTCTGCGGCGTTCTACCTACGTTTCTTTTATGTGTAGATATTCTGGCTCGGATTCTACCTATAACACCGAGGAGGTCCGAGACTTCATTTGCAGCTCGCCATGTGCGCACATCCATCACATCTGAAGCGTGCCTACTGTCAATCATCCCGCGATTTATTTGATTTGATGTTTTCTGATCTAGGGACCGCCAGGTGAGTTTATGAATATTACAATGAGAGAACTTTGTACGTCTTATCACTATGTTCTTCATTGCTGTCAGCGATATCAATGGTAACCTATTATCATTGGTAAGGTCATGGGCGCTGTGGCTGCCGATTGTTTTTCAAAATATCTTCTCTTTCCCAATCTTTGCATTAAAATCCTCTACAATAATTTTAATATCATGGCGCGGAAAATCATCATAGGCTTTCTCCAGCCTGTCATAGTTGGAGTATGACCACAAATAACGCTAATATTCCAATCTATGACTTTTCCTTTCAACATTCGTCCCATTGCAAAGTCACATCCAAATTTTCGAGTTTTTTGCTGCCAGCTGTAATAAATTACGCAGTTTTTTCTTTGATATTTTTTTAAGCCCTTTTCTATCCAGTTTAATTCTTGTAATGTGTTCGGAATTATTATGGTTTGGCATCAATTTAATCAACAGCTTCTAAGATTCGAACCCACGGAGGTATTTCCACGATATACAATCGCCGTTGTAATAATTTTACTAGTAACCTTCAGTACACATTTCATCAAAATAGTGTCTTTAGATCTAGAATCCGAATCCATAGGCTGATCTCGCCCATATGCAATGCCCGCCGTACTTTCAGTACCAGTAACCTAAAGTTAAAATTTCATTAAGATAGCTCTATTATTTGTTGAGTTATCTTGCCTATGGACGGACAGACATGGCTAAATCTGATTTGTCAAGCTGATCACAAATATATATACTTTTCCATAAATAGCTCGCTTCCTTCAGGTGGTTGCAAAAACCATACCAAAGTTAATATACCCCTTTATCTATTCCATAAAATAAACCGAAAAAAATGGACCGAAAACTTGAAAAGAATATGATGGTTATGTTAAACTTACTTTGCTAAATTCATCGTATATGCAAAGCAGTTCTAAATATTTATACTGACAATGAATACGGCTGGCACGATTGCAGCGACCAAGAGGACACAGAATGCAACGAAAATATTATTGACAGTAATACATTGGAAAATAATTTTATATTTGGTTCTTTATTTATAATTTTTTAAATAAGAACCAAAATATTTTTTTAATAAACAACTAAAACTTTATCTTCTTTTTTTTATTGTAGCAGATATTTAATTGAATTATTTTCAGAAAAATTTTAGGATAAATATATGTACTCGTATATATTTATATTTTAAAAACATATTAAAATCTTTTTGCAAAACTTGAATTTCATGATTATGATTTGCTTGATATATCTGTTTGAAATATTTTATTGAATAGATACTTAAGGTATAAATAGATATTTCTATAACATCAATTTCAACATGATATATTTATAATCAACTAATTGTGTATGATATTATATTCTTTTCAATGCCTACTAATTATTTTATAAAAAATTTTTTTTTTTCCTTATTATTAATATTTTTTTTTTCCTTATTCTTCCACATAGCCTCCCTAACTGTTCTTGTCCCTATTTAGCGATTTATTTCTGGCCAGGTTTTTCTTGATAGGTCGCATTATCTCTGGACTGTTCTCCTCCAGGTTGTTCTTAATCTTCCCATATTTCTCCTGCCCTGTTGATTCCAATCTAGGGCTTGGTACCATTGATGTTATTGGCCACCTTAGAATCGGATAAATCCACTTCCATTTTCGATTATTACCCATATCGGCTTTTGTTTTGTCATCACCCAATGCACTTCATTCATTATTCGCCTAGGCCAGAATATGCGACATATTATTCGTAGACATTTATTCACAAAGACATGTATTTTCTGTATATTGTTTCTTGATACAAGCCATGTTTCGCTTCCATATAGCAGTATTGATTTGGCACATGCTTCGAAAATTCTTATCTCTGTTCCGCGTGCTATGTGTGTTGAATTCTATACTGCCCATAGCCTTCCGAAGGTACTTCTAGCTTTTGCTATTTTAGTTTCTATGTCACTGTTTGCACCACCATCTTTCCTTATTATACCTCTTATACCTCCCAAGTATTCAAATTCTGTTACCTCTTCTATTTGGGTATTGTGTATTAGTTGTGGTACTTACCTTGTGCTGGTTATTCTCATACTTTTAGCCTTGTTTATGTTTATTTTCAAGCCAATTTTTTCAGCTTTTTATTTATGGTGGTCTGCATTTCTTCTGCTGAGTGGGTTAGTGAACAATCCTTGCCTTGGAAAATCTTTGTCTTACTCCTATAGTTGTTGTGATTAGAGTGCTCATCTTACAATTTTGCGGACAACTGTTTTTGCATTGTTGTATAAAGCTTTTTTTATGCCTATGATTTTTGCTTGAATTCTGTGTTTCTAAAGTGCCCATATCGTGTTTTTTTTAATTGTGTCGAAGGCACGTTCCATTCTACTGATTGTTCGACTATTAACCTTAATGTGTTGGCATGTACGGTACACCCTCGGTTCTGTCGGAAACCCGCTTGCTCATCTCTCATATAGTTGTTAATTTTTACACTATTCTGGCACATATTATTAGGGCTATAATCTTTGTTATACTGTTTAGCACTATTATTCCTCGCGAGATTTTGCATTCTGTCAGATCTCCCTTCTTGGGTAATTTTATAATTATTCCCATTTTTCTGGAATTTTTTCCTCTTGCCATATTCTTTCTATTATTGGCTTCAATAATCTGGCAGATGTGATATCTTCGGCTTTTAACAGTTCAGCTGGTATGCCATCAATTCCTTCAACTTTGTTTGTCTTTAGCTTTCGTATGGCTTCTGTCATTTCTCTAAGGGTTAGTGGTTATTGCTCGATTGAAGTGTTTTCTCTAAAATTCGCTTGTCGTTCTTCTGTTTCTATATCTTCGGTATTGGTTTCTTGAAAGTGTTCTCTCCATCTATTTAATTGTTCTTGGGTGGAGGTGAGTAATATTAGTTGTTAATGTAATGTTAATAGTTGCTGTTTTATATTTTTTCTTTCCTCAATGGCTGTCCATGTTTCTTCTGATATCCATTGTTTTCTTTCACTACTAGAGAGACCCAGGATTTCCTCACCGGCTTGGCGATATTTGTTTTGAATTTGATCTTGCGTTATATTCTGCTGCCTGTTAAGTTCTTGTTGTATATGTGTTTTGTATCGTTTGATTTCAGCTTTTGAATACAAAGTCCTTTTTCTTAGAGTTTCCTATTTAGTTTAAGATCGCTAATTTTATTCTTATACAGAGAAATCACTACATCAAATAACATCAACATGTCCGATTTAGGATCAATTTGCGCTAATCTTCTTTGTTCTCTCATTGTTCTTTTATTCCATTGTTTTATTCTTGTCGTAATTCGTGTGCACAAAGGTCGTTACCATTCTTTCATTATTTATGCTAGGCTCTATGTTAGTTTCTGGAATCATTTTATTTCACTGGGCTAGGGTGAATAGTTCCGCAGCTATCAACATTGATTTTCCTCTATCGGCCTGTACAGGGAGGACGATAATTTTTTCCGCTAGCTGTTGCTGCGAATTTTTTTTACATATCCCTATCTCTGACGTTAAGATGTTTACTGGTTCATGTCATCTGTCAATGATGTCGGTTTGACAGGTGCAAGTCATATATCCTCTTCCAATATAACTAAAATAGCCAAAATAACAACTAAAGTAACCACATGAAATATTCTATTTTTAATAATACAATTAAAAATAAACATTACAAACGAATATTTAACAAACATCACCATGTGAAACATTTCGTTTGTTGTAATTCTAATACTTCTCGTTTTTCTTTCTTTTTATTATTTTAATATAACACACAAAGTGTGACTAAAATTAGCCGTACTTCAAAACTCAAATTTCTTAAATAAAAAAAAAAACAAGTAAAGAAACAGTCAGTCGATGCAACCGACTTAGAAATACCCTACACCTATTTGGTTCAAATTTAAGGACATATCCATAAGTCGTTTAAACACCATAAGAGCTGTTATTAATTTGATCGTAAGACATAGCTAACCAAATTAACTTTATAATACTAAAAACATTTTCTAATTGCCCTATCTATTAAAAAATATTACAAATTCTTACTAATTTATCTATTTAAAAATATTAAAACAAAAAAACTTGAAACAAATGAAAATATATTTATTCCAATTCAATTACTAAATGAAAAAATTTGAATTATTAAATTTTGTGATAAAAAGCTAATATATTTAATAGTTAAAACTTTTCAAAATTGTAATTATTTTAAATGGCTTGTTTATGTACCTATTAGAAAAGCTTATAAACGCAAAATATGCAATAAATGTATTTCTAAAATACATATACAAATTTAGACCTTTTAATATAATTCATTTAAATATAAAAATAAATTTTACATAAATGCAGCAAGTACCTTTGAACATAGCTGAACCACTACAATTAAGTCAAAATTTCGGGGACACATAAGAAATAGGAAATATATTCTTTGGCTTCGAAATTAAACTCGACCAGAACCAATTCCCATGGTACTTTCATTACTAGTAACCTAGAGTTTAAATTTCATCAAAATAGCGGCATTATTTTTTGAGTTATGGTGTTTTAAGATATATGTTTGTTAGCCCTTGAGCTTTTCAAGGGTTTCAGAATCCGAAACCATGGTACGATTTCGCCCATATGCAGTCCCCGTCTTACTTTCAATACTAGTTAACTCTTGTACACAATTGGAACGTGTTATCTTAATTTTAAGTTACTAGTTTTATTAATTTCGATGATAAGCTTTTACACATTGGTGGGTCTAAGAGAGGTACTGAACCACCACTCCAATTGATCCAAAATTAGAGGGACACGCAGGAAATAGTAAAGAACGCCCATGTGCCAAATTTGAAGCTTCTACATTTGTTTCAAGTTACTATCTTTATTAATTTCGAAATAAAAGGTCCAGAATCCCAACCCATGGGCCGATTTCGTCCATGTGCAATCCCCGCCGCACTTTCAGTCCTAGTAACCTACAATTAAAATTTCATCAAGATAGCTCCATTATTTTTTGAGTTACCATGCCTACGGACGGACGGACGGACATGGCTATATCGACTCAGGAAGTCACGCTGATCACAAATATATATACTTTTCCATATCTAGCTCGCTTCCTTTAGGTGGTTACAAACACCATACCAAAGTTAATATACCCTTTACCTATTCTATAGGTGTAGGGTATAAAAATAAAATATCCAAAAAGAAAAAAACCTAAACGTTTTTTTTCTTTATACCTAGACTATCATATTACAAAGAATAAATTATATTTTTTTTTTGACTTATTATATTAAGTTGTTGTTTGTTTTACTTTGGCTTGTTGCGCAACCCTTATATTGTAATAAAATTTTGTATTGTTGCGTAACTAATTATTTCATGGGAAAGAAAGTATTGAATATTTATAAATCCAAAAATAATCCTTATCAGCAAATTTATTTCCTTTAAAATAAATAAATTTGTCAATTGTATGGTTTTTTAGAATTTAAGTTTTTTATATATTTTTTGTAGAAATTAGAAAAAATTGAAGCGTTGGTTCAATTTTCCTTTCTTTAGAAATTTCAGTCTTAAGTTTGATTTTAAATTGGAAAGTCAGTTTCCAATCTTTGTAAAACGTATATTTGAAATAAAATTAAAAGAAAGAATTGTTAAACAAGTTAATTTTAAAAAATAAATTTTTAAATAAAACATTTATTAATTAATTTTAAAAATAACAAAAGTGGCGCAGTCGGTAGGATACCGACACTGTTTTAAATAATAATATATTAAAATATAAATCGGAAATAAAATTCGGAAATTAATTTAAAAACAGTCATAATAATATTTTTTTTTAAAGAAAAACAAAATATAAATTTGTTAAATTTTCAACAAAAAAAAAAATAAATAAAAAGTGAACTTTATAAATAATTTCTATTTTTCCGGTAAACTATTTAAAATAATAACATTATTACAAAAACAAACAGTGTTACTTTTAAGTATTGATCGGTATTAAACAAAAAATATAAACGTTCTTTCGAATTTTTAATGAGCAGTTCTGATATAGACAGAATTGCATTATTATTTCGAACGTTACGATTACAATTAAACAATCAAATTATGACATCAACAGGCTTTACCCTAAATGATATAGTAAGGGAAGCCAGAGCTGTTCCAGAATTTACTGGGACCGGATACTATGAAGTATCCAGCTTTATCAACGAAATGGAGTCGCTGACAGGAATGCTGATGTAGAACAACGGAAATATATATCGAGAATACTCTTGGGAAAAATCCAGGGCAAAGCGGCAGTGTCCATCCGAAGACTAAATGAAGCTACATGGGACCAGATAAAAGGACAGTTAATAAAATCGTTTGGCGTGCAGGAAACATACCTAAAGTTAAAAGAAGAGGCAGAAAAAATAAAGTTTAGATCGGTAAGTCAACTTTATAATGATCTTAGTAGTATATAAGACAAACTCAATTATAAGTATCAGTTAGACCAAGTTAAACCAAATGATTATAAACCCACGTGTAATGAGATTAGTATTTTAGAGAAATTCCTTTCTAAAATAAATAGGAATGACTCTATTTATTTAAGAACAAAAAATGTAAAAAGTTTAGAAGAGGCCTATAACGAATTGTTGCAAACGGGAATCACAGTTAATCGTAATGATAATTTTAATTCAAATTCTAGGCCAAACCGTTTCAATAGAAATTCACAAATTAATAATTACAATCGCGGTCCGAATTGTAGTAATAATAATAATTTTACAAATAACAATAACTTTCGCGGTAATAATCATAATTACCATGATAGACAAAATAATTATAACCAAAATGGTTATCGCAACCAATTTTTTAACAGTAATAATAACAATAGTAATAGTAGCCAAAATATTAGAAATTTTTTTTCAAATAACAGTCAAAATACTAGAAATACAAATTTTAATAATAATAGGGCGCGAAATAATAATAATTATGAACCAATGGAAGTCGACCATAATACCGCAAACTACAATAATAATTCAAACCGTAGTAATAATACAGAAAATTCATATCGTCTAGAAAATTTTCAAACTTCGCCTCCAACAACCAACTACCCATAGCAGAACTTACTATCGACAATATAAACATTGATTGTCTTATAGATACTAGTGCTGCTTCATCAATAATAAATCCAAATATTTTTCCAATTGAAAGGCAATCAAAATTAAAAATACCCATTTGTTTAACAACCCTAATGGGAGATAAAAATATAGAACGTGAAATTATCACAAGAACTCCTTCCGAATTTAATGAGAATACAACCATGAGTTGGAAAATTTACAATTTAGATAATAAAAACTTTGATGCGATCCTAGAGCAAAATGTGCTTACACCGATTGGTGCTAAAATCGATTTGCTAGAAAGTACAATCGAAGTTAATGGTGTTAAAACTAGATTTAAAAATTCTTGCCCATATAAAGAAACTTTTCAGTTAGAAATTTTGAGTATAAACCATTCTGACATTTTCGAAAATTTACAAACTAAACATATGAACACTGAAGAGTGTAAAATTTTAAAAGAAATTTTATCAAAAAATAATGATTTGTTTTACAAGGGGGGAGATAATCTTACTCATATCACTGAGGTAAAACATCAAATTATAACTGAACATTCACGACCAATTTATTCGAAAACATACCGTTTTCCTAAAATTCACGAAATAGAAGTAGAAAAACAAGTAAGAGAAATGTTCGCGCAAGGTATAGTACAACCAAGTAATTCATCCTATAATTCGCCAATTTGGGTGGTCCCAAAGAAAATAGATAACTGGGGTAAACCTAAGTGGAGAATTGTTGTGGATTATAGAAAATTAAACGAAATTACCACGGATGACAAATTTCCTATTCCAAACATGGACTCCCTTTTCGACAAGTTGGGTAAAGCTCAATACTTTACCACTTTAGATTTGGCAAAAGGGTTCCATCAAATTTTAGTAGATGAAAAGGACAGGTGCAAAACAGCATTTTCAACCCCCCAAGGCCACTACGAATTTCTTCGTATGCCCTTTGGGCTGAAAAATGCTCCTGCCAATTTTCAATGGGTCATGAACCACGTTTTAAGAGATTTAATAAATAAAATATGTGTCGTTTATCTCGACGACATATTAATTTTTTCAACTTCTTTACAGGAACATTTAGAAGCAATTAATATTATATTTAAAAGACTTAGACATTATAATTTAAAAATTCAGATTGATAAATGTAACTTTTTTTCAAAACAAACCGAGTATTTAGGGCATGTTCTTACACCCAATGGTATAAAGCCTAATGACAATAAAGTTAACGTAATTAAAGAACTCAAACTACCAATAACAAGGAAACAGATAAAAAGTTTCCTTGGTATCACAGGGTACTACCGAAAGTTTATAAAAGATTACGCTGCGGTAGCTAAACCCATGACTAATTATTTAAAAAAAGATAAGAAAATCGATATTAATGACCAAAATTACGTTTTGTCTTTTGATAAATTAAAGGAACTAATAATGAATTATCCAACTTTAAAGTATCCAGACTTTAAAAAACAATTTGTCTTAACAACGGATGCTTCAAACTTCGCAATTGGTGCCGTCTTGTCGCAAGATGGACACCCAATTTGCTTTGCTAGTTGAACTCTTAACGAGCACGAAACTCGTTATTCCGCGATAGAAAAAGAACTTCTTGCAATCATTTGGGCAACCAAATATTTTCGCCCATATTTATATGGCACTAAATTTATTATTAGAACTGATCATCAGCCGCTTAACCGGCTACATTCACTTAAAGAACCTAATTCCAAATTACAACGATGGAAAATCAGGTTAAATGAATATGAGTTCGATATAGAATACTTAAAAGGAAAAGAAAACAAAGTTGCTGATTTTCTCAGCAGAATCGACATAAATAAACAGGAAATAAACCAAAACGAAATATCAGAAAATGTATATAACGAAAATAACAGTGATATGGCTACAATTCATAGTGGTGTCGAAGATTTGGACGACCACATTCCAATCGTAGACCATATAGTTAACAAATACTTTACACAAATTCACATCGTATCTGACAAACAGTTTGAAACAGAAAAATTATATGGCAAATATAAATCAATATATATAACAGAAAATGAACTGAACGATAACAATTATTTGAACGATCTATTACGTCGTGTTGTACAAAAAGGAAAAATTGGTATTTTTTCAAAATTAAATGACGAAAAATATAACATACTACAACAAAAATTAATCGAACTATTTGGGAATAATAATAATATAAAATTTTATAAATGCTCAATTCAAGCGGAAAACATTCCAAACGAAAACAAAACAATAGAAATAATAGAAAAAATTCATAACGATTCAAATCACCGCGGTATAATTGAAAATTTCAATGAAATTAGAAAAAAATGGTTTTTTCCAAAAATAAAGGAATTAATCCATAAATTTATAAACAATTGCAATATATGCAATAAGGCAAAATATGATCGCCATCCAGTGCAAACTAAATTTCAAATAAACGAAACTCCTAACGAACCTAATGATATCGTTTGCGGAGATGTTTTTTATTGTTATAAACTGACGTTTTTGACAACTTTCGACAAATTTTCAAAGCATTTAATGATTCAACATTTACCTGACAGAAATGCGTTAACTATTATAGATGTTTTTAGAACTAGATTCGCTATATTAGACAAATTAGAAATTTAATTCATAAGAAAAAAGTAATTAATATAAACAAGCTAAACAAAAATCGAAATGACTTTGAACCAGAAAATTTAGGTGAAGTTTTAGTTAAAAATCCTGTCACAGAAAGATATAAAACTACTCCAAGATACGTACAAATTGAAAGTCGACTGGAAGGAAATGAATTAATAGATAATAATAATAGTAATATTCACCCTTCTAGAATTAAAAGGAAATTTAAATTCATTTCAGGTCAAAAAAACAACATCAAATGTTCAAACCTCAAATACAAACTCACAAATTTAAACTTTATATTATAACATTTTTTCTCTTTCTTATAAACTCTACACAAGTAATATTTCGGTTACAAAAACTAGACACTCAAGGAGGGTTTCAAATCATTCAGCTACATGAAACTCCTCTAATACAAAATTATACAAAAATACTTCACGTCATAGACACAAATGATTTACAAGACACTCTAACAAAAATAGAACAATCTACTAACACGTTTTTCAAAGGTCCTGAAGACCTAACTATTATTAAACAATTAAAAACTCAAATAAATAAAACAAGCCATAACATAAGAACACTCACTGTACACAGAAAAAAACGAGGTTTGATTAACTTTGGAGGTTCAACATTGAGATGGTTATTCGGCACTATGGATAATGATGATCGAGCTGAAATCGAATCACATCTTCATCAGGTAGACCTTAATGACCATAATTCCATAACAGCAATCAATCAACAAATTAAAATTAACAACGGTTTAGAAAATAATTTAAACATCCTCCAGAAACAAATATCTAAAGACAGAACACTTACTGAAAACCTTCTAAATACTGTGACAGACACAAACCGACAAAATATTAAACAAATTCATTTTTTACAAATTTTAAATAATATTAATATCCTTAATCAAGAAATTAGTAAAATACAAAGTAACTTAGCTTTTACAAAACATGGCGTTATGACCAATTCTATACTAACATCGGAAGAAATAGAATTTTATAAAATAGATTCGCTTAAATATCAAGAAATTAAAAGTTCAATTTTTGAAAAGAATGAGAAACTAATTTTCGTTATCTCAATCCCAAATTTATCTGAACAACTAGCACAAAAAATTAAAATTTTACAAATACCTAATGATAAATTTGAAGAAATTTCTCTAATTAATACGAATTTCATTACACACAAAAATAAAACGTTTATCGATGAAAATAATATGTATGTAAAAAATTTAAAAAATGCTGATGAATGTATTCAAAATCTAATTTTAATAAATGTAGTAAAGAAATTGAAAAAAATTTAAAAATGATTGAAATATCCTCAAACACTATATTAGTAAAAAACGCAAAAAATTTAATGTTAAAAACATTTGCTAATAATATAACTTATATACTAAACAAAAACTATGTAATTTCATTTAGTAATTGTACTGTTGAATTAAATAACATTGTATTTACAAACAAAGAAAATTATATATTTGAACATATCATGTTACCAAATTATTTAAACATAAAAAATGTAGAATTAAAAGCAAACTTAAAAGATGTTCATTTAAAACAAATTGAAAACATAAAACATATTGAAGAAATAAAAATGTCATATAAAACTAATAACAAAATTTTTTATACACTAATTTTAATTTCACTTATTATAACGTTAATTGTACTACTTTTATATTTTGTAAACCAAAGGAAATCAAAAAGCATTAAATTGAAAATTCAAGAAAATAAACCGAAATTAAATATTAACTACTTACCAACCATATCAAGAAAAAACGATGTCCAGGAGGACACCAAGCTTAAGGAGGGGGGAGTCATATATCCTCTTCTAATATAACTAAAATAGCCAAAATAACAACTAAAGTCACCACATGAAATATTCTATTTTTATACCCGTGCATACATATAAGACATCGGGTATATTAGATTTGCTCCTCCGTTTGTAACGCATCGATCTAGACGAGCTAGATATAGTGTCAAGGGTACGTTTCGGCTCAGAATCGAAAAATTAGTCGATCTAGCTATGTGTGTCTGTCCGTCCGTCCGTCTGTGTGTCAGCACGATAACTCAAAAACTAAAAGAGCTACACTTTTGAAATTTTCACAAAATATTTTTCAATCAATTTCTAGGTTCCCTATTTTTTTTGGTTAAGATCGGACCAAAACTTCGGGTAGCTCTCGAACAGCTAACTTTTTTAACTCCAATATTTTCATACAAAAATTTTAAATTTAGCTATGCACCTTGTAACATGAAATTATATGAATTTTGTTTGTTTTTGTTTTTTTTGTTTTTTTGTTTATTTTTTTTTTTATATTTTTTTTTGTACGATTTCGAGTTAGAATTTCAGGCGCCGTGAAATAAAGCCATACGAAATAAAGCCATAAAATGACATTATGGCTTTATTTCGCATTCAAATGCGAAATAAAGCCATATCGCCAATTTTTTAGCGTATGGCTTTATTTCGCATTTAAAAATGTAATATTATTTGTGAAAATAGAAGCAATTTAATTTTCCAAACTTTTTTATTTAAATAGTTAGGAAGGAGTTTTAGAGTTGGTTTCAAAAGCAGGGTTTTACGCTTTTTCCAGAATATTTATATATGTGTATATGTGGGATTCTCAATTAGGAGGGATTTTGGAGTTGGATTCAAAAGCAGGATTGCCGCTTTTTCCAGAATATTTATATATGTGTATATGTGGGATTGTTAGTTGGATTCAAAAGCAGGGCTTTACGCTTTTTCCAGAATATTTATATATATATGTGTATATGTGGGATTCTCAATTAGGAGGGATTTTAGAGTTGGATTCAAAAGCAGGATTGTCCCCTTTTCCAGAATATTTATATTTATTAATTAGGGTTGATTATTTTTTGTATGAAATAGATATGCCGAATTCTCATGCCATTTTTTTCATTATAGTGTTGGATTCAAAATATAGTTTCAATAATTGATTTAGCGGGGGTTCGGGGGCGGCAGCCCCCGTAATGAAAATATAATATTATTTAACATGTTTTATTACAGTGTATTAAAAAAATTAGAAACTTACAGTGGAAACTCTCTATAGCGAAATCGCAATTGCCATTAAGTTTTATTCGTTATAGAGGGTTTTCGCTATATGGGAGTCGAAAAATTTTCATCTTTCCAAAACTTAAATTATAAAGTACTGTTTACAAATGTTTATTTTCTTCAATCCTTTTTCAACTTCAGATAATATTTCAAGTTTCTTATTCAAAGATATTGCCTGACACTTTTTGTTTTCTGCAACTTATAATAGTTTAATTTTTACATAATTTAAAATTTTTAAATTCTTACCCATTGTAATATAATGATTAAAATTTTTTTATTTTGAAATCCAAAATCGTTATTACTTCACACAAAAAATTTTAATTTGACAGAAAAGAAATTGATACGTACCAATGTTTTTTTATTGTACAAATTTATGTAGGTATTAAAAAAAAAATTCAAATTTGACAGAAAAAAATTGATACGTACCAATATTGTTTTAATTGTATGAATAAACATACGTAATTCGAAAATCAGTGCAATTTAGTTCATATGTTAGCTAATAGAGTTTGTTATTTTCGCTATAAAGAGTTAAAAATGAGAGAAATTTTAGTTTTTATGCCAGCTATTTTAGTTCGTTATAAAGAAGTTTTCGTTATATAGGAGTTCGCTAAGAGAGGTCATTTAATTAGAATTTTTTTAACTAAAGCTATTGTTATCATTTTTTTTCGCTATAGAGAGTATTTCGTAATATAGAGGTTCGTTATAGAGAGTTTCCACTGTATTAATTTTTTTAATGAATTAGGTATCCGAATTCTTATACCATTCTTTTCATTTTAGTGTTGGATTCAAAATCTAGCTTCAATAATTGAGTTAGCGGGGGTTCGGGGGCGGCAGCCCCCGTAATGAAAATATAATATTATTTAACATGTTTTATTACAGTGTATTAAAAAAAATTAGGAACTTATTAATTTTTTGAATGAATTAGGTATTTTTTTTTTTCTTTGTTTACTATTAAACTAGAATTTGAATCAATTTTACTATATGGCTTTATTTCGTAAAATTTTAGAAAATGATATGGCTTTATTTCGCATTCAAATACGAAATAAAGCCATACGCAAAAAAATTCTCGATATGGCTTTATTTCGCATTTGAATGCGAAATAAAGCCATAATGTCATTTTATGGCTTTATTTCGCGCCACCGAATTTCATATGATTTAAATGATGCGTAGTTTATTTAAGATAAGCAAAAAAGAACACAAAGATTTTTTTTAAGTAAATGGCTTATTGATATTGATAGATATTTATGAATATATATGATGATTAATATCTATCGTGATGATTATTATATGAATAATGATCATATGAAGTTGATTTGGCTTAAGTTTAATATATTCGTGAATTAAAAATTAATTATAAGAGATGGAGTTGAAAAATTAGAGCAAGAGTTTTGAAATTCACACAAAACATTTTTGGGACATTTTTGAGGTTCCCTATTCTTTTTGGTTAAGACCAGATCAAGGTTTTGGGGAGCTGCCACACAACTTCTTTGCACCAATATGAATTTCTAAGAAACTGATTATACTACGAGGATGAAAATTACACACTGTTAGTTATATAATGAATCGAGCACTTATATGAAGTTTCAAAATGTTACGGCCCCATTTCGGGGGGCTGCTATACAACTTCTTTGCACCAATATGAATTTCTTGGAAACTGATTATACTACGAGGATGAAAATTACACACTGTTAGTTATATAATGGATCGAGCACTTATATGAAGTTTCAAAATGTTACGGCTCCATTTTCGGGGGGCTGCTATACAACTTCTTTGCACCAATATCAATTTCTTGGAAACTGATAATACTACGAGGATAAAAATTACACGCTGTTAGTTATATAATGAATCGAGCACTTATATGAAGTTTCAAAATGTTACGGACCCGTTTTCGGGCAGCTGCCATACAAAGTAATCAATTCGATAACTGTGAATCTAATGAAGCTACGAAGTTAAAATCAAAACTGGGCAGGTAAAGTAATAGGACAAGTTAGTTGGCAAAGTTGGACATCACTCGGACCAACTTTTAGGGTGGGCTATTTTTTTTTTTTTATGGGATAATAAGTTAATCAAAAATTATGGGATACCTAATAAGTTAAATATTTTTTAAACTATTTTACTTTCTTATATTTTTTTTGTAATATTTATAATAGCATAGGGGAAATAAATAACGGTTAGTGGGTATGCATGGGTATCTAAAAGTTGACAAGGGCAATAATAATCTTCCTCGTTAATAATACAATTAAAAATAAACATTACAAACGAATATTTAACAAACATCACCATGTGAAACATTTTGTTTGTTGTAATTCTAATACTTCTCGTTTTTCTTTCTTTTTATTATTTTAATATAACACACAAAGTGTGACTAAAATTAGCCGTACTTCAAAACTCAAATTTCTTAAATAAAAAAAAAAAATAAAATATCCAAAAAGAAAAAAACCTAAACGTTTTTTTTTTCTTTATACCTAGACTATCATATTACAAAGAATAAATTATATTTTTTTTTTGACTTATTATATTAAGTTGTTGTTTGTTTTACTTTGGCTTGTTGCGCAACACTTATCTATATATATAAAAGCGAAAGTTTGTTTATTTATTTGTTTGTTTGTTTGTTTGTATGTAGCGAGTTGGCTCCTAAACTGCCCAGCCGATTTTCATGAAAATTTGTATATAGAGGTTTTTGGGTACGGAAGGAAATCGTGGCTCAAAAATTTTGCTCTAATGGACCGCCAAGTTGGGGCTGTGGTGCAAGTATTTAAACTTCTTTGTTCTAAAATGAAAACGGTTTGATCGATTGACTTCAAATTTTGTATACGTGATGCTCTTTGAGAATTGAGTAGACAATATTAAGAATTTTGGAATTTGTTAACCCATGTCGGGCCGACGGGTGGTCAAAAAAAATTTTGGGTCCAAATTTTGTCCGATTTTACGAAATTCTGCTTTGGCTTAAAAGAAAGCCCAAAAAAAAATTTTGTTGAGTTCCATTAACCCATTGCGGCCCAACAGCTTTTTATAGGTTTTTTCAATACTTTACTCTAAATTCGAAACGGTTTGACCAATTGACTTCAAATTTTGTATACGTGATGCTCCTTGAGGATTGAGTAGACACTATTAACAGTTTTGGAAATTGTTAACCCATGTCGGGCCGACGGATGGTCAAAAAAAATTTTGAGTCCAAATTTTCCCCGATTTTACGAAATTCTGCTTTGGCTTAAAAGAAAGCCCCAAAAAAAATTTTGTTGAGTTCCATTAACCCATTGCGGCCCAACAGCTTCTTATAGGTTTTTTCAATACTTTACTCTAAATTCGAAACGATTTTACCAATTGACTTCAAATTTTGTATACGTGATGCTCCTTGAGAATTGAGTTCACACTATTAACAGTTTTGGAATTTGTTAACCCATGTCGGGCCGACGGGTGGTCAAAAAAACTGTTGGGTCCAAATTTTGTCCGATTTTACGAAATTCTGCTTTGGCTAAAAAGAAAGCCCAAACAAAAATTTTATTGAGTTGCATTAACCCATTGGGGCCCAACAGCTTTTTTTTGTTTTTTCAATACTTAACTCCAAATTAATAACGGTTTGACCGATTTTCTTCAAATTTTGTGTACGTGCTCTCCTGTGAATATTGAGTTGACACTATTAACAGATTTGGAATTTGTTAAGCCATGTCGGGCCGACGGGTGGTCAAAAAAAATTTTGGGTCCAAATTTTGTTCGATTTATGAAATTCTGCTTTGGCTAAAAAGAAAGCCCACACAAGTTGCATTAACCCATTGCGACTCAACAGCTTTTTATAAAGTTTTTCGTTACTTTATTCTAAATTAGAAACAGTTTAACCGATTTTCTTCAAATTTTGTATATGTGTTCCGTTTTGAGAATGAAATTAGCTCTTTTTACAGACTTGCAATTGGTTAACTCATGGCGGCCCGACGATTGACAAAAAAAAGATTTGGAAGAAAATTACGTCCAATTTAGTGCAATACTGCTTTGCCCAAAGAGAAAGTGTAGTTCCGTTAACCCAATCGGGCACAGTGGCTTTTATAGATTTTTTGCGTTACTTAACTCTAAATTAGAAACGATTTGACCGGTTGACCTCAAATTTTATATGTGTGAAACAACTTGAAAATGGAGTTGAGTATGTTAACAGTCGGTCCTACGGTTGGTCAAAAAATTTTTTTGGAAGTAAATTACGTCAAACTTTGGAAAGTAGTTTGTACTGCTTTGAATTACAAAAAGTTTCAAAAATTACTAGAATAATCCTAGATAAATCGTTTTAAAAAGATTGCTTTCATACATTTTAAAATTTACATGTGTAAACCGTGTGTAATTTTTGTGTTAACTTTTTGCAGTAACATCAACTTTAATTAAACCTCCATTGAGCGGCGCAGCAACGCGCACCGGGTATTAGCTAGTATTGTAATAAAATTTTGTATTGTTGCGTAACTAATTATTTCATGGGAAAGAAAGTATTGAATATTTATAAATCCAAAAATAATCCTTATCAGTAAATTGATTTCCTTTAAAATAAATTTTTAGAATTTAAGTTTTTTATATATTTTTTGTAGAAATTAGGAAAAATTGAAGCGTTGGTTCAATTTTCCTTTCTTTAGAAATTTCAGTCTTAAGTTTGATTTTAAATTGGAAAGTCAGTTTCCAATCTTTGTAAAACGTATATTTGAAATAAAATTAAAAGAAAGAATTGTTAAACAAGTTAATTTTAAAAAATAAATTTTTATAGAAACATAAAAAAAATAATATCAAATTTTTTTATTTTATTAATTAATTTTAAAAATAATAAAAGTTGCACATGTTGATATAGGTAATAAGTATTTTGTTATTGTTTATAACGTTATAGAGTATTTCTCGAACAGATTATAGGTAAAATATTTTTTTTTTTTTAGTATTAATTAAATATTAATTAATATACCCCGGCGGATTGGGGCTTAGAAACAATTGAAGCTCTGAAAAAAATAAATCTGATTCCTCAGTGTAAAAAATGTCAAAGATATGGTCACACACAAAAATTTTGCCAGCGTCTAGCTAAATGTGTAAAATGTGCAGGGTCACATCTATCAACGAATTGTGACAAAGACAAAAAGGTTACGCCGAAGTGTGCTAACTGCCTTGAGGCACACCCTGCAAACTATAGGGGGTGCGTAGTTGCAAAAGAATTACAAAAGAGAAAAGTCGAATTCATCTAACCCTAAATCTAGAAGCTTAAATCCTAGCAGGGTCATCGACGGTTTATCGTATGCCCAAGTATCATAAAATAGAGCAAAAGAACCTATTAGTGTAACAAAAAAGAACAATGTAGCATTAGAAAAATCAGCTGAAAAAATAATAAAACGCACTAACGTTAGGAATATAACTCATAGTACAAATAGCATTCATAAACCTAACATTAAAGATGATAATAATAACATTTTAATGCAGATGATGCAAAATTTGTTAAATTCAATGAATGATATCTCTAAAAGATTAACTAATTTAGAAAACAATTCTAGCAAAAGCTATAGTGGTACTCCGAAAAAATTTCTAAATAATGGCCCAAAATAAAATTAGTATTGCTACATGGAACGCAAACGGCGTACTAAATAAAAAACTAGCATTAGAGCTATTTCTAAAAACTAAAAACATTGATGTGTGTCTCCTATCAGAAACTCATATGACAAGACAGTCAAAACTAAAAATAATAGGTTTCACATGTTATAATGCGACACACCCTAGTAATAAACCGCGAGGAGGTAGTGCAATTTTGGTGAAAAACTCTTTACTACATCACGAAGAGTTTAAAATAGAAACTGATGAATTTCAACTTTCAGTAATACGTGTTAAGTCCCTTAAACAGGACTTAAACATTGGGGCTTTATATTGCCCTCCTAATTACAATTTAAAGAATATGATCCTTAAAGACCTCTTGAACCGACTTGGGGATCCTAGGAGGTGACTACAATGCCAAACATATCGATTGGGGTTCAAGATTTACCTCAACAAGAGGAAGAGAGCTAAGGAAAGCTATTAGAGAGTTGGGTTGCTATTTTCATTCTACAGGCGAACCACTTATTGGCCTACTGATACAAATAAAACTCTTGATCTACTGGATTTTTTCATAACAAAAAAAATATCTCCAAATTTTATTAGCCTAGAAAATAATGAGGATTTAGACTCAGACCATTCGGCTGTCGTACTAAACCTGCATGAAAAAATTGTTAAGAAACAAAATAAGCCTACACTTGTTAATAAATCAACAAATTGGTTCAACTTTAAACAAGAGATAGAAAATAATATAAATTTAAGGGTTAAAATAACAACTAAAGATGAAATAGATTTAGCAATTGAAAATCTTAATAAAATTGTCCAAAATGCTGCATGGAATAATACAAAAGAATGTAAATACATGACAGCAGGACCTAATTATCCTAGAGATATATTAAATGCGATTAAACTAAAGAGAAGAGCTAGACGAAGATGGCATGAAACACGTGACCCAGCTGATAAAACTGTGTTGAATAGAATAACGCAGAATCTTAAAAGAAGAATTCTTGAAATAAAAAACAAATCATATGAAAAATATTTTGAGAATTTATCAGCTAAAAAAGAAAGATATTACTCTTTGTGGAAAGCAACAAAGAGTCTGAAAAAACCTGTAGTGCCAGTCCCACCAATTCGGAAAATGGATGGTAAATGGGAAAAAAATAATAAAGAAAAAGCCGAAACATTCGCAGATCACCTGGAAGAAATTTTTCGGCCCAATGAAATAGAGTCAGACCTCTACATTGAAAATGATTTCAGAAGAGAAGAAAATGCCATTGAACTAATTACTCATATAGAAATGGTTGAAGAAATTAAAGCTCTGAAGTCAAAAAAGCACCAGGTTTCGATCTAATTACTGCAGACATTCTAAAACAACTCCCGAAAAAAGGGATAACAATGTTAACATATATAATGAATGCTATGTTAAGGTTAAATAATGTACCTAACGTTTGGAAGGTGGCAGAAATAATTATGATACTTAAGCCAGGAAAGCCTCCAAACGAAACAAAGTCTTATAGACCTATCTCTCTGTTACCAATTATGTCAAAACTCTTTGAGAAACTGTTATTAACAAGGTTGAAACCTATAATAGAAAATAGAAAACTAATTCCAAACTATCAATTTGGTTTTAGAGAAAAACACTCTACTGTTGACCAAGTACATAGAATTACTGATATAATTGAGAAAGCTCTAGAAGAAAAACAAATATGCTCTACAATATTTATAGACGTAGCACAAGCATTTGATAAAGTTTGGCACGAAGGCTTAATTTATAAGTTGCAGCAACTATTACCTAAAAAATATGTAGATATACTCTCATCATACTTAACTGATAGACTGTTTAGAATTAAACAGGATGAAGAGTACTCTATACTGAGAGAAATTAAAGCGGGTGTGCCTCAAGGAAGTATCTTGGGTCCAATATTATACTTGCTGTATACTAGTGACTTGCCCCAATTTCAAGAAATAACTGTAGCGACTTTTGCTGACGATACTGCATTAATGGCAGTAGGATCAAATGTCGGCGAGGCTACAAATAAACTACAAAAAGCAAGTGATAAATTATATCTTTGGACCAAAAGATGGAAAATTAAACTAAATGAACTGAAATCAGTGCAAGTAAATTTTACAAATAAACCTATTCAAAATCCCCCAGCCGTACAATTAAATGGGGTAGATATTCCTCATGAAAACAAGGCAAAATACCTAGGAATTACATTAGATGTCAAGCTAAAATGGAAAGAACATGTCAAAAAGAAAAGAATAGAATTAGAACAAAAATATAGAGTATTGGCTGTATTGGCTCACATTTCAAAGCAAAGTGCTACGTAACATGGTGAGTGCTCCCTGGTACGTACGAAATTCCGACTTACATAGGGATCTAGGAATTCCTATTGTTAGCGATGAAATAAAAAAATATCCCATAAAACATAAGACCCACTTAGAAGGTCACATAAACATAGAAGCGTCAAAACTTCTATTTTCAAATGTCAATAGAAGGCTTAAAAGAACTAGGCCCCTCCAACTAGCGATAAATTCAGATCACCTTAACGGAGGTCTGTAATTCCAGTAGATCATAAAAAGTTAGCGCAAAATTAATGGTTAGTCTCTAAGACTAGTTTTAATATTTTAAAACAGGGCGGGTGTTTTTAGTGTGTTAAAGTCACACATAACTGTGGTTGTGCTCAGTATCTTTCGACGATTTCCACCATCCTTACCCCAAGACAAAAAAAAAAAAAAAAAAAAAAAGTATTAATTATTAATTTTATTTTAGATGTAAGATATTATATTGTAAAGTATTTATATTTTGTGACATATGAATATTTTTGTATTATTATTCTTACCCAGCCGGGAATCGAACCCGACACCGCTCATTCCATTAT
The DNA here is from genome assembly GCA_963082915.1 of Dolichopus griseipennis. Taxonomy (NCBI): domain Eukaryota; kingdom Metazoa; phylum Arthropoda; class Insecta; order Diptera; family Dolichopodidae; genus Dolichopus; species Dolichopus griseipennis. The sequence goes on from OY720442.1 coordinate 86,587,629, forward strand.
GGATAATAAAAAAAAATTAGAGTTTTATTATTTATTATTATTAGATACTAAAAATAAAATCTTAAAAGTAGTCGGATCTTACAATAATACGATTCATTCTTCAACCTTAATAAAACTAATCGACTTTTTTAATAATAAAGTATCAGCAACCGACTTAGAAATACCCTACACCTATTTGGTTCAAATTTAATGAGATATTCATAAGGCATTTTCAAACCATAAAAGCTGTTATTAGTTTGATAGTAAGACATAGCTAACCAAATTAACTTTATAATACTAAAAATATTTTCTATGTACTTTATCTATTCAAAAATATTACAAATTCTTACTAATTTATCTATTTAAAAATATTAAAAATCATAAAAGTTTGAAATAAATGAAAATATATTTAATAATTCAAATTTTTCAAAATTGCAATTATTTTAAATAGTTAGTTTATATACCTAATAGAAAAGCTTATAAAAGCAAAATATGCAATAAATGTATTTCTAAAATACAATTACAAATTTAGACCTTTTCATATAATTCATTTAAATATAAAAATAAGTTTTACATAAATGCAGCAAGTACATTTGAACATAGCTGAACCCCTACATTTAAGTATAAATTTCGGGGACACATAGGAAATAGGAAATATATTCTTTGGCTTCGAAATTAAACTCGACCAGAACCAATTCCCATGGTACTTTCATTATTAGTAACCTAGAGTTTAAATTTCATCAAAATAGCGGCATTATTTTTTGAGATATGGGGTTTTTAAGATATATGTTTGTTAGCCCTTGAACTTTTCAAGGGTTCTAGGACCTGAAACCATGGTACGATTTCGCCCATATGCAGTCCCCGTCATACTTTCAATACTAGTTAACCCTTGTACACAATTGGAACGTTATATCTTAATTTTAAGTTACTAGTTTTATTAATTTCGATGATAAGCTTTTACACATTGGTGGGTCTTAGAGAGGTACTAAACCACCACTCCAATTGATCCAAAATTAGATGGACACGCAGGAATTAGTAAAGTAAAAACAACCATATGACATCCATGTGCCAAATTTGCAGCTTCTACATTTGTTTCAAGTTACTATCTTTATCAATTTCGAAAATATGCTTTAAGGTCCCCGGAACTGAGGGGCTGGTCCCCACCCACTACTCCAATTGGACTCAAATTTCAAGGACACTAAGGGAATCGAAAGCAACGCCCTGATACTAAATTTGGAGGTTCTATCTTCATTGGTTCGGAATTATGCTAGTTTGACCAAAATTCGATCAAAAAGTTCTAAGTTCCGAACAAATTATCCAATCATCACCATACGCAATCGCCGCCGTAGTTTCATTACCAATAACCTACAGCACAAAATTTCATGAAGATAGCGTAATTAGTTGTTGAGTTATCGTGATTTTAATATATGTTCGTTAGCCCTGAAACCGATTAAAAGGTTCAGAATCCGAACCCTTGGTCTTATACAGTCCGCGCTGTACTTATAGTACTAGTTAACTTTTGTACACAATTTGAACGTTCTATCTTAATTTTAAGTTACTAGTTTTAGTAATTTCGATTATAAGCTTTTAAAACTTGGGAGGTCTAAGAGGGGTACTGAACCACCACTCCAATTGATCCAAAATTAGGGGGACACGCAAGAGATAGTAAAGAACACCTTTGTGCCAAATTTGAAGCTTCTAAATTTTTTTTAAGTTGCTATTTTTATTAATTTTGAAGATATGCTTTAAGGTCTTTCGGAAAGGTCTTCGTGTGGCTGGTCCACGACCCACCACTTCAATGAGGCCCAAATCATTCTTATAAAATTAATTTACTGAAATTGTAGATCAAATATAAAAAGTAATTTGAAGATATAGTACAAAGAATATAAGTTGGCTACCATTCTGAACATAGAAGGTGCCATCAACAATGTCCACGTAACGGCCATATAGTATTCACTAAAGTACTAGAGGTAGAGCCTGCGCTTACCCGGTATATTTTTAATATGTTGCAATCAAGAGATATTGAATCGGAACTTGGTAACCACAAGAAGACTAAGTACAGGAACACTTCAGGGTTGGGTGACATCATAACTGCTATAGCTTCTAGCAATAAATGGAATACTAAAAGAACTTCAAAATGAAGGAATCAAAGACATTGCATACGCAGATGATGTTGCAGTATTAGTGTCTAAAAGGTTTCTTAACATTATTAGTGTAATTATGGAGAGAGTTTTAAGAAGCAGATGTCAACCTACACAAAACAAAACTTAGGCTATTCACAAACAGGGCAACGATTCCAGAATTCACTAAGCTTAGAATGTATATTGTACATATAAATTTAGCCCCCAGTGTTAAATACCTGGAAGTGGTACTTGACCCGAAACTGAAGTGGTGGCTCAATACCGAAAAAAGCCAAAAAAGCTTGCAAAACCATGTATTTTTGTAGGAAAATGTTAGTTAAACAAGTAAAGAAACAGTCAGTCGGTGCAACCGACTTAGAAATACCCTACACCAATTTGGTTCAAATTTAAGGACATATCTATAAGTCATTTTAACACCATAGAAGCTGTTATTAATTTGATCGTAAGACATAGCTAACCAAATTAACTGTATAATACTAAAAACATTTTCTAATTACCCTATCTATTAAAAAATACTACAAATTCTTACTAATTTATCTTTTTAAAAATATTAAATAACAAACAAACTTGAAATAAATGAAAATATATTTATTCCAATTCAATTACAAAATGAAAAAATTCTAATTATTAAATTTTGTGATAAAAAGATAATCAAAGCATAATATATTTAATAATCCAAATTTTTAAAAATTGCAATTATTTTAAATGGTTAGTTTATATACCTAATAGAAAAGCTTATAAACGCAAAATATGCAATAAATGTATTTCTAAAATACAATTAAAAATTTACACCTTTTCATATAATTCATTTAAATATAAAAATAAATTTTACATAAATGCAGCAAGTACCTTTGAACATAGCTGAACCAATACAATTAAGTCTAGATTTCGGAGACACATAGGACATAGGAAATATATTCTTTGGCTTCGAAATTAAACTCGACCACAACCAATTCCCATGGTACTTCATTACTAGTAACCTACTGTTAAATTTCATCAAAATACCGGCATTATTTTTTGAGTTATGGTGTTTGTAAGATATATGTTTGTTAGTCCTTGAACTTTTCAAGGGTTCCAGGACCCGAAATTATGGTACGATTTCGCCCATATGCAGTCCCGTCATACTTTCAATACTAGTTAACCCTTGTACACAATTGGAACGTTCTATCTTAATTTTAAGTTAATAGTTTTATTAATTTCGATGATAAGCTTTTACACATTGGGGGGTCTAAGAGAGGTTCTGAACCACCACTCCAATTGATCCCAAATTAGGGGGGCACGCAAGAAATAGTAAAGAACACCCTTGTGGCAAATTGGAAGCTTCTTCATTTGTTTCAAGTTACTATCTTTATTAATTTCGAAAATATGCTTTAAGGGCCTAAGAACTGAGTGGCTAGTCCCCGATCCACTACTCCAATGGGGCCCAAATTTCAAAGACACTTACGAAATAGGAAGGGACACCCTGATACCAAATTTGGAGGTTCTATCTTCATTGGTTTCGGAATTATGCTCGTTTGGCCTAAATTCGATCAAAAGGTTCTAAGTTCCGAACCCATTGTCCAATCCTCACCGTACGTAATCACCGCCGTAATTTCGCTGCCAATAACCTACAGCACAAATTTCATGAAGATAGCGTAATTAGTTGTTGAGTTATCGTGATTTTTTATATATGTTCCTTAGCCCTGACATCGATTAAAAGGTCCGGAATCCGAACCGTTGGGCTGATTTCGCCCTTATATAGTCCGCGCTGTACTTATAGTACTAGTTAACCCTTGTACACAATTTGAACGGTCTATCCTAATTTTAAGTAACTATTTTAGTAATTTCGATTATAAGCCTTTAAAACTTGGGAGGTCTGAGAGGGGTACAGAACCACCACTCCAATTGATCCCAAATTAGGGGAACACGCAAGAGATAGTAAAGAACACCCTTGTGGCAAATTGGAAGCTTCTACATTTTTTCAAGTTGTTATCTTTATTAATTTTAAAGATATGCTTTAAGGTCTTCGGAAATGTGTGGCTGGTCCCCGACCCACTACTCCAATGGGACCCAAATTCACAAGACACTTAGGAAATAGGAAGGGACACCCTGATACTAAATTTGGAGGTTCTATCTTCATTGGTTTCGGAATTATGCTCGTTTGGCCTAAATTCGATCAAAAAGTTCTAGGTTCCGAACCCATGGTCCAATCCCGACCTTACGCAATTCCCGAAGTAGTTTCATTACTAGTAACCTACAGCACAAATTTGATGAAGATAGCGTCATTAGTTGTTGAGTTATCGTGATTTTTTATATTTGTTCGTTAGCCCTTCGATCGATTAAAAGGTCCAGAATCCGAACCCATGGGCCGATTTCGCCCATATGCAATCCCCGCCGTACTTTCAGTCCTAGTAACCTACAGTTAAAATTTCATCAAGATAGCTCCATTATTTTTTGAGTTATCGTGCCTACGGACGGACGGACGGACATGGCTATATCGACTAAGGCGGTCACGCTGATCACAAATATACATTCTTTTCCATATCTAGCTCGCTTCCTTTAGGTGGTTACAAACACCATACCAAAGTTAATATACCCCTTTACCTATTCTATAGGTGTAGGGTATAAAAATGGGGATTAAACCGAAGAATGGCTTTATGGATGTACGCTGCTATTATAAGCTCTATATTTACCTACGGACCATTAGTCTGCTGCTCAGCGCATGAGAAGGAGTAGGATACAGAGAGGCGCAAGTTATATGTAACAACAAATCACAAATAAATAAAACATGTTTCGGCAACGTGTCAAATTTGTAAACGTTTTCTCGTTTGCTCATTAAATAATGATTTTCCCAGGGAAACAAATTCCCACAATATTATTTTTTATTAATTTAAAAAATACTAGTATCGCCCTGTACTCGAAATTCGAGCTTTTGTGCTTTTAAATTTACATAAAAAATCCGTTTTGTGTAATTTATATTAGACTAATATTACACGAAACTTATTTTTTTTCCTATACATAATCAAATTTATGGCAACAATGTTGTCAACAATTCTTGCGTTTGAAATTTTTTGATTATTTTTGAATTTTATTCCTGCGCTATAAAGAAAGTATAATTTTATACAGTTATTACACAAAAAAGGCGATTTACATTCAAATATAAATAGTGTTCTAATATATAATGTTTTGAAAATTTGATAATTTTTCTAAACATATACATATGTATACATATTTATTGAAGTCAAGTAGCCAAAATTCGAGTTAATGCTGCCCTACATATAGAAAACTGTACTTTTTATACCCTACACCTATAGAATAGGTAAAGGGGTATATTAACTTTGGTATGGTGTTTGTAACCACCTAAAGGAAGCGAGCTAGATATGGAAAAGTATATATATTTGTGATCAGCGTGACCGCCTTAGTCGATATAGCCATGTTCGTCCGTCCGTCCGTAGGCACGATAACTCAAAAAATAATGGAGCTATCTTGATGAAATTTTAACTGTAGGTTACTAGGACTGAAAGTACGGCGGGGATTGCATATGGGCGAAATCGGCCCATGGGTTCGGATTCTGGACCTTTTAATCGATCGAAGGGCTAACGAACATATATAAAAAATCACGATAGCTCAACAACTAAAGAGTTCATCAAATTTGTGCTGTAGGTTACTAGTAATGAAACTACTTCGGGGATTGCGTAAGGTCGGGATTGGACCATGGGTTCGGAACCTAGACCTTTTTGATCGAATTTAGGCCAAACGAGCATAATTCCGAAACCAATGAAGATAGAACCTCCAAATTTGGTATCAGGGTGTCCTTTCCTATTATCTAAGTGTCTTGGAAATTTGGGCCCCATTGGAGTAGTGGGTCGGGGACCAGCCACACATATCCGAAGACCTTAAAGCATATCTTTAAAATTAATAAAGATAACAACTTGAAAAAATGTAGAAGCTTCCAATTTGCCACAAGGGTGTTCTTTACTATTTCTTGCGTGTTCCCTTAATTTGGGATCAATTGGAGAGGTGGTTCAGTACCCCTCTCAGACCTCCCAAGTTTTAAAAGCTTATGATCGAAATTACTAAAAATAGTTACTTAAAATTAAGATAGACCGTTCAAATTGTGTACAAGGGTTAACTAGTACTATAAGTAAAGCGCGGGCTGTATAAGGGCGAAATCAGCCCATGGGTTGGGATTCTGGACCTTTTAGTCGGTGTCAGGGATAACGAACATATATTAAAAATCACGATAACTCAACAACTAATGAGGCTATCTTCATGAAATTTGTGCTGTAGGTTATTGGTAATGAAACTACGGCGGTGATTACGTACGGTGAGGATTGGGCAATGGGTTCGGAACTGAGAACTTTTTGATCGAATTTAGGCCAAACTAGCGTAATTCCGAAACCAATGAAGATATAACCTCCAACTTTGGTATCAGGGTGTCCCTTCCTATTGCGTAAGTGTCTTTGAAATTCGGGCCCCATTGGACTAGTGGGTCGGAGACCAGCCACTCAGTTCCGAGGACCTTAAAGCATATTTTCGAAATTAATAAAAATAGTAACTTGAAACAAATGTAGAAGCTTCAAATTTGGCCCAGGGAGTTCTGTACTATTTCTTCCGTGCCCCCCTAATTTGGGATCAGTTGGAGTGGTGGTTCAGGACCTCTCTTAGACCCGCAAATGTGTAAAAGCTTATCATCGAAATTAATAAAATTAGTAACTTAAAAATAAGATAGAACGTTCCAATTGTATACAAGGGTTAACTAGTATTGAAAGTATGACGGGACTGCATATGGGCGAAATCGTACCATGGTTTCGGGTTCTGGAACCCTTGACAAGTTCAAGGACTAAAAAACATATATCTTAAAAACACCATAACTCAAAAAATAATGCCGGTATTTTGATGAAATTCAAACTCTAGGTTACTAGTAATGAAAGTACCATGCGAATTGGTTCTGGTCGAGTTTAATTTCAAAGCCAAAGAATATATTTCCTATGTCCTATGTGTCTCCGAAATCTAGACTAAATTGTAGTGGTTCAGCTATGTTCAAAGGTACTTGCTGCATTTATGTAAAATTTATTTGAATATTTAAATGAATTATATGAAAAGGTCTAAATTTGTAATTGTATTTTAGAAATACATTTATTGCATATTTTGCGTTTGTAAGCTTTTCTATTGGGTATATAAACTAACCATTTAAAATAATTGCAATTTTGAAAAATTTGAATTATTAAATATATTATGCTTTGATTATCTTTTTATCACAAAATTTAATAATTAGAATTTTTTCATTTTGTAATTAAATTGGAATAAATATATTTTAATTTATTTCAAGTTTGTTTGTTTTTTATTAATATTTTTAAATAGATAAATTAGTAAGAATTTGTAATATTTTTTAATAGATAGTGTAATTAGAAAATGTTTTTAGTATTATAAAGTTAATTTGGTTAGCTATGTCTTACGATCAAATTAATAACAGCTTTTATGGTGTTAAAATGACTTATGGATATGTCCTTAAATTTGAACCAAATAGGTGTAGGGTATTTCTAAGTCGGTTGCACCGACTGACTGTTTCTTTACTTGTTTCTAAACATTTTAGTACGATTTGGATTATTATGTATGTATTCTGTATCCTATTTAAAAAGCTTATTCATAGAGCATAATATGTACAACAAAATTTAACATACCTATCATAATTCATAAGTTTAGTAAGTTGACAGAAATCGAAATTTTTTTTAAAATCACATTTTTAAGAATTATAACATGTCTACAAATATATAAAAAAAAAAAAAACTGATCAATTAAAAAATTGATAAATTTTTCCTCCCCTTATTCCATTTTTAAATTTAGTAGCTACTCAGGCAAATAAGCACTACATTTCAATAATAAAATCTGTAATTTTTACTACAAATGTATGTACATATACAAAAAATGGTTCTGAATTACTTAGTTTACTTTATATTATACTTATTTGTCTAGTTTATTTATTTTTTCTATATATGATCATGAGTTATGACTCATAAGTTTCTTCAAACAAACAAATGTTATTACTTGCGTTCCTATATGAGGAGTAGACTACTCTTTTTTACTCTCACCTACTGCCAGCTACACCACACCGCCTCTTGAAGAAGAATAGATGAAAGGAGTAGATAATTAAATAATTTTCGGCAGATAGCTTTAAATAAATTTTTATAATACATGATTTTTCTCTTGAATAGGTTATGTTAAATCATATTTTTTATTTGATTACCAATAAGCACTTAACTCTCCCATTTTAGATAATCTTTATATATTTCAGCAATAAACCTTAATTTTTTCACTTATTTTTCATTATCTAAATATATTAAATATTATTAACTTTACAAATGACAGATAGTTTTAAAATGTCAAATATTATAGGATATTTAATTTGACAATTATATACTCCTGAAACAAAAATTAGCTTTCCATTTACAAACCACTTCTACCTACTCTTCATCAACAATTTTTGGCAAAGGAACGCATGTATTATATAAAATTCGTTCGTTATTTCAAAGTAAAACTAAAAAGAGTTTTTTATTATATAAAAAACATATGTTTAAAATGTAGAATAAACTTTTCATTTAATAGTACGTCAATATGTCTATCTACATATCCGTAAATCGATAATCGTACACACAAAAATATTTATTTGAATTTTTTAATTTAGCACCTACAAAAAATTTTTATAATTTCATATAATAGGTATATTTTGAATTTTTAGTACATTTTCAAAAAATTTTGTAAAAATGTACCTATATAGTTTCACTCTGTCCGTCCGTCTGTCCCTTTTTACGTACGATTGACAAAAAAATATCAGCAATGGGTAGGTATTGCAATAAAAATAATTTAATGTTAAAACTTTTTTCTATTACCCCTCCCGTTACGGAGCTACAGCCCCACAAAGTCGGAAAAAGCCCTATATTTAAATAGTTATAACAAGAGTTCTATAAGGTATATTTTCAACCTGAAAGCGGTAAAAGACAGCTGCTTAGCTTTACGAACTTTTAAAAGCCAAATGTATAGGGTTACCATTCGGTTTTAAAATTTACCGTTATCTAATACTAAGTTTTGCAAAATTTTTAGCTCTTCATAACTTCTGAACGGCTCAATCTAGAAACTTGAAATTTTAGTAGAAGCTAGATCCTTAGAAATAAGTAGGAGTCAGTTAAGAATTTTTTTTTGTTACGCTTCCTGTTTAGGAGCTGTAAGGGGTCCAAAACCTTAAATTTTGCTATAAATTTAGCTTTTACACACCTATAGCTTGAACACCTGTCAATATTTTTTTTTATTTATATACAAAATTGAAAGCTCCAAAACGGAAGTTTCAACCAGTGTCAAAGGTTTTTCTTAATTTTAACTTTGTCTGTCCGTCTGTCCGTCCGTATGTTTACACAAAGTTTTACACCGTTTGAAATAGAGAGAAGAAATTTTTACAACGAGTAGGTATTGCAAAAAAAATAATTTCATGGAACAACTTTTTTCTGTAGCCCCACCCGTTACGAAGCTACAGCCCCTCAAATTTGGAAGAAACCCTTTTTTTTAAACGTTATAACAAAAGTTCTATGAGGTATTTTTTCAATCTGAAAACGTCGAAAGATAGCTGCTTTTATAAGCTTTACAAACTGTTAAAAAACTTATGCATTGGGTTGCCATCGGTACTAAAATTTACCGTTATACAAAACTCAATTTTTGCAAAATTTTTGGCCCCACATAACTTCTGAACGGCTCAAGCTAGAAACTTGAAATTTGGGAGATGGTAGATCCTCAGAAATTAGTAGGAGTCGGTTAAGAAAATTTTTTTGTTGCGCCCCCCCTTTAAGAGCTGTAAGGGGTCCAAAATTGAAATTTGGCTTTTTTTAAGCACCTGTAACTTGAATACCTGTCCAAATTTTTTTCTATTAATATACAAAATTTACAGGTCCAACATTATATTTTAACATATGTTAAGTGTTTTTCTTAAATTCAAAAGCGGTTCTTTAAATTGAAGAAAGTGTCTCTCAGTTTTATCCATTTTTGCTTAGATAGTAAAATTCTAAGTAAAATTCCAAATTTTGGTTTAATTCCTAGAACCTAAAAAAATGGAGGGCGGAAGGGGGTGGTGAGTGAGATTAGATTCTTGAGAAATTTGGTAACCTTCCCCATTGAAGAGCTATTAGGACTTAAAAATTAAAAATTTACTATTTTTAGAAGTAAGCAGTGACTTATTCCCCCATAGTATATATTTCCAAAATTAAACTGAGTTTTTAACACAATATAATTTTGAAAATGTGCTTTTTTAAAAACCCTTGGTTTTCTTTCATCACTTGTTTTCAATACATATAAGATATTTTTGAAAACATAATCTTAGAAATATAAGAAAAACCAAAAACAATATTTTTATACTTTAGTCAATTTGTAAATTTTAAAAATCCGAGTTATAGTACATCGCGTTACGCCTATTTTGGTTGCTCTTATGTAATTTCATGTATGTACCTATTTATTTGTAAATTTTTTGACAGAAATTATACGCCGTACGGTTCTATTTAAGTTGAACATTATTTTTTAGTTTTTTTTTGCATAATAGGTATAGGTATTTTCAATTATTTTGAATGTATTTTTTTTTTAAAAACAATATTATTTTAAAATATTATTTTTTTTTTTAAGTTTCTGTATATTTCAGAAGTCGGTTTTTAATTTTACAAAAAACTTAACAAAAAGCAACAACAATTTACGATTTACAAAAAAATTTTTTTTTAATACCTACTGTATTATAATAAACTAGCTGTTGGCCCGTCACAGAATGACGGAAGGACGATTGAAAGAAAACTTTTTCTAATTAAGAACTATTTCTAATTTAATTATATACCTACATTATACATATATTGTTTATTAATACCATATTCTTAAATAAAATCGCAAACGTTACAATTTGTATTACGCAGATTATGCTTCGATTCTAGTAATAGATACATAAAAAAAAAAATGACTTATATAATTTCTTGTTGTATGTTAAAAACTTAAAGATGAATAAGTTATAATAATCTACGTTTTGTTTTTTTTGAAACGGATAAAATTTTGGGGTTGTTAGTTCAAATCCCTTCTTTGTGAAATTTTTTTTTAATTTTAATTAATATATTTTTTTATTTAAGTGCGTACTTGCTTAAATTTCTAATTTTGAAAATTAAATTCGATAAATTTGTTTGTTAATAAAAGATATTTAATTTTTAATTTTTTTAAAAGGTTATTTTGTTTCAATAATGATCTATTCTCTATCTATTAATTTGTTGTATACATATTTTTAAAAAAGGTTTCTTTACATAGGTTTATTGTTTCACAACCTTTGTTAAGATTCAAATCGAAATAATTGTTTGTGCCAAAATTCTATAATGCACCTACTCAACATGCTTAATAATGTACCTATTTATATGTACGTATGTACGTAATGTGTTATAAATTTTATTTTGATTTTTTTTCATTATACCTAATTAAGTTGAAAAAATATATATTTTGTTTGACTCTATGGTGCATCGAGCTTAGGTATACTATAATTCTACACCATTTTTTTTCCATTTTTAACCTTTTTTAAATTGAAATATTAATTAAAAGGAATTACGAGGGAAAGATTGATGATGGAAGATGGAAATATAGAGAGAGGGAAGGCTGACCTTTGAAATTGCTTTGATTTCATTTCTTGCTTTATTTCAAAGCAAAGCAAGCGTACATTAGGCTATCGCCTTTATTCCAGATTTGCACTAAAAATAATGAAGACTTACTACACAAATTTTTCTGTAAAGCATAGTCTTAATTTTTATTATCTAAATGTTTTTCTATTTATATAAAATTTCCAGAAAATGTTCTGTGAGTTTTAATAACGTAAATGAACTAATTCATGAGCATTTAAAATAATTTGAATTCATTAAAAAAAAAATTTTTTTTATTTCATTTTTTTGTTTATTTTTTTTTTTTTTATTAAAAATTAATAAAATATTTTTTGGCCTGCTTACGATAATTTACGATATTTTATTTTCTAAAATAAAAACCATCCAATAAAACATTAATATTTTATTTTTTTATAATTGAACACATCCAACAAAACACATTTAATTGAATGCGTTTGTTACACCTCATCCTAGACAAATATATTAATAATAATATTGCATACAAAAACAAAATACAGTACTTTTTGGTTATAACGACCATGATGGGACAGAAAATATGCGTCTTAATAACGAATGTCGTTTTAAAAGAATGCCAATGAATTTTGAAAAATTAGTATAAAAAGTGAACATTGTAGAATGTGCTAATTCTAGAAGGGACTCTTTGAACTCATTTGCTAGAATTTTATTTGATGTGTCAGCCTCACCTCTATGTGTACTGCTTTTTCTTCTAATGAAATTTTTTTTGTATATTTGATGCGTTATTATGTAGTTTTTTTTATATTCAAAAATAAATATAAAAATACTAAATTATTGACCAAGCAACATTATTAGGTATAATAAGTTTACATAAAAGAAATATGAATGTAATAAAGAACTTACATTTTTAGTTAAAATTTAATTCTTTGGCAAAAAGTATAACGTTTATTATAATTAAAATTGAACAGAGTTCGTTATAAATGAAAACTACTGCATAAACAAAATGTATTGCTTTCATTTCGAACAGAACTCATTTTTTTTCACTGGAATTTTAGAGAGATAAAGAAAAAAAACAAAAAAAAATTTTAAAAAAGTTTCAATCTCCTTGTTCATTGAACATTTGAACTAAACAAAAAAAAGAAAGACAGAAGTCGGCGCATATAATAGTTTGATTGAGCTGCGAGTTACAACCGAAAATGAATTACTTTTACCCAAAAAGTCGGCGCATAATATTAGAGTCATAAGCCTTAACTTTTAACAGCGTAACCGTTAAATTCAAAATTACGTTAAATTAAAAACAGGTTTTCACCTGAAAAAACGCAGTATTCTTAAAAAAAAATATCATTGTCCTATGAAAACAAAAAAAAACTTTCAATTGGTTGTTGTTTTATTTAAATTGGTCAAATAGTTTACCCAGAAAAAGGATGTTTATATTTGTATGTGAAAAAATAAGCCGATTAAATATTATGATGTATGTGATACAATATTTGTAAACTAATTAATAAAAAACTTAATTAGTACATATTAGCATAGTTTTAATTAAAGTTTAGTTCAGTATATTTTGTAATATAAAAAGTGAAGGAGCTTAAGCTAAAACTAAAATAAAATAAATAAATTAATTTTTTAATCTAAAGATTAGTGTTTTATTTTTTTTAATGTCAACTAAGTTTAATTTTATAATTCGCATGCATAAGTATTACGGGTGCTTTAAGAACAACGCCAAGTGATGCACTTGATACACTTCTTTACCTGCTCCTCGTTGCCCTTCATTATGATCTGAAAGATGCTACAGACTACATAATCCCAAGCCTGGAAATTGTCAAAAATTTAAAAATAAAGATTCCATCAAGAAGGAAATGGAAACAACAAAACTCCTTGGGTAAAGTAGACATCACAATCTTCACTGATGGTTCAAAGATGAACTGCGATGTCGGTGCTGGCATCTATTCAGAAAAATTCTTAGCAGAACATGCTTTTAGACTTCCCAATAAATCCAATATATTTCAAACTGAAATGCTGGGAATCTGGAAATAATGAAAATGGTTTAGGAGAAGTGCTCCACCTAGAAAGGAAGATGATAACATCCAAGCTTCGAAAATTTTTTTGACGAGCCTAATAATATAATCTATCAACACAATGTTATATTACTCTGAGTTCCGGAACATAGAGATATCTCAGGTAATAAATATGACGATAATTTAGCAAGAAGGAACTTCAATCTGAATAATATTGGCGAATATGCTGCCAGATTAGGTAACCTATTTAACACATCATGCCGGAGTTGTGATGAACAGTATGAGAAACAAAATATTATACACTTCACGTGTAAATACCTAGCGCCAACTAAGCCAGAAGAATAGCTATGAAAAGCAATGAATGTAACGATCTTAGCTATCTGGCGGCTAAGCTACCTTCAATATGATAAGGGTCCTGAATTGATCTAAAATTAACACCGAGATGGCCTTAATCTCCTGAACGACCAGTTAGAAAAGGTAATTTAATTTAAATACCTCGGTTTTTGAGTCGAAAATTAATTAAAATAGGATATACACAGCACTCGGCTAAGCAATAAGCTCTCATCAGTAGCAGGAATCATTTAGAAAAACGGCACAGTACATACAAAACTCCATAAAAAAATTTAAATTTCATGCGCTTTTCCAGAGTCAACTAAGCTATAGACTACGGTATAAAAATATGGCGTACGTCTAAAAGAATAGGCGAGTAATAAAGAATTTGCAAAAAATTTAAAAATGAGCTCTCAAAAATCTCTTCTGATACAATAGATCAGAGGAATTTATTCCTAAAACCATTAACCTACTCTTACTGAAAAACCACATAAACATACAATTAATCTTACATATCCGAAATATGTTTAATTCATATGTTCTTATACATCTATTTAAAAATATTAAAAATTCGTATTAATTTATCTATTCAAAAATATTAAAAAACAAAAGAACATGAAATAAATGTATTTATAAAATGCAATTACAAAATAACAGATTGAAAACTTTTATACAATTGAGCCAAATTTTACTCACATACAGCATATTCTTCACTTCAGGGTTATTAATTTTTGCTGTACTATAGGAATCCTGCTTACTTTTCGTTGAAATAGACCTGATCCACCTTACAGGAATGGAAAAGATTAATTTCAAATTGAAATATTGGGATTATAATTGGTTTATTCTTATCGTTTACATTTATGATATACTAGCTAATACCCGGTGCGTCTTGCTGCGCCTTTCAATGAAGGTTTGGTTGAAGTTGATGTTACTGCAAAAAGTTGACACAAAAATTACACATAGTTTACACATGTAAATTTTAAAATGAATGAAAGCAATTTTTTTAAAATGATTTTTCTAAGATTATTCGAGTAATTTTGGAACTTTCTGGATTTTGGAACCAAAATTTGACGTAATTTACTCCAAAAATTTTTTTTGACCAATCGTAGGACCGACTGTTAACAGACTCAACTCCATTTTCAAGTTGGTTCACGAGTATAAAATTTGAAGTTAACCGATCAAATCATTTCTAATTTAGAGTTAAGGAACGCAAAAATCTATAAAAAGCTACCATAATGAGTTAACGGAACTCAACTTTCTCTTTGGGCAAAGCAGTATTGGGAAAATTGGACGTAATTTGCTTTCAAATTTTTCTTTTGCCAATCGTCGGGCCGGCATGGGTTAACCAATTCCAAGTCTGTTAAAAGAGTTAACTATATTTAGTAATTTTTTTTAAATTCATTTTAACTATTATAAAATCATATAAATTTCATTATTCATTTACTTTACGAATTTTTCTCATTATAAATATTACGTTTACCCTATTTTAACTTACTACAATAATAATTTCAAAAAAAGAACTAGCACATACAAAAATCTTTAATCAAAACTTTTATCAATTTGCATTTATTATAAAAACGAGGAAAAGTGTAGTAGAGTAGACTGCGTCAACTCTGGGATACCCGTATGACCGTAACATATACATTATATCATCCGATTAATTACTTTTGGCAAAATTTCAAACATACAGCTTTATTAGGTGTAGTGGAATACTCATATAAAAGATTGAGTTGTATGGCAGCTACTCGAACCCTCTGCAGTAGACCAACCAAATTTTGATGTAACTTTGGCCATTACACTAAACTATTTTTGGCAAAATTTCAGATACCCAGCTTCATTAGGTGTAGTGTAATGCTCATATAAAAGAAGGAGTTGTATGGCAGCTACTCGAACCTTCTACAGTAGACCAACCAAATTTTGCCGTAACTTTGGCCATTACACTAAACTACTTTTAGCAAAATTTCAGACACCCAGCTTCATTAGTTGGAGAGTAATGCTCATATAAAATAAGAAGTTGTATGTCAGCTACTCGAACCCACTGCAGTAGACCAACCAAATTTTGCAGAAACTTTGGCCATTTAACTAAACTACTTTTGGCAAAATTTCAGACACGCAGCTGTTATAGGTACAGAGTAATACTCATATAAAAAAAGAAGTTGTATGGCAGCTACCCGAACCCATGGACCAAAACGGCTGGATTTAAATAGCGATGACGGCTATAGCAAAGAAACGAATTTGGGAAAATTTCAAGATTCTAGCTCCTTTAGTTTTTGAGTTATCGTGCGGACGGACAGACGGACGGACGGACGGACATACATAGCTAAATCAATTTATTTTTCGATTCTGATCCGATCCATACACTTGAGTCTATATCTACCCCCCCTTTTTCTCTGCGTCACAAATGTAATGGCAAATTTATTATACCCTTTGACTATATATTCATACGGGTATAATAAAATTTCGTGTCTAAGAGAACCTCTAATGTCCTTAAAGAACTTTCAATACTTATAAAGATGAATTAATTTTATGTGGTGATTTTAATCTACCCAATTTTAAATGGGTAAAGCATGACAAGGAACATTTTATGATTCCGAAACGTATTAGGACTGAATGTGAATATGTATTTATTGATAAATTGAATACTAATTATATGCAACAAGTCTCAGAAATTTGTAACTTTCAGGGTAAACAACTTGATATATTTATGTTTTTTATACCCGTATGACTATTTAGTCAAAGGGTATAATAAATTTGCCATTACGTTTGTGACGCAGAGAAGGAGGGGGGGTAGGTATAGACTCAAGTGTATGGATCGGATCAGAATCGAAAAATAAATCGATTTAGCTATGTATGTCCGTCCGTCCGTCTGTCCGTCCGTCTGTCCGTCCGTCTGTCCGTCCGTCTGTCCGTCCGTCCGCACGATAACTCAAAAACTAAAGGAGCTAGAATCTTGAAATTTTCGCAAATTCATTTTTTTGCAATAGCCGTCATCGCTATTTAAATCCAGCCATTTTGGTCCATGGGTTCGGGTAGCTGCCATACAACTTCTTTTTTTATATGAGTATTTCTCTGTTCCTATTACAGCTGCGTGTCTGAAATTTTGCCAAAAGTAGTTTAGTTTTATGGCCAAAGTTTCTGCAAAATTTGGTTGGTCTCCTGCAGTGGGTTCGTGTAGCTGCCATACAACTTCCTACTTATATAAGTATTACTCTCCACCTAATGAAGCTGGGTGTCTGAAATTTTGCCAAAAATAGTTTAGTGTATTGGCCAAGTTTACAGCAAAATTTGGTTGGTCTATTGCAGAGTGTTCGAGTAGCTGCCATACAACTCCTTCTTTTATATGAGTATTCCACTAAACTTAATAAAGTATGTTTGAAAAACTGCCAAAAGTAATTAGCCGGATGATATAATGTATATGTTACGGTCATACGGGTATCCCAGAGTTGACACAGTCTACTCTACTACACTCTTCCTCGTTTTTTATTTATTAGTTTAACTTAAACTTTACAAAATTTTAACAATTAGTTTTATACAACATATAAAAAAAAATAGCTTATGAATTAAGTTACAATTTCATATTTCTTAAATTAAAATTTAAGTGAACAATAAAAACAACTAAATATATATAAAACAAGTAAAGAAACAGTCAGTCGGTGCAACCGACTTAGAAATACCCTACACCTATTTGGTTCAAATTTAAAGACATATTCATAAGTCGCTTAAACACCATAAGAGCTGTTATTAATTTGATCGTAAGACATAGCTAACCAAATTAACTTTTTAATACTAAAACATTTTCTAATTACACTATTTATTAAAAGATATCACAAATTCTTACTAATTTAACTATTTAAAAATATTAAAACAAAAAAACTTGAAATAAATGAAAATATATTTATTCCAATTCAATTACAAAATGAAAAAATTCTAGTTATTAAATTTTGTGATAAAAAGCTAATCAAAGCATTATATATTTAATAAACCAAATTTTTTAAAATTGCAATTATTTTAAATGGCTAGTTAATATACCTAATAGAAAAGCTTATACGCAAAATATGCAATAAATGTACTTCTAAAATACATATACAAATTTAGACCTTATCATATAATTCATTTAAATATAAAAATAAATTTTACATAAATGCAGCAAGTACCTTTGAACATAGCTGAACCACTACAATTAAGTCAAAATTTCGGAGACACATAGGAAATAGCAAATATATTCTTTGGCTTCGAAATTAAACTCGACCAGAACCAATTCCCATTGTACTTTCATTACTAGTAACCTAGAGTTTAAATTTCATCAAAATACCGGCATTATTTTTTGAGTTATGACGTGTTTTAAGATATATGTTTGTTAGCCCTTGAGCTTTTCAAGGGTTTCAAAAACTCGAAACCATGGTACGATTTCGCCCATATGCAGTCCCCGTCATACTTTCAATACAAGTTAACTCTTGTACACTATTGGAACGTGTTATCTTAATTTTAAGTTACTAGTTTTAGTAATTTCGATGGTAAGCTTTTACACATTTGTGGGTCTAAGAGAGGTACTGAACCACCACTCCAATTGATCCAAAATTAGAGGGACACGCAGGAAATAGTAAAGAACACGCATGTGCCAAATTTGAAGCTTCTACTTTTGTTTCAAGTTATTATCTTTATTATTTTCGAAAATATCCTTTAAGGTCCTCGGAACTGAGTGGCTGGTCCCCACCCACTACTCCAATTGGGCTCAAACTTGAAGGAGACTAAGGAAATCGAAAGCGACACTCTGATACCAAATTTGGAGGTTCTATCTTCATTGGTTACGGAATTATGCTAGTTTGGCCTAAATTCGATCAAAAAGTTCTAAGTTCCGAACCCATTGTCCAAACCTCACCGTGCGCAATAGGCGCAGTAGTTTCATTACCAATAACCTACAGCACAAATTTCATGAAGATAGCGTCATTAGTTGTTAAGTTATCGTGATTTTTTACATATGTTCGTTAGTCCTGTAACCGATTCAAAGGTCCAGAATCCGAACCCTTGGGCTGATTTCATTTTTATACAGTCCGCGCTGTACTTTAAGTACTAGTTAACCCTTGTACAAACTTTAAACGTTCTATCTTAATTTTAAGTTACTATTTTTAGTAATTTCGAGTATAAGCTTTTAAAACTTGGGAGGTCTGAGAGAGGTACTGAACCACCACTCCAATTGATCCCAAATTAGGGGGGCAAGCAAGAGATAGTAAAGAACACCTAATTTGAAGCTTCTACATTTTTTCAAGTTGCTATCTTTATTAATTTTAAAGATATGCTTTAATGTCTTTGGATATGTGTGGCTGGTCCCCGACCCCCAACTCCAATGGGGCCCAAATTTCAAAGACACTTAGGAAATAGGAAAGGACACCCTGATACCAAATTTGGAGATTCTATCTTTATTGGTTTCGGAATTATGCTCGTTTGGCCTAAATTCGATCAAAAAGTTCTAGGTTCCGAACCCATGGTCCAATCCCGACCTTACGCAATTCCCGAAGTAGTTTCATTACTATTAACCTACAGCACAAATTTGATGAAGATAGCGTCATTAGTTGTTGAGTTATCGTGATTTTTTATATTTGTTCGTTAGCCCTGAAAACGATTAAAAGGTCCAGAATCCGAACCCATGGGCCGATTTCGCCCAAATGCAATCCCCGCCGTACTTTCAGTCCTGGTAACCTACAGTTAAAATTTCATCAAGATAGCTCCATTATTTTTTGAGTTATCGTGCCTACGGACGGACGGACGGACATGGCTATATCGACTAAGGCGGTCACGCTGATCACAAATATATATACTTTTCCATACCTAGCTCGCTTCCTTTAGGTGGTTACAAACACCATACCAAAGTTAATATACCCCTTTACCTATTCTATAGGTGTAGGGTATAAAAAAAGAATTTATATTTCTATTTATACAATTTAAGTTTTTGTGTTTGTTTTGAAAGTGTGAAATCGATGTTGTTCTTGTGTTTATTACTCATTGTCAACATCCTATGAATTGGTTCATAATTGCCATAATTTGTTCTATGAAAACTTAACGTAAATAAATTAGTATTACGTAAACGATTATTTGAATTAATTTTAATGTTATTGAGAATTTGAGGAGAAGAAATGTTGTCTTTTACAACTTCAGTAATAACAAGTAAAGAAACTGTCAGTCGGTGCAACCGACTTAGAAATACCCTACACCTATTTGGTTCAAATTTAATTAGATATTCATAAGTCATTTTTAAATCATAAAAGCTGTTATTAGTTGGATCGTAAGATATAGCTAACCAAATTAACTTTATAGTACTAAAAAACATTTTCTAATTACTTTATCTATTCAAAAATATTCCAAATTCTTACTAATTTATCTATTTAAAAATATTAAAAAACAGAAAAACTTGAAATTAATGAAAATATATTTATTTCGATTCAATTACAAAAGTTAAAATATTTGAATTATTAAATTTTGTGATAAAAAGCTAATCAAAGCAAAATATATTTAATAATTAAAATTTTTCAATTCTATCAAAAGCTTCTATAATCCAAACTCATTAACCAAACTCGACCAGAACCAATTCTCATGATACTTTCAATACTAGTAACCTACAGTTTAAATTTCTTCACAATAGCGGCATCATTTTTTGAGTTATGCTATTTTTAAGATATATGTTTGTTAGCCCTTGAATATTTCAAAGGTTCCAGAATCCGAAACCATGGAACTATTTCGCCCATATGCAGTCCGCGCTGTATTTTAAATACTAGTGAACCCTTGTACACAATTGGAACGTTCTATCTTAATTTTAAGTTACTATTTTAAATAATTTCGATTATAAGCTTTTAAACCTTGGTAGGTCTAAGAGGAGTACTGAACCGACACTCCAATTGATCCCAATTTAGGGGGCCACAAAAATAGTAAAGAACATCCTTGTGCCAAATTTGAAGCTTCTACATTTGTTTCAAGTTGCTATCTTTATTAATTTTATAGATAGGCTTTAAGGTCTTCGGAAATGTGTGGCTGGTTACCGACCCACTACTCCAAAAATCAAGTACAAAAATCAAGAACACTAAAAAAATAAGAATGGACACCTTGATAGCAAATTTGGAGGTTCTATCTTCATTGGTTTCGGAATTACGCTCGTTTGGCCTAAATTCGATCAAAAAGTTCTAGGTTCCGAACCAATGGTCGAATCTTCCAGTATACCTACATGACCCTTAGCTACATACTTTATTCTTTATTCTTAATGAAACAAAATGAAGACTATCATAAAAAATTTTATTTACAGCAAGTTGTAAATCTGTTAATGCAAAAAGTAGTAGAAAGCGTAAAAGGCATTCCGAATTGTGTACCAAGGTTAACTATATATTTAATAATTCAAATTTTTCAAAATTGCAATTATTTTAAATTGTTAGTTTATGTACCTATTAGAAAAGCTTATAAACGCAAAATATGCTATAAATATATTTCTAAAGTACAATTACAATTTTAGAACTTTTCATATAATTCATTCAAATAAAAAAATTAATTTTACATAAATGCAGCAAGTACCTTTGAATATAGCTTAAGTATTGTACACAATGTCTTAATTATATATCACCCTTGGTAATAATTCAATAAAATATATGATATGATTAACATTAAAAAAAAGGAATTTAACCGTTTATTAAAAAAATATTTTGTTTTTAATTTATAAAATATTATACAAAATATGTTTTATGGTAAAATTCTTAGCCTTTCAAAAATATAAAAGTGATAAATATAAACGGAAATAAGAAAGAACCCTCGTGTATCAAATTTAAAGTTTCTATCTTCTTGAATTTCGAATTTAAGCTTTTCAGTTTTATGATTTCTAGGAGATATCTAAACCAACACTACAGTTAAGTCTAAATTTCGGGGACACATAAGAAATAGGAAATATATTCTTCGACTTCGAAATTATACTCGTTTGGCCTTAGATCGATCAAAAGCTTCTAGAATCCGAACTCATTATCCGAACTCGACCAGAACCAAATTCCATGGTACTTTCATTATTAGTAACCTAGAGTTTAAATTTCATCAAAATAGGGGCATTATTCTTTGAGTTATACTGCTTTTAAGATATATGTTCATTAGCCTTGACCTTTTAAAGGTTCCAGAATCCGAAACCATGTTACGATTTCGCCCATATGCTATCCCCGTCATACTTTCAATACTAGTTAACCCTTGTACACAATTGGAACGTTCTATCTTAATTTTAAGTTAATATTTTTATTAATTTCGATGATGCTTTTAAACCTTGGGGGTGTAAGAGGGGTACTGAACCACCACTCTGATTGATACAAAATTAGGAGAACGCACAGGAAATAGTTAAGAGCACCCATGTACCAAATTTGAAATGACTAAATTTGTTTGAAGTTACTATCTTTATTAATTTCGAAAATATGCTTTAAGGTCTTTGGAACAATGTGGCTGGTCCCCAACCCACTAAGCATATTCTAAATTAGGTCTAACAAGAAAAGAATATAAAAATTTAAGAACATAAGGATCATTAAATTCTTTAGACCAACATTTTATAAATCCAAGCATAGAATTAGCTTTATTTATAATATAACCACAAATGAAGTTTAAAATTAAGCTTATCATCGAATTAAACGCCTAGGTTGTTAATAGAATTCGTTTTAGAAATGCTAATTCCGTTCAAGCACAAATTAAAACAAATCGGATTAAGAAGACGTGTGAAACACATAAGTGCACATTTATTTACATTTAGAAGAAGATTATTGTTTTTACACCAATTAAAAAAATTATCTAAATCATTTTGTAAAAGTAAAGCATCATTTAGTGACTCAATTTTCTTAAAAATTTTCATGTCATCCGCACATATTTGAAGCTCACTATTAACAATGACTGAAGAAACATAATTTACCGAGATTATAAAAAAAAGAGGACCTTAGTGACTGCCTTGTGGAACTCCGGAATTGGTGTTAAGAAGTTTAGAAGTGATATTTCTAAATAAAACACTGTAGGTCCTATCAGATAAATATGAGTCAACCCATTTTACAAAAATATCCAGGAAACCAAATTTTCTCAGCTTTATCAGTATTATAGAATGTGGTCAAACATTAAATGCTTTACTATAATCTGTAAAGATAACATCTGTTTGAAAACCTACTTCCATATATTTTGTAAAAGTTGAAACTGACTCAACAAGATTAGTAACTGTTGATTTCTTATCCATATATCCATGTTGAACCAAAAAAGATTTACGGTGACTATGAATAGAATACATTATTAATTCGTACAGTTTTAGAAGTGAAGAAAGTTTCGCAATTTGTCGATAATTAATAATTTCATTTTTGGCATTTTTCTTATGAATAGGTCTAACATATGAGTGTTTCCAGATAGAAGGGAAAACTCCTGAATTTAAAGAAGAGTTAAACTGTATTGAAAGGAGAATAGCCAAAGCACTTGAACACTTTTTGAGTATAACTTCCGGAATACCATCAGGTCCGGGAAAATTATTATTCCCAAGTTTGTCTAAATACAGACCAAGTAGTTTTCGGAAAAGTATCCAAATGAGAGAAATCATTATAATTTGGTGTAAAAATAGAATTACACTTTTCCTCTTGGAATTAACAAATTTCCAGAAGCATTTTGGATTTGATATTAATTTTGAAGATGTACTAGAAATAAATTCATTATAGAGTAATTCAGACAATAACTTAAATGCATCAAAAAGAATTTTAAATCTATTATAGTCATGCGAATTCTTCGTTTCAAGATAATAACGCCAAGCTTTATTCTTTTTGTTTCTGAGTTTTCTCAAATCCGAATTCAACTTTTTTGTCATTATATTAACATCTGTATTATTAAATACAGAATAAAAATCAAAGGAACTAATGAATTCATTTAAAGCAGCTAAGTTAGCTTTGTTAAAATTCGAACTATAAGAATTAGAATAATCAGAATTGATTAGTGAATTTATACAAAGAGTAAGTTTTCAACAATTTTATAGTAAAATCTTTGATGTAATCAACGAAATTAAAAATGATTATCAAGGAACGGTAGCAAAACTAACTACCGTTATTAAGAACAATGCTGCTAATTTCCAGAAAATGGAAAAAAATTTTTAGTCATTAAACAATAATTTTAGCATTTTTCCCGGTGATATAAAAAAATATTTAAACGTACAATTAATGGAGTTAAAAAGTGAAATATTATCACTTAAGGGTATTGTTGAGCCGCTATCTGCACAAAAAAATTTCAATCAAGAAGAGTTTAAGAATTTGGTAGATAGTTTGAATGAGCAGTACTCATCTCAATGTATTGCAGTTCGTGATATATCAATGAGTTTTAGGGATGTCGTCTTAGTTGATTTAGATTTAGTCAAAACTAAACTGGAAATAATTCAGGACAACTTTAGAACTGACAATCTTTTTTTTTACAATTACTTCAGTTTCTGCATTTACATTTTCTACATTTAGAACGTCGGTTTCTGAATTTACATTTGTGGCATTTAATTTAGTTCCTGTAATTACATTACTTCTAAGTTCAGAATGGCTTACACAACTCTCACTGTTTAGTATGGCAGTTGTAAGAGTTTTTTTCTTTAAGCCTTTCATAAATTTGTTCTTAGATTCCAATTGCTTAAATTTAACAATAATGTTATCTGGCTCACCTGACTTTTTTGATGGGTGTTTGGCTTTGAATACATCCTTCAATTCGTTGACATCGAACTCAACACCTGTTTCATAAGCTATTGCTTTCACAACTGAAATTGGATTATTACTAAATACACTTGGCACACCACAAATTTCAATCTGCTTCAATAATTTTTTTTCTTTTAACTTTTCGATCTCGACTTTGTTAATCCTAATATTGTCTTGTAAAATTTTGTTCTCACTCCTTAAGTTTGTGTTTTCATCAACTAAAGAATCTATGTATTCTTTAATTTCCCTAAACTCATTTTGTAACTTTTTAAACTCCTCACCTTGTGCAGCCTGATTATTTAAAATATGTTGTAATTTTTCAGATATATTTTCGGTATCAGTTTGTACACAATATGAATTATTGTTGAGATGCTCCTTTGATGTACTCGTCGAAGCTAAATTAGTGGATAACCGGCTACGTCTTTGTACTATAACAGTAACATCAGCAAAAAAATAAACAATAACAAGTAAAGAAACAGTCAGCCGATGCAACCGACTAAGAAATACCCTACACCTATTTGGTTCAAATTTAATGGGAAGTTAATAAGTCATTTTAAAGTCATAATAGCTTTTTTTAGTTTGAACGTAAGCCATAGCTAACGAAATTAACTTTATAATACCAAAAACATTTTCTAATTACTTTATCAATTCAAAAATATTAAAAATTCTTACTAATTTATCTATTTAAAAATATTAAACAACATGAATTACAAAATTACATATTTCAAACTTTTTATCTTATTGAATGCAATTTTACACACATGCAGCAATTACTTCTTTTCAGGATTTTTAGCTGTAGTGCATTTACTGTTGAATGAATTAGTACCCTTGATTAGTTATTTTAATAAATAATTATTAAATTTATTCTATTAATATACTTATTTTTTAATATTTGAGTTTTATTATATCAAAGTTATTCGAAAGAAAAAAATAATTTGTAATAATATAAATATAAAAGTTTATATAATTTGATGATTTTAATTGTTAATTAAAACCATCAATGCTTTCACTAGCTTTTTGTCACAAAATTTCATAATCAAAATATGCAATAAATGTATTTCTAAAATATGGTAATAATTCAATAAAATATACATATGATGTAAAAAAAATTAAAAAAAAAAACATTTCGTCGTTTATTAAATTATAATATAATATTTTGTTTTCAATTTATAAAATATAATACATAATATGTTTTATAGTAAAATTCTTAGCCTTTTAAAAATATAAAAGCGTTAACTAAGAATCGAAATAGGAAATATCTAATTAGTCTATCAAATTTGAAGTTTCTATCTTTATTAATTTCGATTTATTAATTGCTTTAAGGTCTTGGGAGTAGTGGGGGTCGTACGCAAACCGCTATTCCAATTCATCCAAAATTTCACGTACACAAAACCAATAAGAAGAACACCTGTGCCCCAAATACAAGCATAAGGTTCTATCTTCTTTGGTTTCGAAATTATACTCGTTTGGTATCAATTCGATCAAAAGCTTCTAGTATCCGAGCTCATTGTCCGAACCCGAGCAGAGCCAATTCTCATGTTACATTCATTACTAGTAACCTAGAATTTAAGTTTCCTCAAAATAGCATAAATAGATATATGTTTCTTAGCTCTCGAACTCAAAGGTTCCAGAACCCGAAACCATGGTATGATCTCGCCCATATGCAGTCCCCATCATATACTTGTTAACCCTTTTACACAATTGGAACGTTCTATTGTTACTATTCTAAGTTACTATTTTTATTAATTTCGATGATAAGTCTTTAAACCTTGGGAGGTCTAAGAGAGTTGCCGGAACCACCATTCCAATTGATCATTAATTAAGGGAATACGAAGGAAATAATAAAGAACTCCTTGTGTCAAATTTGACGCTTCTACATTTATTTGAAGTTACTAACTTTATTATTTTCGAAAATATGCTTTAAGGTCTTCGAAACTATGTGGATGCTCCCCGACCCAGTACTTTACTGCTTACAGTAAATTTTTTATTTTAAAGTTGTTATATCCCTTCAATGAGGAACGTTGCCGAGTTTCTCAAGGATCTAACTGCATCTAACTCCCCAAGTCCCCATCCCCTCCATTTTTTTAGGTTCTAGGAATTAAATTGTGAATTCCACAAAAATTTGGAATTTTACTTAGAATTATAATATCTAAGCAAAAATGGGTAAAACTGAGAGACACTTTCTTCAATTTAAGGAACCGCTTTTAATTTTAAGAAAAACCTTTAACATGTTAGAATATAATGTTGGACCTTCAAATTTTGTATATTAATAAAAAAACATTGGACAGGTATTCAAGTTACAGGTGCTTAAAAATAGCAAAATTTAAATTTTCGAGCCCTTATAGCTCCTAAACGGACTTAACAAAAAAATTTTGTTAGCCGACTCCTACTAATTTTTGAGGATTTAACTTCTCCCAAAATTTCAAGACCCTATCTTAAACCTTTTAGGAGATATGTGGGACCAAAAATATTATATTGCAAGAGTTTTATATAATGCTAAATTTTAGTACCGTATGGCAACCCTAAACATTTCCCTTATAAAATTTATAAAATTTATGAAACCAGCTATCGTTTGCCGTTTTCAGATTGAAAATATATTTAACAGAACTCTTGTTATAACAATTTAAATTTTTTTTTTTTTTTTTTAAGCGCTAACTGTTCAACTGTTAGGCTAATAAGCCTGTCTATACCATAGGTACATGTTGGAACAGGGGGTCATATTATATTCGTGTTATTAGAATTGGTCTTATTGAATTCCACATACAATTTAAACATGAGATAGTACTAGGCCTTATAACATGTAGAAACGTCTTAGATTTTCAATATTTACAATTCTATTTTTTGTTTATATTGTAATATTTTATATTTTACTTATATGGTATTCTATATCTGCGAGTTATATTATTTAATTAAATTATTTTGTTTATATTTTGCATTTGTTTATATTTTTATATTAAAGTATTTTTTTATTAAAGATTTATAATTATTAATTATTGATTATGCCATTAATTTGAACCCAATGGCGAATGGTAGCTGGGTCGAGTCGAAAACCAGAAAAGTTTTTTCACTTTCACTAGAATTCGAACCCGGGCCCTTCTGCATGAAAGGTCGGCACTTAACCACTGTGCCACCCAGCTGTTCAATATAGGGCTTTTTCTAACTTTGGGGGGCTGTAGCCCCGTAACAGGTGGGGCTACAGAAAAAAAGTTCTTCTACGAAATTATTTTTTTTGCAATACCTACCCGTGGTTAAAATTTCTTACTTATAATTACAAATCATCAAAAATTATGCAGCGATAGCTATTTGAAAGAAATTGTTATAAGTGGTTCGGTCATTGCTGTGTGCAATTAAATCAGGTCAGTTATTCTTAAGTTAAGACAAATTATTAGGAAATTATTTTTAATATTTAAGAATTTTAATTTTTTGTTTAATATAATTTGTTAAGGAAAGAATTTTGTTTTAATTTAAGATAATTCAAGTGGGTAATTATTTAGGGAATCTATACTATTTGATACAGATGATATAACTCCTCCCTCCTTAAGTTTCAACTCCTGGCGAACACTTTTTAATACTACATTTATTTTCGGAATTTTGGATCGTATTTGACTGCGAAAATAAAATGATATGAATAGACCGATAATAACAAGGAATATTATTACTGAATCAACCGTTAAACTTGTATACCATCTCCAAGTATTTTCATATTTTATTTCTTGGATATGCTTGGTGTTGTTAAAAAGATTATAATATAAGTCTGTTAAATTAATTTCTTCAACAACGTTTAGAACGCTAATGTTGGCGCTATTTTTTATTATTCTTCTTCAATATATTCTTAGCGTAAAGTATTAATTAAAATTTTACAGTTTGAAAATTTGATTATGTTATTACCTCTAATTGTAATTGCTCGTGGATCTTGCCCACAATTATTGTATAATAAAGTTTCATTTAAATTTTTGGTTATAACGATAGAATCAGATAAGGATTTTATCTGTATTGAAAAATTTTTGTGATAGCTACATTGCATTTGGTCAGTGTTTAACAAATTTGATATGCAATTACCAGTAATTGATATTTGATTTTTCTTTAAAATACCCTTTTTGTTTACAAATTTATAAATGTGCGTGAAATTCGAGCTTTTTGTGCTTTTAAATTTACATAAAAAATCCGTTTTGTGTAATTTATATTAGACTAATATTATACGAAACTTATTTTTTTTCCTATGCATACTACAATTCATGGCAACAGTTCTTGCGTTTGAAATTTCCTTATTAAAATAATATTTATAATTTTTTCAATTATAAAAACGTTTTTAAGTATTTTTGAATTTTATTCCTGTAGCTTAACGCGCTATAAAGAGAGTATAATTTTGTACAGTTATCACACAAAAAAAGCGATTTACATTCTAAATATAAATAGTGTTCTAATATATCAGTGCTGCCCAACCCGGCGATCGCGATCAACCAGTCGATCGCGACACGAGTTTGAGTCGATCTTCTACTACAGACTAAAAATGTATCATAAAAAATTCTTTTTTGTAAACACAAATATTGAAAAAAATTAAGCAATCATTATCTATTTCTCCTATAATATGATACAGAATATCCAAAAAATACTGAAATACGAAAGGGAAAGTCCAAGTTTTGAAAAAGCAAACTTCTGTGCAGCAGAATATGTTTGTGAAAGTTCTGAAGCAACCAGTTATAGTAATAATAGCATCTTTGAAAGTGTGTCATTTATTATCAAAAAAGAACAAGGCATTCAGCGATGACGATTTGATTAAGGAATCGTTTTTGACAGCTGCAGAAGCTCTGTTTTCTAAATCCAAAAATAAAACAGAGATTATTGATTCAATTAAGGATTTACAGCTTTCGAGAATGGGTGTAACAAGAAGCAAAGAACACGAAATTGAAACAAGATTTGAAGATTTCAAAAAGATTGAAACCATAGTTTGCTTTTTCCTGAATGTTTTCCAGAAAAATGTTAACGTACAAGATGTCTCCAATCAATCGCTCTCATGTTTGATGCTAATCAGACGGACATTGAGATGGAAATAATTAAAATCCAACATGATTTATATTTACAATCACAAACAAAAATTTGAAAGTTTACAAAAGATAAATACCCGATGTTGACAGAGACAGCGCTTCAAATGATATCTTGCTTGGGTACAACATATTTGGCAGAATCCGCTTTTTCAGACATTTTCTTATTAAATCGGTAATCAGAAATTCTTTAACTGATATTCACCTTGATCAAAGTTTAAGATTATCTTTGTTGTCATATAATCCCGCTTTGGAAAAAATTGCTAAATCAAACCAATGCCAAAGATCACATTAATATGGGTTTGTTTCCTTAAATATTTTTGAAAAGAATAATTAATTATATAATTAATTTTTTTATTTGCTTTTTTTTTTATTTTTTTTTGTTATTTTCAAATGTAGCTATATTTTTTTTTAAATTTTAAAATGAAGTTAAATTTTTTTTATTTTAAAATGAAGTTATATTTTTTCGAATTAATATTTATTTTTAATTGTTTTATTTTATAACAATTTAATTTGTTATGTATTAGTTTTCTTTTATTTTAAATAAAATGAAATAAACTGAAGTTATACCAATTAAAAATCTATTTTTTTTTTTGTATATGGGTAGATCTCGATGTAGTTAGATTAAAAAAGGTCAAACTTTTTTACAAAAAGGTTGGGCAGGCCTGTAATATATAATGTTCTGAAAATTTGATGATGATGTACTCTGTATCCTAATTAAAAAGCTTATTCATAGAGCATAATATGTACAACAAAATTTAACATACCTATCATAATTCATAAGTAAATAAGTTAAGTACTTAGTATTATATTATATTGAAGCTACCAAAATACAAAATAATAGTTAAGTTGACAGAAGTCGAGATTTTTTTTAAAATCACAATTTTAAGATTTATAACATATCTATATTGATGAATTTTTCCCCCCCTTATTCCATTTTTAAATTTAGTATCTACATAGGCAAATAAGCACTACATTTCAATAATAAAATCTGAAATTTTTACTACAAATGTATGTATACATATACAAAAAATGGTTCTGAATTCTTTACTTTATATTATACCTATTTGTATAGGAGTAAACTACTCTTTTTACGGGGAGGGGAAATACTACACCACACCGCCTCTTGAAAAAGAGTAGATGAAAGGAGTAGATAATTAAATATTTATTTTATCTAAATTAAAGCATACGACGTACAATTTTTATACGGCAGTACATCAATATGCCTATCTATATATCAGTAAATTGATACGCGCGAGTTATGTATAACTGTTCACTTGAACAAAAAAGAAGATCCTCCTAATAAAATTGAAATAAAAACTGATAATTATGATAAAATACTTTCAAGTGTTAATAACCTGTTAAATTCAAATTTTTAACAAAACAAATATGTAATACGTTGACAATGTAAAATTGTACTTCGTATTCTTGATTATTGAGCAATATTGAAATGAAATACTTTTTGTATACTTAAAAATATGCATATGGAATATCCACTTAAAAACACATGTACAGAATATTATCAAAATGAATATATTGCTGACCGTTCAATATGTGTATTTTTTTAGTTTTTATAAAATGATCAATATTGCTGATAATCGAAAATATTGAAGTACAGTTACAAAATTTTAGAAATAAGAAGTTTAGTTATGTACAAAAGACAGAACAGAAAAGTCCAATAAAAATTAAATATAACAACAACATTAATATAAACCGTTTTTTTTTAATTTACGTTTTAAATAAAAAAACAAAATAACAAATTTTTATTTTTATAAATACAAATTTAGCGCAGTCGGTAGGATAATTATAAATTAAAATTAATTATCCAGTAATACGAACGTTAATTATTATAATATAAATTAAACTTTATTATAAAAAAAAAAAACAAATATTTTTACATACTTATGTATATACATCTTGTTGTAAAATCAAATAATACAAAAGTGTTAAATTAATTACCTCTTAGGATCTCTATCAGAGGACAAACACTTAATAAACATTAAAATTATTTGTGTTACGAAAACTTTTAATATACAAAAAAAAAAAAAAAACAATAATAAAAGTGTAAAATTAAGTTAATAAAGCTGTTAAAAATTAAAACCGTAAGCCTTTGTTAATAATTAATACACACTTAGTAATATTATAAAAATAAAAACAAAATATTTTTTGTTCATTGTGAATAAAAAACGTGATAGATTGGGCCATTACTGTAAAAATCGCAACATGGCTCAAGCACAAAATGAGGATGCAAATGTTCTTGAACAATTATTACAACAGAAACAAAGTTTGCTCGCAGAATTAGACATCAAGAATCAACAGTTAAATAGAATGACAGCAGCTGTTCAAGAATTCCAAATAAGAGAACAAGGTTATCAACAAAAAGAAAGAGTTATGAAGGAGGTCCGGTATATGTCAACATTTACTGGTAAAAGTGAAGTCACAATCAATTCTTTCATTAGTAGTGTCGAGTATTATTTAGAAGGAGTAACTGATGATAACTTACGAAAATGCATGGTGAGAACAATATACTACGAGAAAATTCAGGGTGAGGCAAAAGAAACCATTATCAACACTCCACATCCAGATAATTGGGACACCATAAAAGCAGCTTTGAAATCCAGGTATAAGCCAGAAATAGAACCGGCAGAAATCTACAAAAAAATCGGTGCATTAAGGATAAACACAGTAAGTGAATTAATATTAGAAATTCAGAACTTAAAATATAAAGCCGATGAGCTAAAAATTTACTATAAAGATAGCATATAGCATATTATATAGATTTAAGTAATATTGATACCTTCCTTGTTAACACCATTAAAGAAATGGCACAAGGAACTCTTTTAGATAGAATTTTTGAGGAAAAAAATTTAAATGAAATAATAAATATCATAAATAAAAGAAAATTTTAAGATTCTTGCATTAAGCCAGAATTTAAAAAATCTAATAATAATTATAATAATCAAAATAGAAATAAAAGTAAAAATTTTTATCAAAATAAATTTAATAATCAAAGAAATAAAAATAATGATCAGAATAATTTAAATAATTTTTATGCTAAACCAAATAGTTGAATTAACTGTTATAATAAAAATTCTCAAAATAATTATAATTCTAAGCAATTTAATAGAAACTTTTATCAAAATAATAATTCAGGTCAATATCGACAACAAAATTATAATAAACAAAATTTTCAAAATAATTCTAACTCTAGGCAATTTAATAAAAATTTATAATAAGTTTTTTATGAACTAGCCTCGGATGAGTTACCCATGATAAAATTTACTATTAAAAATAATTCATATTTAGCTCTTATAGATACAGGATCTACTTTTAGTTTAATTGATGATAGGGTATTAGGTTTCAAAAAATTAGAAATCTCTCCTATTCACTTTTCTACAATAAATGGAAAGGATTCTATAAAATGGGAAGTTCATACACCAGCACCTGATGAAATAAAAGCCCCTGAAAATGCCCGAATTAGATGGAAGAGAAAACATTGCCGAATAGAAAGTATCAGTTCATAATAGGAGCCGATCTACTTAAAAGTCTCGATGCAATAATAAACCTAGAAGAAGTTAATAAATACTTAAATAATCAAAATATTAAGTTTGTTAATAGTCCATATCAATTAAATTAAATATATTCCTTAGAACCAATAGATATTAGTAAAAATTTAATTAAGTTAGACCATTTAAATTCAGAAGAACTTAGACAAGTAGAAAAAATTACAAAAAGATTTGGTAGTTTATTTTATAAAGAAGGAGATAAACTTACAAGTACTCCTGAAATAAAACATGAAATTCATACTACAACAGAGCAATCTATAAATTCTAAATTATATCGATTCCCACCTCAGCATGAGGAAGAAGTTAGAAAACAAATTAAGGAAATGGAGGAACAAGGTATAATAAGAAAAAGTAACTCTACATATACTAGTACTCTCATAGTAATACCCAAACAAATCGACAACTCGGGCAAAAAGAAATATCGGATAGTTATAGATTATAGAAAATTAAATGAAGTTATGGTCGATGATAAATTTCCTTTGCCAAACATAGATTCTATATTAGATAAATTAGGTAAAGCGCAATACTTTACAACTATCGACCTGGCAAAAGGATATCATCAAATCTTAATTAAAGAAACTGATAAAAAGAAAACTGCATTTGTGACACCACATGGACTTTATGAGTTCAATAGAATGCCGTTTGGGTTAAAAAATGCCCCAGCGACATTCCAAAGGCTAATGAACGAAATACTAAGAGACTACATAAATAAAACTTGTGTTGTGTACCTGGATGACATACAGATATTTAGCACAAGTTTACAAGAACATGTAAAAGCCATTTCGGACATATTTAAAGTTTTAGAAGAAAAAAACTTAAAAATACAAGTAGACAAATGCAATTTCATGAAAAAAGAAACTGAATTTCTAGGTCATATTTTGAAAGAACAGGGCTTAAAACCTAACCCAAATAAAATTCAAGCTATAGAAAAATTAGAATTGCCCAAAACCCAAAAACAAGTAAAAAGTTTTCTAGGACTAACTGGCTACTATAGAAAATTTGTAAAAGATTATGCTAAAGTAGCCCAGTCTATTACAAAATATTTAAAGACAACTATGAAAATTAACGTTAATGATCCAAATTATATTGAATCATTTGAAAAATTAAAAAATATGATTATAAGCCATCCCATTTTAAAATATCCGAACTTCGAAAAATCTTTTACTCTCACAACGGATGCTTCTAATTTTGCAATCGGAGCGTTTTTGTCACAAGAAGGACACCCAGTTTGTTTTGCCTCTAGAACTCTTAGCAACCATGAGAAAAATTATTCTGCGACAGACAAAGAGTTTTTGGCTATTATGTGGTCTGTAAATTATTTTAGACCATACCTCTATGGAAAAAGTTTAAAATATTAACTGATCATCAGCCTATAAAATTTTTACACTCCAAATATAAAGGGAAAGATATGTCTCCAAGACACCAGAGGTGGTTGCTAAAATTAGGAGAATATCAATTCGATATAGAATATTTTAAAGGTAAAGAGAATAGGGTAGCAGATTTTTTAAGTAGAATAGAACAAAACGAGGACGTTAATTCTGACGAGGGAGAGAATAATAATAAAAAATTCCAATATTTTAAAAATGTCTGCAAAAAGTGAAGATAATGAATCGGAATTTGGTATTTTCAATATTGAAAATGATGTAGATGACGTAACAATGGCAACTGTTCATTCAGCAATTGAAGAACAACTTGACCATATACCAATAAAAGAGGAAATCGTCAACAAATATAAGACCCAAATTATATTAACAAACAACAAAACTGTAGAAACGGAAATAATTTTAGGAAGAAGGATTATTTACATAGCAGAATATGATTTTCAAAGATCAAGCGAAATTTTTATAAAATATTTGTATAAAGGTAAAGTAGGAATATACTCCGAATTATCAGATAATAAATATAACGTAATACAGGAGAAACTGAGGGAAATGTTTTCTAAGTTTGTTTGCCAAGAGGTTAAATACGATCGGAACCCTATAAAACCAAAGTTTAAATTTACGGAAACTCCAAATGATTTAAATGAAATCATACACATTGACACTTATACCATAATGAAAACCAATTTTCTAACTATTATAGATAAATTTTCAAAATTCGGAGCTGCTTATTATCTCTCAGATAAAAATCAATTAACTTTGATAGATGGTCTAGAAGATCATTTCACCAAATTAGGCAAGCCTAAAAAGATAATAGCAGATAACGAATTTAAAGCTATTCAAATAAAAGAATTTTTAAGGGAAGAAGGGATTAGTTTACACCTTACCAAACCCAACAACCACACCGGTAATAGTGACATAGAGAGACTTCATAATTCATTAGCTGAAAAATTCAGAATACTTAAATACGTTAATAAAAATATGTCAGTCAAAAAATTAATGCAATTAGCTGTTAGAAACTATAACGAACGATTTCACTCAACAATAAAAAATATTCCGAAAGAAGTTCAAAATCGTACAGTGGACTTCTCAAAAGTTAAAGAAAATTTAAAAACAGTAAAATTGAGAAACTTAAATAGATTAAATAAAAGAAGAGAAGAATATGAAGAGGAAAGGTCTACAGGTTTTATAAAGAATTATAAAGCTGTAAGACATAAAGAGCAGCCTAAATATAAAAGGATGAATTTAAATAACATCCATATATCTAATATTAAAAGATCTCCTAAATTCTTTAATTCAGGTAATGCTACCGATTAATAAAATATATTAGAATTTAAATAGTACATAAAAACAATAACATTCTTTCTTTTTAGAATACCTAAACAGAATTGAGTAAATATTATAGTAATAAAAGTACATGATATTGTTGTTATAGGAAACTATAATAGCAGATATCTATACTAATAGTGTTTAGGTTGAAACTTAAATAATTTAAGTTATTGTTAAAAAAAAAAAAAAAAAAAAAAAATGAATGAATAAATAAATTTTATTAATTTAAATTTACAAATTTTCACAATTATTGTTCTAATAACATACATGGGTTGGTTACCAACGATATTTGGATTTTTGCAAGTTAATCCAATATCCGAAGATGTAGGTTAAAATCAAATAAAATTAAGGGAAGTAGAAATAATTAACGAAACTGTAACGGTTTTGCATATTATTAAACCTATAGAACTAGACAGCGTTCTTTCACAACTAGAATTTAACCTAAATTCTTTAGATATTGAAAATAAAAAGTTAATAGAAACTGAAATTAAAATTATTAGGGCAAAAATTGCATCCATTATGCCATCTTCTACAAGAAGAAAAAGAGGCTTGGTAAATGTAGTAGGTACCGCAAGTAAATGGCTTTTTGGTACCATGGACAATGATGATAGGGAAGACATTTTAGAACATTTAAGAATTATCCAAGAAAACAATCATAACTCTATTTCCAGTTTGAACCAACAAATTTCAATTAACAGTCACTTTAATGAAACTATATATGAACTCAAAAATATAATAGAAAACGATAGGGTTAAAATTGAAAAAGTAGTTAACGAAATCAAAGATATTAGCAAAGATAATGAATACAACTAGATGTGCACAGTCCATATAAAACAAAAACCTTAAAATTCAAGCTCTTTAAAATAAAAAGAAAGAAATAAAAAAAAAAGCTTAAAGCTTTATACTCTCTTCATTATTAAATTAGAGAACGAAAAAAAAAAAAAAAAAACAAAAACAAAATAAAAGCTTTGTTGACTCTATGTTTTTATTAAAAATTTTGAAAAATGAATAAATACGATTTATGAAATTATAATATATCGATGGCTCCAAATTATAACGATGTAAATCTAAAATGATGTTTTAAGAAAAATTAGTTCAAAAATATTGGAAATATATTTTATTATAACTTTGTTATATTTTTGAATAAATTAAGAATACAAATTAAAATTCGCGATTTTAAATGTAAAATTGAAAAAACCGTTGAAAAATATTTAAAACAATTTTATTCTGTGATCTTCAAGACTTATGACGTTCTTTACGGCATATTTTACTTTCTTTATTTCTCCTAAAAATGCTAATATAAGAAGGCTTACCTTTGGTTTACATTCTACCTTGTTTTAATTTTGTTTCGTTGTAACTATACTTAAAACCAAAAAAATATTATTTATAAGAAATTTAATTATAAAAAATTAACAAGTAAAAAAAAAATATATGAATTTACTTATACCTAAGAAAAATATTTTAATCGTCATATCAAACTTGACTTACGTCGTTTTTTTTTGGAGCCATCGAATGAGTATATGATCTTTTAAATTAAGAAAATAGAAATCTAATAAAAAAAAAAAAATTAAATTTCTTGTATGTAAAATTTCTTGCATATGAATAAAATAAAAATCTATTAAACTTCATTGAACAATAATATTTAATACATGTATACATATTGCATTCATATACATGCTTACAAAAAAAATGCAAATAAAAAATTCTTTCTCAAATTATCTTCTTTAAATCCTTATCTAAAAACCTTTTTATGAAGTAAAAAAAAATCTATTAAACTTCATTCAACAATAATATTTAATACATGTATACATATCGCATTCATATACATGCTTACAAAAAAAAATGCAAATAAAAATTCTTTCTCAAATTATCTTCTTTAAATCTTTATACTATAGTTAATCGACAGTCACGTGACATATTTATATTTTTTATTTTTTATTTATTTTTATTTATTTATTTATTAGTTTTAGATAACTTTACAAAATACGTAGTTTAGATAATTTATCGATATTAAAATATTTAAAAAATTTAAATTGAAATATTTAAAAAATTTAAATTATTTACCAAAGTTTAAAATATTTACAAAAATTCAAAAAGAAAAAACACTTATTTTACAAGATTAACTAATTTTAAAATTTCATTTACAAGATTCATCTATATGCATATTTTTTAAAATAATTCTTTAAATAAAAGGTTTTTAAATCTAATTAAGTTTGTCTCTTGTTTAATGTGTTCCGGTAGATCGTTAAAAAGTTGCATTCCTTTGTACAATAGGCTATTTTGCGATCTTGTTCTTCTATAAAGTGGGAGCCTAAAATCACCTACATTTCTTAAATTATAATAGCCCCCAACATAACTCAAATTTTTTTGAAGATATATTGGTAAGAATCCATTTTTTACCTTAAAAATAAATATTAATGCGTTGAATTTTAGTCTTTGCTTAATTGACATTAAGTTTAGTTGCTTTAAACGTTCTTCGCTATTTCTATACACATTATTTCTTAATATTATTCTTGTTGCCCTATTTTGGAGTACTTGAAGTCTTTTTCTTTTCTCTTCGTTACAAATGAATAGAATAGACGAACAATAATCAATATGCGGCATTATTATACTGTTATACAGCATTTTTGCACAATTATTCGAAATTTTGTTTCTTATTCTTGCCAGGAAACTTATTTTTTTAGCTATTTTTTTACAAATCATGTTAGCATGTTCATTAAATTTTAATTCATTATCTACTAAAACACCTAGGTACTTCACATCATTAACACATTCTATTATTTCATTATTAATATTTATATTTACAATCGCTCCTCTTCCATTCACACACATACTTTTCGTTTTCGATACATTCAGTTTCAATTTATTTTTGCACAGCCATTCAAAAAGGTTCCTTCCGTCCTCATTCATTTGATTTTCCGCTATTGATACATCCTTACTAACTATATATATTAAAGTATCATCAGCAAACAAGCAAACTTTTGAAAATTTTAGCGAACTTTTAATGTCGTTGATGTATAATAAAAAAAGTAAAACTCCTAAAATAGATCCTTGGGGAACTCCTAAATCAACTTTATTTGGATTAGATAGTACCTCATCTAGCTTAACTTTTTGGATTCTATTGTTTAGATAATTAAAGAACCATTTTTGTTCCGTACCTTGAATTCCGTATGCATGTAA
Organism: Dolichopus griseipennis; assembly: GCA_963082915.1. Classification (NCBI taxonomy): domain Eukaryota; kingdom Metazoa; phylum Arthropoda; class Insecta; order Diptera; family Dolichopodidae; genus Dolichopus; species Dolichopus griseipennis. The sequence goes on from OY720442.1 coordinate 86,626,895, forward strand.
TTTTTTAAGCATTACTTTTCTATCCAGCGTTTCAAAGGCTTTTTTTAAATCCAAGAATAGAGCAACTATTATATTTCCTTCATCGGTTTCTTTCTTCCATTCATTTAATACCCAATTCAATGAAGTTTCTGTTGAGTGGTTTTTTCTAAATCCTGACTGTTCTTCACATAATATATTATTCCTAGTCAAGTAATTTTCTAATTGACTGTATGCTATCTTTTCTAATATTTTTTCAAAAATTTGTAGCATATTGACAGGTCTAAAATGATCTGGAATTTTAGCCTTAGGGACTTTTTCTACAGGAACAATTATTGATTCTTTCCACGATTCAGGGAATAAGCCTTCAGTTAAGGATTTATTTATTATTTTAACCAATATAGGGTAAAATAAAATCTTTATTATCTTCAATAATACTTACATTCATTCCATTAAAATCTTTTTTCTTATTCATAGTTTTTATGATATTTGATAATTCTACTTCCTCTATAATATTAAATCTAAAACTATCACAATTATTTATTATATTGTCGTCATAGTTTACCTTAGGTATATTTTCATTAATTTCTTTAACACTATCTATGAAGTAATTATTTAATATATTCGCTATCTCTAGTTTATTTCTTACTTTTCTATTTCCTAAATCTAATTCATTAACTTCAATGTCCTCCTTTTGTAAAATATATTTTTTCATCACATTCCATATATGTTTTGAATTTCCACTCTTCTCTTCAATTTTTCTTTCAATATAAGAATTTTTTGTTTTATTGCACAAATTTTTATACTTATTTCTAATATTTATATATTGCACCCAGCTTTCGTGTGTTTTCAATAATGAATATCTATTGTATAAAATTATTTTATTCTTTTTTATTTCACTAAGTTCATTGTTAAACCATTCAGCTTTATTATTTGAAATCTTAATAATTTTAGTAATTTTGATTAAGCCTTTTTCCACAACTGAATTTAACAAATTAGTACACAAATTAATGTCTTCATAATTAATTATAGTATCAATTCCATTATTTATTAATTCATTTACAAAAATACTTTTATCATATTTTATGTATTTAATAGTTTTAGATTTTTCTTCTTTTTTGTTTTCCAATATTTTTATCATAATTGTTTCATGGTCTGAGATATTGAAATCTGTGTTTACTTTCGCTTCAATTTTCGAAAATCGATCAACTAAAACATAGTCTATCAAAGTAGAGCTCATATTCGTTACTCTCGTTGGTTCTTTTATAATTTGGCTTACTCCGTAGTCTTGTAGAATTTGTTCAAAGCATCTTTTACTAGCATTGTTCTTATTATAATCTATATTGAAATCCCCAACAATAAAATAATTTACAGAGAAATCAATATAATTATCCAGATACTTTTTTAATTCATCTATGAAATCCAAGTAATTAAGTTCATTTGATCTATATACTCCAATTATATTGTACAGTGATTTACTAAATTTTATTTTTATATTTAAAATCCAAAGTTTCCTATCTAAACTATACATATTTACCTCATATGCATTATAGTTATTACTTACATAAATCAAAACTCCTCCCGTATGCCTTGAACTTGAAAAACATTGGAAACATTTATAGTTATTTAACTGATATTCAGATATATTGATTTGTTTTGTTATGTGTGTTTCACTTAATATTATAAAATCAAATTTATTTTTATAAATCATTTCTTCGAGAGCCGCAAAATTGGAAGTTAATCCCTGAATATTTAAATATATTCCTCTTAGATTTTCATAATTTTTTTTATCTAATTGCTACTTAAATAAACGTTTCCTTTCCACTTCAATTCTCCTGATTAACGAAGGACAACTTTTATCAAAAACGCTATGTTCTGTATTAAAATTCAAACTAAATTTTTCATTTGCTCTAGTACAGTTTACACATTTATGCTTATCTTCTTTGCATTCATTAATTAAATGACTTTTACCACATTTTAAACATAATTTATCCTTATTTTCACATTTATCAATTCCGTGACCAAACGACAAACATTTAAAACACCTTCTAACATCAAAACTTTCATATACCTTACATCTATCCCATCCAATTTTAATTTTACCACTACTCATAATATTTTTAAAATCCTCAAAATCTACCTCAATTATTGCATTAAATTCCTTATATTTTTTTTTTGTTTTATATGAATTAATTAGCTTAATTAAATTTGGAGAGTTTAATTCATTTTGCGCTTTAATTTTATTCAAAATTTCAGCTTTATCATAATTTTCTGACATTCCTACGATTAATATTTTTGGTTTTTTTTCTTTTGGTAATATAATTTCATAATTTTCACCTAATTTACTACTTGCTTCAATTTGTAAATTCTCTACTGCTTCATTTGTATCACACCACACAGCTACTGTTCCATCACTATTTTGTTTTATTCCACCTACTTTGAAGTTTACTGGGTCAATATTCTTTTTGACATCTGACGTTGTTACATTTGACACTTGCTTTTGTTTTGGTTTAATCAAAACTAATGGATTCTTTTTTACAACTTCTGAGTAAGTACTTTTTGTTTTTTTATTATTTTTAATTGCATTTAGTTCATTATTTGGTTGCATTTTTTCATTATTTACGAGCTTTTTTATATCTTCACAAATTGATACATTTTTAATTTCTTGACATATTCGGTCACTATGTGTTTTTAAATTTTCAATAGTATTACATACTTTATTCAATTCGCGAACATTCTCATCACATTTCTTTTGTGTAGATTTTAAAACACTTATTCTTTCTATATTTCTTAATTCAATTGATTCTAATAAGTTTTTAATTTCAAATTCATTTTTATTCAAACACCTTTCAAATTCAATTTTGTATTCTTTCAAATGGCTTAGAGTTTTATTTGAATTTTCTCTCATATTTTTAACTCTCTTAAAAGCTTTCTTAATTTTTAACGTGTATGAATGTGTGATGATATTAGACCCATATTAGGGTTTTATTTTTTAAAAAAATTTTTATATGAGAGTACACATCTAGTTGTATTTATTATCTTTGATATTAGTAAGCAAAGTATAACTCATTCTTTATACATAGATCAGATTTTAAAATTAAGGCATTTAGAAAATAAGATAAATCAAATACAAGATAATATTGCATCTGCAAAATATAACATATTTCATCCTAGTATATTAACAGCAGAAGAAATCGAAATATTTCAAGTTGATTTTTTTGAGTTGAAGCTCATAAAAATGGGTATAATGACTTACGAAGATAATTCAATAATATTAGCAATTAAGATTCCTCAAAATTATGTTCAAACCGAACTTAGGATAATAACACATTTACCAAATAAAGAAAGTTTTGAAATTAATGAAAATAATGAATATGTCGTAAAAATTGAAAATGTAACCTATACATATGTAGAAAATGTTATGATAAAAGATTTAAAAGCTAGTAAAAATTGTATTTTTTATAACCAATGTAAACTTAAATTTAACAATAAAACAAAAATAGAAATTTTGGACGATGAATCAATTTTAGTAAAAAACGCAATAAATGAAATTGTTAATCAAAATTGTGATGATAGAAAAATTATATTGAATAAAAACTAATATCTCATAAATTTTTTTAATTGTAAAATAAACCTCTATCAGGAAACATTTTCAAATCAAAAGAAAACTATACAATATAAATATTATTATCCAATAAATAACTTAAGTCAAAATTTTACAAAAATATTAACATTTGAAAAGATTGTAATAGATCATGTTAAAAATATTGAGGAAATCAAAGAACTTAAATATAAAAAAAAAATATCATATGGTGTTCATATAACACTATAATTCTAATAATTATTATTTGTCTAATTATATTTATAGCATGGTTTAAAATTAATAATAACAAAATTGTTAACATATCTCATATAAGTAACGAAATTCAGGAGAATTTCAAATCAAAGGAGGGAGAAGTTATGTATAACGGTTCACTTTCGAACAAAAAAGAAGATCCTCCTAATAAAATTGAAATAAAAACTGATAATTATGATAAAATACTTTCAAGTGTTAATAACCTGTTAAATTCAAATTTTTAACAAAACAAATATGTAATACGTTGACAATGTAAAATTGTACTTCGTATTCTTGATTATTGAGCAATATTGAAATGAAATACTTTTTGTATACTTAAAAATATGCATATGGAATATCCACTTAAAAACACATGTACAGAATATTATCAAAATGAATATATTGCTGACCGTTCAATATGTGTATTTTTTTAGTTTTTATAAAATGATCAATATTGCTGATAATTGAAAATATTGAAGTACAGTTACAAAATTTTAGAAATAAGAAGTTTAGTTATGTACAAAAGACAGACAGAAAAGTCCAATAAAAATTAAATATAACAACAACATTAAAATAAACCGTTTTTTTTTAATTTACGTTTTAAATAAAAAAACAAAATAACAAATTTTTATTTTTATAAATACAAATTTCGCGTACACACAAAAATATTTATTTGAATGTTTTAATTTAGTACAAAAAATTTTATTAATTTCATATAATAGGTATATTTTGAATTTTTTTCAATATAAGATATTTTTTAAAACATAATCTTACAAATATAAGAAAAACCAAAAACCATTTGTCAATTTGTAAATTTTAAAAATCCGATTACAGTACATCGCGTTACGCGTATTTTGGTTGCTCTCATGTAAATTCATGTACCTATTTATTTGTAAATTTTTTGACAGAAATTATACGTCAACTTTTATTTGAAGATTATTTTTTAGTTTTTTTTCCGAACATATAGGTATTTTCAATTATTTTGAATGTATGTTTTTTTAAAAACAAATATTATTTTAAAATATTTTATTTTGAAAACTTAATCGTAGCAACATCAGAAAAAACAATTACAATATTTTTATACGCTTTGTCAAGTTTAAAAATTTTAAATTCCGAAGTGCATAACATACCTACTTATTTCAAAATTTTTTGACAGAAACTGCACGCCGTACGCGTTTATTCTGGTTGATCTGTAAAGAACACATAATTTTTCTTAAGAAGTGTTATTTTTTGTTTCTGCAAACATACTATAGGTATTTCAATTATTTTGAATATATGTAAAGTATTTTTTAAAAAAATATAGGTATTTTTAAAAACAATGTTATTTTAAAATTATTTATTTTTAGAACAATAACAACATAAGAAAAAACAATAACATTTTTATATGCTTTGTCAATGTTTAAATTTTAAAAATTCGAGGTACAGTAAGTTATTCTCATGTAATATCATATACTTAACTACTAACTTAAAACTTTTTGTTAGCAATTATACACCATAAGCGTTGATTTTGGTAAGGCCCTTAGGAATAAATCATTTAAATTGCAAATTATTTTTTTAAGGAAGATTTTTCGTTTTTAATTTTTTGCAAACATATTTTATAACAACTTTTGTTATACATCTCTCAAAAGTAATGGCAACTACAGAATCTATTTCAAAAGTAGGTTATTTTATCACATTGACGTTAGATTAAATATTAGAGTTTTCAAAGAGAAACACAATTATTTTTTTCATATAAAAGTGAATGACGGTAAATCCCGTCATTATTCTGACATGCAACAATTTATGTTTGACTGAACAAATAGCGGGAATTACCGCAGGACGGGAATTTCAGCAATTATACTCGCATACACAATTTATGTTAGACTGAACAAATAGCGTGAATTACCGCAGGACCCACCTACAGATACCACCTTACAGTTTTTCGTGGACATGAGTAATAAGACAGGAGTTGATCGATCCGATCAATATCTGACGTATGGTTATTATAGGAGGCTACATCAACCGGTTTTATTTTTTTGATTCCTCTTCTGTTTGTTGTTTCGATTAACTTCGGGTGCTGTGCAGTAGTTATTGTCAGGACATCACTCTTGTCTCTCCATTTTGTGATATATATGTTCCTATTTTTTCTCCATATCATTTCATTTTTTTTTAACATTTTCTTTATTAAGGTTTTGCGGATTTTTTTTTCTGTTAGCCCGCAACGTTCCAGTAGTATGCGTTTTATATTGTAACAATAAAGTAGACAAGTCAACCGAATTATAAAAGTTGTCCATAAACAAATGATGACCTTTGTTAAGATATGGATCCATCAATTTCAACACTACATCGCCCACTTTAGTGCCAGATTTCTTACCTCCATATATAATGACGTTTAGAATGTAACCATCGGTCGTTGTTAATTCATATAGTTTGATGCCATATCTAGCACCTTTACCCTTCATATATTGTCTAATGTGTAACCTTCCTCTAAATAAGAGTAATGATTCATCAAGCGATAATTCTTTAGGAGGGGAGTACACCTTCATAAAGTTTCTTATTAATAACTTAGTCAGTGATGTTACTTTATTTAATTTTAATATATTTTCCTGATTTTCAGGAATATGACAACTAAAGCACCTTAAAATTTCTTCATAACGCCTTCCTGACATAGTTGCTCCGAAAACTGGTTGATAGTAATTAACGTGTTTAGAAAACAGTTTTCTAATTGACGGCTTCTTATTTTGTGCCTGTAACAGGCTAAGACCAAAAAATTGTTGCATTTCAGTTTCTGAAATACTTTCGGAGGTCGTTTTCTTGTTAAAGGTCTATTATTATTATTGTGTAAATTTTGACCATATTCATTGGTGGATGTAATAAGCAAATCCATTACATCCTTATCAAAGAACGAAGCAAAAATTTTAATTGGAGTAGAGTTTTCGTCAATATTGACTTGAAGCCCGCTATTGAGCAGATCAAATTGAAAAGAAGGTATCCTTTTAGTATTTTCCACCCATTCATCATCACTGGCATTATTTTCGCCATCATCAGCATTACCTTCACCATCATCAGCATTACTTTTTTCATCCGAAGCTATCTGCATTTCAATTTCAAACGTTTCGTCAGCAATATTGTCTTCATCATTGTCAGAATTAGGTTGATTTTCATCATTTCCGCATTCCGATTCAGATTAATCATCTTCACTCTCATCACTCTCATCACGGGAATCCCAGCTATCTTTTACACTGAGTAAACTTTCATCGTCTGATCCGAAAACATCATCTACTAATTTTTATAATTTCTCATTATCCTCCATGTTATTTCTAATAAAAATTCATATTAGTAGATAGGCTATGTCATTCCGAGCACAAAAATCCCATGTATTTTAAAGGGGGCAAAATTCAGATATTTTCCAGTGTGGCCGTTGTAGCTAAACTTTGCGGTAAATGCTAATGTACTTAACTGCAAAGCTTTTTCCATTGTAAATTATACTACCATGAAATGAAAAAGCTTTTTCTAGAAAGATTACATATCCATACATACACTTTATCATAAGAGCAGTACAGAGAAAAAAATGCTAAAGAAAAACTCCCATATAAACTAAATAACAACAAAAAGGAAAAAACAAAAAAAAAAATAAAAAAAAAAAAACAAAAAATTTAAAAATATAAATTAAACCTATGCAGATTTTTTTTAAAGCTTTTTCTTGAACGATTTAATGTAAACTATTACATTTTGCATGTAGAGTAGATTTACTACATTAAAAACATTATTTGTAGCTTAAAAATGAATCAGAGTTTTACCAGAAATTATATATAAATTCTAGTTTTACTAATAAGGAACATTTATGAATTATAAAAAGAAAATTTATTGATGTGTAACAATTGTATAGACATACATACATAGTTATATTAACTCAATATAGTGCTATTATAAGTTTTTGATTTATGTTAATAAAGTTTTTGTGATAAGAAAATGTAATTATATTAGTTAAAAAAAAAAAAAAAAAAAAAAAAAAAAAATAAATAAATAAATGTACTAAATCTACTCTACATTTTTCTACGTATCATAAACAATATAATTGCGCTTTCAATTTGCCGCCGGCAAAACATACATTTTATATTTGTTAAAAAGAAAAAAACTATTGATTATAATGGATGATGTAGCTTTTTCAATCTCAAATTTTTTGATTATTTTTGTTTTTGCTTTAAACTTTTATCACGGTAGATGTAATACAAAATGCAGGAAATGTAATAAAAATTAAATAGATATTGATGTATAAGTGATTGTTACCTAAAATTGAAACGCATATTAATTAGAAATGTAAATATAATCGTATTTGTGAGCCTCTTATAAAATTTTTCATACAATATACTTAAGCTAAATGGTTTAAGCACTTAAAAAATACAGAAATAATCATAACATAAAACAGAAAAAAAAATATGTATAAAAGGTTTAACAAATTAATTCCTGCTCTTACGCATGCGCATTATATTCATTCTTAATACGGGCAACTAACTATTTCAAAACCACATTTAACAAAATCTCTCTTCTCTATTTTTGCGCATACACATTGCATTGCACATTATTATTATCATGCACTTATTTTGTATTTACAAACAAGTTACTACTTTGTATGTCAGATTTTTTCGTAATAAATAAAGAGAATGAACAAAAAAAAAATCATTAAATGTGAAACGTGTCTCCCTAAGTAAATGAATTGAATATGATTGTTAAAATACAATTTATGATATAAAATATAAAGCTTTTGGTATCTGAAAAATGAGATACATAGTTGTTTTAATAATTTACATTAAGAGCAAAATAAATGAGAAATAAAAATCCAAAATCAACTTTGTTATCGGTGCTGAGGTATCTATAATGATAAGCTGCAACTTATGTATTTAGTCTACCTTGTTTCTTCTATTTTAGATGCTCGAATATGTTCTGATTACAACAAAAAAGAAAGGAAAGTAGAAATAAATATTGTACTAAATTTTGCTACTAAGTTTTCTGATCGGCACAAAATAAATTATTGGAGAGCATTACTGAAAAATTGAAGTATGTAGATTTAATGATAGGAGTAGATTTAATAGTAGTAGAACGGAGTAGAATTTCAATAATTTTATAAAAACATTTTCTAGAGCTTTGAAAAAAAAAAAACATATATATATATATGTAAATTGTCTAGATTTCAAGAGATTTTAAATTTATTTGAATTAAACAAATTGCTAACCTTGTTTACATTGTTTTTTAAAGCTGAAAAATAAAAGTATGAAATGATATCCAGTGTTGCCACTTCAAAATTTTAATTTTGCATTGATACATGTAATTTCACAATTCTTGTTCTTCTTTATGCTTCTATATTGATACTCTCATTTCTGATCAAGTCATGTTAAAAAATAGAAAATCATGCAAGTCATGTTAGTAGTAAATAGTAATATATAGTTCAAAATAGTAATATGCAATGGCAGCATTGAAAAATACATAATTAACATAAAAAATTGAGAATATGCGAATGAGAGAAGAAACTGTTATTTATTTGATAAACTAACGGAAAAAAATTCAGTTCTCTTAGAACCTTACTCGTGACAAGTGTTGAACGCATAAAAAAAAAAAAAATAATTAAATTTGATTGTGAAAATTTGAAAAATTAATTAAAATCTTGTAAAAAAGGAAACTTAAAAAATAGTTCCATTATCTTATTAGCAAAAAAAAAAAAAAAATTTATCTATAACAAAAATTTGCTTATACAAATAAATCTACATATTAAAACAAAAAAACAAATCAAAACAATAATTAATATGGAAAACAGTAGCAGTGAAATTAATGTTAAAGATATGATTAAAGATGTTCAAAAAAATTTCGAAAAATATAAAGACGATGCGACTTTAATCGAAAATGGCATCAAAGAATGTTCCAGATATCTTCGAGTTTTGTGTGCCCAACTCAAAATCGCAAAAACTGTACCTAAAAAACAGCATTTTGGGAATGCTATTCATGTTTTGCAAAGCTACAGAACTAAAATGAAATTATTAAGCCTAAGGGGAGGAAGACATAGCTCGTCAAAGTTATCTAATAATTTTGTTAAATGGGAAAATGTACAATCATGCTTCAAGGGACGCATGAGAACGGGAATTATCATTAACCTTAAACATAAAGAACCAGAAAGTTTTTTAAATGATTGTAAAAAGTTGTTTAAAACACGTATTAATAACGCACTCAAAAGAGATGACGCTATTAAAGTAAATGCAATTTTTTGTGCGGAGTTCATAAAAGCTAGTGGAAATGATGAAATATATGAAATAAAGTATTTGAACACCAAAAATGTACCTGTGTATAAAAACACTGACATCAATGCACTATTTTTAGAACATATTAGAGAAAAACTGCTTAAAAAATTGGAAGAATTCCAAGAAAAAGACAGTGGCTGGGCATTATCGGCTGTTCTTCATTTGGTTGTTAATATTAACAAATTTTCACCTATGTTGGGGTCATCTTATGTAGAACTTCCTTCAGAAATCAAGAAGAAAGAAGCTTGTATAAATGTAAAGAATAATGATACTGCTTGTTTTGCTTGGGCGATAACATCAGCGTTATATCCTGTAACTAAAAACCCGCAACGTGTAGGAAAATATCCAGACTACTCAACATTATTAAATTTTAGTGGAATTCAATTTCCTGTAAAACTTTGTCATATTCATAAATTTGAAAAACAAAACGAAGTTTCGGTAAATGTATATGGCCTCAAAAAATTGGGAAAAAATTATGTAGTTATTCCTAACTACTTAACTGAGAATAAAAAAACAAAGCATACTAATCTTTTAATGATACAAAACAAATATTATGATGAGTATGACGAACAAGATGAATCCAATGAAGATGAGGAAATGTATGAACCCATTAAATATCATTATGTTTGGATTAAAAGTTTATCTCGCTTACTATCATCGCAACTAGCCAAAAACCGACATCAAAAATATTTTTGTGATAGATGCCTTCATTATTTCTGGACTGAAGAAAAGTTGAATACACATATGGAAGACTGTAAACTATACAATAGCTGCAGAATAAGATTACCAACGCAAAAAGAAAAAAATTTGCAATTTAAAAATTATAAAAATAAAATTAATGCTCCGTTTGTAATATACGCGGATTTGGAATGCTTATTAGAATCAACTGAAACAAAAAATAAGTATCAAATTCATAAACCTTGTAGTGTAGGATATTACGTTAAAAGCTCATATGACTCCAAGCTATCTTTTTATAAGAGCTATCGGGATGAAAACTGCATTGAATGGTTTACTAAAGAATTATTAAATTTTGCTGAGAATTTAACATCGATATTTCTTAACCCTTTACCGATGCAAAAATTGTTAAAGGATGAAAAAGCAATGTTCTTATCATCTGAAGTTTGTTATATTTGTGAAAAAGCGTTTGATGAAAATAATATTAAAGTCAGAGATCACTGTCATTTAACAGGAAAATATCGCGGTGCTGCACATAATAACTGTAACTTAAATTTCCAATACAACCATACAGTTCCCGTCGTATTCCATAATTTAAGTGGGTATGATTCACATTTCATAATAAAACAGTTAGCAACAGATATAGAGGGTAGAATAAATTTACTACCAGTCAATAAAGAAAAGTACATTTCATTTACAAAAATTTTAAATGATTATCCTATAAATTTCCGCTTTATTGATTCCTACAGATTCATGGCAGCCGGTTTAGATACTTTATCATCGTATTTGAATGATTTGCCTGTTTTGAAATCAGAGGTTAAATATTTAGAAACTAATCAAATAGCATTATTAACTCGAAAAGGAGTCTATCCTTACGATTACTTTGATTCTTCAGATAAATTTTCTGAAAGCTCATTACCTCCATTGATAAGTTTTATAATAAATTAAATGAAAGTAATATTAGTGAAGAGGAATATACGCATGCAAAAAATGTGTGGGATCAGTTAGGCATAAAAAATTTAGGAGAATACTCCGATCTCTATTTAAAAACTGATGTCCTTCTTTTAGCAGACGTGTTTGAACAGTTTCGCTCGAGTTGCATCAAGACATATAAACTAGATCCAGCTCATTATTACACCCTACCGGGGTATACTTGGGATGCAATGCTACTTTACACTAGAATAAATTTAGAGCTTTTAACAGATATAGATATGTTGATGTTTATTGAACGAGGCGTTCGTGGTGGTCTTAGCCAATGCTCAAAACGATATGCTAAAGCAAATAATAAATATTGTACAAACTATAACCCCTCTAAGCCATCAACATATTTAATATATGATGATATTAATAATCAATATGGTTGGGCAATGTCACAATTTCTTCCACATAGCAACTTTCAATGGGTCGATAATGTTAAAAACTTTAATGTTAATGATATAGATGCGAACTCATCAATTGGTTATATTTTGGAGGTTGACTTAGATTACCCAGATTATTTACATGACTCACATTCAGATCTACCATTTTGCGCTGAACATAAATCACCCCCCAATTCAAAACAGATAAAACTCATGGCTACTCTTTACAATAAAAAAAAATATGTAGTCCACTATCGAAATTTACAGCAAGCCTTAAAACATGGGCTTAAATTAAATAAAATTCATAGAATATTAAAATTTAATCAATCAAATTGGCTAAAGTCATATATAGACTTAAATACTAAACAGCGCACATTATCAAAAAATGTATTTGAGAAAAACTTATACAAATTGATGAATAATGCTGTGTTTGGAAAAACTATGGAGAATGTAAGAAAACATAGCATAGTCAAGCTAGTTACTAAATGGTGTGGTCGATATGGAGCAGAATCGCTAATTTCCAAACCTGAGTTTAAAGGTTCAATTATTTTTAGTGAAAACTTATCTATAATAGAATTAAACAAAACAGAGATTTATTTCAACAAACCAATATATGTTGGAATGTGTATTCTTGAACTAGCGAAAACAACTATTTATAATTTCCATTATGATTACATGCTTCAAAAATTTAATTCCAATCGTTCTATATTATATACTGATACAGATTCTTTAATTCATGAGATAGTGTGTCCAGATATATATGAAGTAATAAAAAATGATTGTCACACATATTATGATACAAGTGATTATCCAAAAGATAATATTTGGGGAATACCTCAAGTAAATATAAAAGTAGTTGGTTTAATGAAAGATGAATTGAATGGGGAAATAATGACTGAGTTTGTAGGTTTAAGATCTAAAATGTATGCTATTCGTGTAGAGAATAAAGATAAAATTAAAAAGTCGAAAGGAATAAAAAAAAGTATAATTAAAAATAGAATAACTTTTGATGATTACGTCGAATGCTTGAATACGAGCAATGAAATATCAATAAAACAAAATTTAATACAATCCCAAAAACACGAAGTTAGTAGTATAATACAAACTAAAATTGCACTTAATTCAAATGATGATAAAAGATACGTTTCAAGAAACAATTATAAAACGCTACCTTGGGGTCATTTTAATATTATGGAATTAGATTAATGAAATATGTATATTATTATTATGAAATATGTATAATATTATTGCTTTTTAAATTTAATTTATTAGCATAAAATTTTTTTAAATTTATTAATAATATTTCTAATAAACACTTTTGTTTTGGATTCGTTTTATTAACAGCTTTGTTTATTTTGTGAATCATAAATAAGTTTTTGATGCGATTTGATATTGTAGCAGCTTTCTTAAATTATTATACATATAATATATTAAATTTGTTTAATGATTATACAAACTAATTGTTATACCTATAGTATTAATTTAATAAAATATACTATAAATTAAAAACAAACATTTTTCTTTTTGTTTTCAGGATTTTTTTTATTTCAGGTTTTCTGTTTTTTAGATTTTGTTTGTTAAAGCAAGAGTGCTATAACTCCTATTTTCTTTCAGGTCATCAGATCATCGCAAAATTGTTAAAGCTGTTTCAGCTAAATAAAAGTTATTTGAACATATTAACTCATATGTTTTTATTTTTTATTTTTATGTTTACTATAGGCAAAGATAATGAATATAATTAGATGTGCACTCTCATAAAAAATTTTTTTTTTTAAAAAATAAAACCCTATATGAGTCTAATATCATCATACATTCATACACTTTTAAAAATTAAAAAAGCTTTTAAGAGAGTTAAAACTAAAAATAACTTACGTGACGGTCGATTAACTATAGCAAAGAAGATCATTTGAGAGAGAATTTTTTATTTTAATTTTTTTGGTATATGTATGCGAATACGTATACATCATAATATTTAATCGGTTTATTTTTTCCCATACAAATATAAACATCCTTTTTCTGGGTAAACTATTTGACCAATTTTAATGAAACAACAACCAAAATAAAGGTTTTTTTTGGTTTCGCAGGACAATGATATTTTTTTTTTTTTTAAGAACATTGCGTTTTTTCAGGTGAAAACCTGTCTTTAATTTGACGTAATTTTGAATTTAACGGTCACGCGGTTAAAAGTTGAGGCTTATGACTCTAATATTATGCGCCGACTTATGACTCTAATATTATAAAGATTATAGGCGCCGACTTATGTATATCTTTCTTTTTTTTGTTTAGTTTTTTGTAAAAAAATGAGTTCTTTTCGAAATGAACCCAACAGCAATTAGTATAATGTTTATCATGTTTTGAACTGATCGGTTTATTACCGATCGGTTTATTACTGATCAGTTTATTACCGGTTGGTTTATTACCGATCGACGGACGGACGGGTGGATGGACATCGATTTATTTTTCGATTCTGATCCGATCCATACACTTGACTCTATATCTCTTAAAACTCTTAACTCTCTTAAAAGCTTTTTTAATTTTTAAAAGTGTATGAATGTATGATGATATTAGACTCATATAGGGTTTTATTTTTTAAAAAAAAAAATTTTTTATGAGAGTGCACATCTAATTATATTCAATATCTTTGCCTATAGTAAACATAAAAATAAAAAATAAAAACATATGAGTTAATATGTTCAAATAACTTTTATTTAGCTGAAACAGCTTTAACAATTTTGCGATGATCTGATGACCTGAAAGCAGGGCCGGTCCTTCTATATGTGCAACTTGGGCAGTTGCACAGGGCGCCAGATAAGTAGGGCGGTAAAAAAATTCCAAAAAAAATTCTTAAAATTATATATTACTGAATATAATTTAATTATAAACAAGTAAAGAAACAGTCAGTCGGTGCAACCGACTTAGAAATACCCTACACCTATTTGGTTCAAATTTAAGGACATATCCATAAGTCATTTTAACACCATAAAAGCTGTTATTAATTTGATCGCAAGACATAGCTAACCAAATTAACTTTATAATACTAAAAACATTTTCTAATTATATTATCTATTAAAAAATATTACAAATTCTTACTAATTTGTCTATTTAAAAATATTCAAAAACAAGCAAACTTGAAATAAATGAAAATATATTTATTCCAACTCAATTACAAAATGAAAAAATTCTAATTATTAAATTTTGTGATAAAAAGATAATCAAAGCATAATATATTTAATAATCCAAATTTTTAAAAATTGCAATTATTTTAAGTAGTTAGTTTATATACCTAATAGAAAAGCTTACAAACGCAAAATTTGCAATAAATGTATTTCTAAAATACAATTACAAATTTAGACCTTTTCATATAATTCATTTAAATATTCAAATAAATTTTACATAAATGCAGCAAGTACCTTTGAATATAGCTGAACCACTACAATTAAGTCTAGATTTCGGAGACACATAGGACATAGGAAATATATTCTTTGGCTTTGAAATTAAACTCAACCAGAACCAATTCCCATGGTACTTTCATTACTAGTAACCTAGAGTTTAAATTTCATCAAAATACCGGCATTATTTTTTGAGTTATGGTGTTTTAAGATATATGTTTATTAGTCCTTGAACTTTTCAAGGGTTCCAGAACCCCAAACCATGGTACGATTTCGCCCATATGCAGTCCCGTCATACTTTCAATACTAGTTAACCCTTGTATACAATTGGAACGTTCTATCTTAATTTTAAGTTACTAGTTTTATTAATTTCGATGATAAGCTTTTACACATTTGGGGGTCTAAGAGAGGTCCTGAACCACCACTCCAAATGATCCCAAATTAGGGGGGCATGGAAGAAATAGTAAAGAACACCCTGGGCCAAATTTGAAGCTTCTACATTTGTTTCAAGTTACTATTTTTATTAATTTCGAAAATATGCTTTAAGGTCCTCGGAACTGAGTGCCTGGTCCCCGACCCACTAGTCCAATGGGGTCCAAATTTCAAAGACACTTAGGCAATAGGAAGGGACACCCTGATACCAAATTTGGAGGTTATATCTTCATTGGTTTCCGAATTACGCTAGTTTGGCCTAAATTCGATAAAAAAGTTCTCAGTTCCGAACCCATTGTCCAATCCTCACCGTACGTAATCACTGCCGTAGTTTCATTACCAATAACCTACAGCACAAATTTCATGAAGATAGCCTCATTAGTTGTTGAGTTATCGTGATTTTTAATATATGTTCGTTATCCCTGACACCGACTAAAAGGTCCAGAATCTGAACCCATGGGCTGATTTCGCCCTTATACAGCCCGCGCTTTACTTATAGTACTAGTTAACACTTGTACACAATTTAAACGATCTATCTTAATTTTAAGTAACTATTTTTAGTAATTTCGATTATAAGCTTTTAAAACTTGGGAGGTCTGAGAGGGGTACTGAACCACCACTCCAATTGATCCCAAATTAAGGGAACACGCAAGAGATAGTAAAGAACACCCTTGTGGCAAATTGGAAGCTTCTACATTTTTTCAAGTTGTTATCTTTATTAATTTTAAAGATATGTTTTAAGGTCTTCGGAAATGTGTGGCTGGTCCCCGACCCACTACTCCAATGGGGCCCAAATTCTCAAGACACTTAGGAGATTGGAGGGGACACCCTGATACCAAATTTGGAGGTTCTATCTTCATTGGTTTCGGAATTATGCTCGTTTGGCCTAAATTCGATCAAAAAGTTCTAGGTTCCGAACGCATGGTCCAATCCTGACCTTACGGAATCCCCGAAGTAGTTTCATTACTAGTTACCTACAGCACAAATTTGATGAAGAAAGCGTCATTAGTTGTTGAGTTATCGTGATTTCTTATATATGTTCGTTAGCCCTTCGATCGATTAAAAGGTCCAGAATCCGAACCCATGGGCCGATTTCGCCCATATGCAATCCCCGCCGTACTTTTAGTCCTAGTAACCTACAGTTAAAATTTCATCAAGATAGCTCCATTATTTTTTGAGTTATCGTGCCTACGGACGGACGGACGGACGGACGGACGGACGGACGGAAGGACGGACGGACGGACGGACGGACGGACATGGCTATATCGACTAAGGCGGTCACGCTGATCACAAATATATATACTTTTCCATATCTAGCTCGCTTCCTTTAGGTGGTTACAAACACCATACCAAAGTTAATATACCCCTTTACCTATTCTATAGGTGTAGGGTATAAAAAATGTCAAAGAGAAACTATTTTACTTGTTTTACTTTTTAAATATTTTATTAAAAAACAATAATATCATGTTATATAAACTTTTGCATTTTAAATATTAATTTTCTCTTTAATATGTAATTGTAAATGCAAATTCATATTTACATTTTGAGTAACTATACATTCTATTCAACAGTCTACACATAACACAACTGGGAACTATTGAACTATTTTTTAATAGAAATTATAGGGAGACATTGTGCAAGTAAGTTTTTTGCACATTCTAAGTAAAGTGCCTAGGTATATTTTTTAAAATGAATTTTAAGAAATGGGCAATACGGTAAATAGGTATTAGATATGTTTACAGAAAATAGATAAATTTACATTATAAGCAGAGATGCAAACCATTTTTTCTATTTAGTTTTGATTTAATAGAAAATTCAATTTTGATTTAAGTTTTGTTTTAGGTTTTTAAAGTTTTAATATTTGGTTTTAGGTTTTATTTGGGTTTGTTGGTTCAAATTAAGTACATATATAATATTTTATTTTACTTTTATGTATTTAAATATAATTTTTCCTTTGGTTTGGTTCTGGTTCTACAAAATTTTGGTGGTTATAGGGTTTCTGATTTGATTTCCATCTCTGATTTTAAGTAATAGAAAAATATATTAGTGAAGCTCAGGCATTAGGTTTAGATGTACAAGCTACATTTCTAAATTAGTCATCCTTAAGTTCTCAAAAACGAAAAAGGATGTACACAGAAGATTGTCAGAAATTAATTTTAGATCCCAAACTAAGTTTTAAAGTTAACTTTTATTTCAAAGTTTTAGATCAGGCTATTAGTTCTATTAATGAAAGATTAGTGCTAGCTTCTCAAAGCTCACCATAAATTATTCCTTTTCTTACATAACATAAGCGAAGCTTCAAACTTAGAGAATTTAAAAGAATTGTGTGAAATGGTAGACTCTGCTTTGTCCATTAATGAATCAAAAAACTTAAATGGTGAGGTTATCTAATTGTTATCCAAACAATTGTTAGTTTTATCACCACTTGTTAAACCGAATCAAACTAGTTTAGATATTTTAAACTACATATTTCAATCAGGTTTAGATCTAATATTTCTGAATTCCGTAGTAGCCATTAAAATTTTAAACACCTTACCAATAAATGTAGAACGTAGTTTTTCAAAATTAAAATTAATAAAAACGTACTTACGAACTATAATGACACAATATAGACTGGTCGGTTTGTCAATTTTATCTATAGAAAGAGAATTAGTTGAAGCTTTAGATTATGATGATCTTATTGAGGAATTCGCAAAGTTAAAAGCTAGGAAAGTTAGGTTTACTTAAATTATAATTATATTTTTTAGGCTATCTACGAAAAGAGGAATAGACCTATTGGGGAAACCTCTATAAAAAAAATCGCGATAAAAAGGTCTGCCTCACGGGTGACGCGGAAAAGGCTCCTTTAATTAATTTGAAGTTAAATGGGCGAAATTTTTCAAAAATGCACAGGGCGCCAAATTGAATAGGACCGGGCCTGCCTGAAAGAAAATAGGAGTTATAGCACTCTTGCTTTAACAAACAAAATCTAAAAAACAGAAAACCTGAAATAAAAAAAATCCTGAAAACAAAAAGAAAAATGTTTGTTTTTAATTTATAGTATATTTTATTAAATTAATAGGTATAACAATTAGTTTGTATAATCATTAAACAAATTTAATATATTATATGTATAATAATTTAAGAAAGCTGCTACAATATCAAATCGCATCAAAAATTTATTTATGATTCACAAAATAAACAAAGCTGTTAATAAAACGAATCCAAAACAAAAGTGTTTATTAGAAATATTATTAATAAACTTAAAAAAATTTTATGCTAATAAATTAAATTTAAAAAGCAATAATATTATACATATTTCATAATAATAATATACATATTTCATTAATCTAATTCCATAATATTAAAATGACCCCAAGGTAGCGTTTTATAATTGTTTCTTGAAACGTATCTTTTATCATCATTTGAATTAAGTGCAATTTTAGTTTGTATTATACTACTAACTTCGTGTTTTTGGGATTGTATTAAATTTTGTTTAATTGATATTTCATTGCTCGTATTCAAGCATTCGACGTAATCATCAAAAGTTATTCTATTTTTAATTATACTTTTTATACCCTACACCTATAGAATAGGTAAAGGGGTATATTAACTTTGGTATGGTGTTTGTAACCACCTAAAGGAAGCGAGCTAGATATGGAAAAGTATATATATTTGTGATCAGCGTGACCGCCTTAGTCGATATAGCCATGTCCGTCCGTCCGTCCGTCCGTCCGTAGGCACGATAACTCAAAAAATAATGGAGCTATCTTGATGAAATTTTAACTGTAGGTTACTAGGACTGAAAGTACGGCGGGGATTGCATATGGGCGAAATCGGCCCATGGGTTCGGATTCTGGACCTTTTAATCGGTTTCAGGGCTAACGAACAAATATAAAAAATCACGATAACTCAACAACTAATGACGCTATCTTCATCAAATTTGTGCTGTAGGTTACTAGTAATGAAAATACTTCGGGAATTGCGTAAGGTCGGGATTGGACCATGGGTTCGGAACCTAGAACTTTTTGATCGAATTTAGGCCAAACGAGCATAATTCCGAAACCAATGAAGATAGAACCTCCAAATTTAGTATCAGGGTATCCCTTCCTATTTCCTAAGTGTCTTGTGAATTTGGGTCCCATTGGAGTAGTGGGTCGGGGACCAGCCACACATTTCCGAAGACCTTAAAGCATATCTTTAAAATTAATAAAGATAACAACTTGAAAAAATGTAGAAGCTTCCAATTTGCCACAAGGGTATTCTTTACTATCTCTTGCGTGTTCCCCTAATTTTGGATCAATTGGAGTGGTGGTTCTGTACCCCTCTCAGACCTCCCAAGTTTTAAAGGCTTATAATCGAAATTACTAAAAATAGTTACTTAAAATTAGGATAGACCGTTCAAATTGTGTACAAGGATTAACTAGTACTATAAGTACAGCGCGGACTATATAAGGGCGAAATCTGCCCAACGGTTCGGATTCCGGACCTTTTAATCGATGTCAGGGCTAAGGAACATATATAAAAAATCACGATAACTCAACAACTAATGAGGCTATCTTCATGAAATTTGTGCTGTAGGTTCTTGGCAGCGAAACTACGGCGGTGATTACGTACGGTGAGGATTGGACAATGGGTTCGGAACTTAGAACTTTTTGATCGAATTTAGGCCAAACGAGCATAATTCCGAAACCAATGAAGATAGAACCTCCAAATTTGGTATCAGGGTGTCCCTTCCTATTTCGTAAGTGTCTTTGAAATTTGGGCCCCATTGGAGTAGTGGATCGGGGACCAGCCACTCAGTTCTTAGGCCCTTAAAGCATATTTTCGAAATTAATAAAGATAGTTACTTGAAACAAATGTAGAAGCTTCCAATTTGCCACAAGGGTGTTCTTTACTATTTCTGGCGTGCCCCCCTAATTTGGGATCAATTGGAGTGGTGGTTCAAAACCTCTCTTAGACCCCCCAATGTGTAAAAGCTTATCATCGAAATTAATAAAACTAGTAACTTAAAATGAAGATAGAGCGTTCCAATTGTGTACAAGGGTTAACTAGTATTGAAAGTATGACGGGACTGCATATGGGCGAAATCGTACCATAATTTCGGGTCCTGGAACCCTTGACAAGTTCAAGGACTAACAAACATATATCTTAAAAACACCATAACTCAAAAAATAATGCCGGTATTTAGATGAAATTTAACAGTAGGTTACTAGTAATGAAAGTACCATGGGAATTGGTTGTGGTCGAGTTTAATTTCGAAGCTAAAGAATATATTTCCTATGTCCTATGTGTCTCCGAAATCTAGACTTAATTGTAGTGGTTCAGCTATGTTCAAAGGTACTTGCTGCATTTACGTAAAATTTATTTTTATATTTAAATGAATTATATGAAAAGGTGTAAATTTTTAATTGTATTTTAGAAATACATTTATTGCATATTTTGCGTTTATAAGCTTTTCTATTAGGTATATAAACTAACCATTTAAAATAATTGCAATTTTTAAAAATTTGGATTATTAAATATATTATGCTTTGATTATCTTTTTATCACAAAATTTAATAATTAGAATTTTTTCATTTTTGGAATTGGAATTAAATTTTTGAAGCATGTAATCATAATGGAAATTATAAATAGTTGTTTTCGCTAGTTCAAGAATACACATTCCAACATATATTGGTTTGTTGAAATAAATCTCTGTTTTGTTTAATTCTATTATAGATAAGTTTTCACTAAAAATAATTGAACCTTTAAACTCAGGTTTGGAAATTAGCGATTCTGCTCCATATCGACCACACCATTTAGTAACTAGCTTGACTATGCTATGTTTTCTTACATTCTCCATAGTTTTTCCAAACACAGCATTATTCATCAATTTGTATAAGTTTTTCTCAAATACATTTTTTGATAATGTGCGCTGTTTAGTATTTAAGTCTATATATGACTTTAGCCAATTTGATTGATTAAATTTTAATATTCTATGAATTTTATTTAATTTAAGCCCATGTTTTAAGGCTTGCTGTAAATTTCGATAGTGGACTACATATTTTTTTTTATTGTAAAGAGTAGCCATGAGTTTTATCTGTTTTGAATTGGGGGGTGATTTATGTTCAGCGCAAAATGGTAGATCTGAATGTGAGTCATGTAAATAATCTGGGTAATCTAAGTCAACCTCCAAAATATAACCAATTGATGAGTTCGCATCTATATCATTAACATTAAAGTTTTTAACATTATCGACCCATTGAAAGTTGCTATGTGGAAGAAATTGTGACATTGCCCAACCATATTGATTATTAATATCATCATATATTAAATATGTTGATGGCTTAGAGGGGTTATAGTTTGTACAATATTTATTATTTGCTTTAGCATATCGTTTTGAGCATTGGCTAAGACCACCACGAACGCCTCGTTCAATAAACATCAACATATCTATATCTGTTAAAAGCTCTAAATTTATTCTAGTGTAAAGTAGCATTGCATCCCAAGTATACCCCGGTAGGGTGTAATAATGAGCTGGATCTAGTTTATATGTATTGATGCAACTCGAGCGAAACTGTTCAAACACGTCTGCTAAAAGAAGGTCATCAGTTTTTAAATAGAGATCGGAGTATTCTCCTAAATTTTTTATGCCTAACTGATCCCACACATTTTTTGCATGCGTATATTCCTCTTCACTAATATTAATTTCATTTAATAATTATAAAACTTATCAATAGGAGGTAATGAGCTTTCAGAAAATTTATCTGAAGAATCAAAGTAATCGTAAGGATAGACTCCTTTTCGAGTTAATAATGCTATTTGATTAGTTTCTAAATATTTAACCTCTGATTTCAAAACAGGCAAATCATTCAAATACGATGATAAAGTATCTAAACCGGCTGCCATGAATCTGTAGGAATCAATAAAGCGGAAATTTATAGGATAATCATTTAAAATTTTTGTAAATGAAATGTACTTTTCTTTATTGACTGGTAGTAAATTTATTCTACCCTCTATATCTGTTGCTAACTGTTTTATTATGAAATGTGAATCATACCCACTTAAATTATGGAATACGACGGGAACTGTATGGTTGTATTGGAAATTTAAGTTACAGTTATTATGTGCAGCACCGCGATATTTTCCTGTTAAATGACAGTGATCTCTGACTTTAATATTATTTTCATCAAACGCTTTTTCACAAATATAACAAACTTCAGATGATAAGAACATTGCTTTTTCATCCTTTAACAATTTTTGCATCGGTAAAGGGTTAAGAAATATCGATGTTAAATTCTCAGCAAAATTTAATAATTCTTTAGTAAACCATTCAATGCAGTTTTCATCCCGATAGCTCTTATAAAAAGATAGCTTGGAGTCATATGAGCTTTTAACGTAATATCCTACACTACAAGGTTTATGAATTTGATACTTATTTTTTGTTTCAGTTGATTCTAATAAGCATTCCAAATCCGCGTATATTACAAACGGAGCATTAATTTTATTTTTATAATTTTTAAATTGCAAATTTTTTTCCTTTTGCGTTGGTAATCTTATTCTGCAGCTATTGTATAGTTTACAGTCTTCCATATGTGTATTCAACTTTTCTTCAGTCCAGAAATAATGAAGGCATCTATCACAAAAATATTTTTGATGTCGGTTTTTGGCTAGTTGCGATGATAGTAAGCGAGATAAACTTTTAATCCAAACATAATGATATTTAATGGGTTCATACATTTCCTCATCTTCATTGGATTCATCTTGTTCGTCATATTCATCATAATATTTGTTTTGTATCATTAAAAGATTAGTATGCTTTGTTTTTTTATTCTCAGTTAAGTAGTTAGGAATAACTACATAATTTTTTCCCAATTTTTTGAGGCCATATACATTTACCGAAACTTCGTTTTGTTTTTCAAATTTATGAATATGACAAAGTTTTACAGGAAATTGAATTCCACTAAAATTTAATAATGTTGAGTAGTCTGGATATTTTCCTACACGTTGCGGGTTTTTAGTTACAGGATATAACGCTGATGTTATCGCCCAAGCAAAACAAGCATTATCATTATTCTTTACATTTATACAAGCTTCTTTCTTCTTGATTTCTGAAGGAAGTTCTACATAAGATGACCCCAACATAGGTGAAAATTTGTTAATATTAACAACCAAATGAAGAACAGCCGATAATGCCCAGCCACTGTCTTTTTCTTGGA
This sequence comes from Dolichopus griseipennis, assembly GCA_963082915.1. NCBI lineage: Eukaryota > Metazoa > Arthropoda > Insecta > Diptera > Dolichopodidae > Dolichopus > Dolichopus griseipennis. The sequence continues at coordinate 86,651,009 of OY720442.1, forward strand.
ATTCTTCCAATTTTTTAAGCAGTTTTTCTCTAATATGTTCTAAAAATAGTGCATTGATGTCAGTGTTTTTATACACAGGTACATTTTTGGTGTTCAAATACTTTATTTCATATATTTCATCATTTCCACTAGCTTTTATGAACTCCGCACAAAAAATTGCATTTACTTTAATAGCGTCATCTCTTTTGAGTGCGTTATTAATACGTGTTTTAAACAACTTTTTACAATCATTTAAAAAACTTTCTGGTTCTTTATGTTTAAGGTTAATGATAATTCCCGTTCTCATGCGTCCCTTGAAGCATGATTGTACATTTTCCCATTTAACAAAATTAATAGATAACTTTGACGAGCTATGTCTTCCTCCCCTTAGGCTTAATAATTTCATTTTAGTTCTGTAGCTTTGCAAAACATGAATAGCATTCCCAAAATGCTGTTTTTTAGGTACAGTTTTTGCGATTTTGAGTTGGGCACACAAAACTCGAAGATATCTGGAACATTCTTTGATGCCATTTTCGATTAAAGTCGCATCGTCTTTATATTTTTCGAAATTTTTTTGAACATCTTTAATCATATCTTTAACATTAATTTCACTGCTACTGTTTTCCATATTAATTATTGTTTTGATTTGTTTTTTTGTTTTAATATGTAGATTTATTTGTATAAGCAAATTTTTGTTATAGATAAATTTTTTTTTTTTTTTTGCTAATAAGATAATGGAACTATTTTTTAAGTTTCCTTTTTTACAAGATTTTAATTAATTTTTCAAATTTTCACAATCAAATTTAATTATTTTTTTTTTTTTTATGCGTTCAACACTTGTCACGAGTAAGGTTCTAAGAGAACTGAATTTTTTCCGTTAGTTTATCAAATAAATAACAGTTTCTTCTCTCATTCGCATATTCTCAATTTTTTATGTTAATTATGTATTTTTCAATGCTGCCATTGCATATTACTATTTTGAACTATATATTACTATTTACTACTAACATGACTTGCATGATTTTCTATTTTTTAACATGACTTGATCAGAAATGAGAGTATCAATATAGAAGCATAAAGAAGAACAAGAATTGTGAAATTACATGTATCAATGCAAAATTAAAATTTTGAAGTGGCAACACTGGATATCATTTCATACTTTTATTTTTCAGCTTTAAAAAACAATGTAAACAAGGTTAGCAATTTGTTTAATTCAAATAAATTTAAAATCTCTTGAAATCTAGACAATTTACATATATATATATATGTTTTTTTTTTTTCAAAGCTCTAGAAAATGTTTTTATAAAATTATTGAAATTCTACTCCGTTCTACTACTATTAAATCTACTCCTATCATTAAATCTACATACTTCAATTTTTCAGTAATGCTCTCCAATAATTTATTTTGTGCCGATCAGAAAACTTAGTAGCAAAATTTAGTACAATATTTATTTCTACTTTCCTTTCTTTTTTGTTGTAATCAGAACATATTCGAGCATCTAAAATAGAAGAAACAAGGTAGACTAAATACATAAGTTGCAGATTATCATTATAGATACCTCAGCACCGATAACAAAGTTGATTTTGGATTTTTATTTCTCATTTATTTTGCTCTTAATGTAAATTATTAAAACAACTATGTATCTCATTTTTCAGATACCAAAAGCTTTATATTTTATATCATAAATTGTATTTTAACAATCATATTCAATTCATTTACTTAGGGAGACACGTTTCACATTTAATGATTTTTTTTTTGTTCATTCTCTTTATTTATTACGAAAAAATCTGACATACAAAGTAGTAACTTGTTTGTAAATACAAAATAAGTGCATGATAATAATAATGTGCAATGCAATGTGTATGCGCAAAAATAGAGAAGAGAGATTTTGTTAAATGTGGTTTTGAAATAGTTAGTTGCCCGTATTAAGAATGAATATAATGCGCATGCGTAAGAGCAGGAATTAATTTGTTAAACCTTTTATACATATTTTTTTTTCTGTTTTATGTTATGATTATTTCTGTATTTTTTAAGTGCTTAAACCATTTAGCTTAAGTATATTGTATGAAAAATTTTATAAGAGGCTCACAAATACGATTATATTTACATTTCTAATTAATATGCGTTTCAATTTTAGGTAACAATCACTTATACATCAATATCTATTTAATTTTTATTACATTTCCTGCATTTTGTATTACATCTACCGTGATAAAAGTTTAAAGCAAAAACAAAAATAATCAAAAAATTTGAGATTGAAAAAGCTACATCATCCATTATAATCAATAGTTTTTTTCTTTTTAACAAATATAAAATGTATGTTTTGCCGGCGGCAAATTGAAAGCGCAATTATATTGTTTATGATACGTAGAAAAATGTAGAGTAGATTTAGTACATTTATTTATTTATTTATTTTTTTTTTTTTTTTTTTTTTTAACTAATATAATTACATTTTCTTATCACAAAAACTTTATTAACATAAATCAAAAACTTATAATAGCACTATATTGAGTTAATATAACTATGTATGTATGTCTATACAATTGTTACACATCAATAAATTTTCTTTTTATAATTCATAAATGTTCCTTATTAGTAAAACTAGAATTTATATATAATTTCTGGTAAAACTCTGATTCATTTTTAAGCTACAAATAATGTTTTTAATGTAGTAAATCTACTCTACATGCAAAATGTAATAGTTTACATTAAATCGTTCAAGAAAAAGCTTTAAAAAAAATCTGCATAGGTTTAATTTATATTTTTAAATTTTTTGTTTTTTTTTTTTTATTTTTTTTTTGTTTTTTCCTTTTTGTTGTTATTTAGTTTATATGGGAGTTTTTCTTTAGCATTTTTTTCTCTGTACTGCTCTTATGATAAAGTGTATGTATGGATATGTAATCTTTCTAGAAAAAGCTTTTTCATTTCATGGTAGTATAATTTACAATGGAAAAAGCTTTGCAGTTAAGTACATTAGCATTTACCGCAAAGTTTAGCTACAACGGCCACACTGGAAAATATCTGAATTTTGCCCCCTTTAAAATACATGGGATTTTTGTGCTCGGAGTGACATAGCCTATCTACTCATATTACTTTTATCATAAACTTCATTCATACTTACTACCAAATTAATTATTTTAATTTTTAATGCTTTATTATACTTATAATTTTTTTTATTTTATTTTTATATAAAAAAGAACAGAGTTTTGTATAAAAATATAAAAAATGTTTGGAACTTTTTGTTTTCACTAAACGCACATATGAAATATTCTATTCGCACTGAGAAACACAATTTTTTTTTACTACTAGTAAACCTAATGCATTTTTGTCGGGAATTCCCGTAATTAGATTTTTAACCCAGCAAATTGTGAAACATAATAACATCAAAACAATACTTATTAATTTCAATGTATATTGTTCATTTCTTACTTCCAGCCCATAGTACTACAACTTTTCATCAGTGTGAGTACAAACTATCAAAAAATCAAAGTGGCAGTTTGTGCACTTTTTTAACGGATACAAAATTTAAATTTAAAACTCAGCGGGAATTCCCGCAATTTGAGTTTTGGTCAGATCTCATATGACGGGAATTCCCGCAATTAACGTCAACGTGTTATTATTATAAAAAACTTAACAAAAGCAAGAACAATATACGAAGTAGCAAAATAATTTCTTTAGAAAAAAAAAAAAACATTACTATACTTTTCGTTTATAACGACCTTATAACGAGGACCGACCGACCTTATAACGAGTACTTTTGGCTTATAACGACCATGAAGAGACAGAAAATATTGGTCGTAATAAACGAATGTCGTTTTAAAAGAATGCTGTGAATTTTGAAAAATTAGTATAAGACTTGAACATTGTAGAATGTGCTAATTCTAGAATGGACACTTCGAACTCATTTTCTAGAATTTTATTTGATGTGTCAGGCTCAAGACTATGTATACTGCTTTTCCTTTTAATGAAATTTTTTTTGTATTTTTGATGTGTTGTATGATTTTTTTTTATATTCAAAAATAAATATAAAAATACTAAAATAATCACCAAGCAACACTATTAGATATAATAAGTTTAAATAAAAGAAATATGAATGTAATAAACCACTTACATTTTTAGGTAAAATTTAATTCTTTGGCATGAAGTGTAACGTTTATTATAAATAAACTTGAACAGGGTTCGTTATAAATGAAACCTACTGTATGAACCACATATATTGCTTTCATTTCGAATAGAACTCATTTTTTTGTTCACTTTTTAAGATAAAAAAAAAAAACAAAAACAAAACATCTCCTTGTTCATTGAACATTTGAACTAAACAAAAAAAAGAAAGACATAAGTCGGCGCATATAATAGTTTGATTGAGCTGCCAGTTACAACCGAAAATTAATTACTTTTACCCAGAAAGTCGGCGCATAATATTAGAGTCATAATCCTTAACTTTCAACAGCGTGACCGTTAAATTCAAATTTACGTTAAATTAAAGACGGGCTTTCACCTGAAAAAACGCAATATTCTAAAAAAAAATATCATTGTCCTATGAAAACAAAAAAAACCTTTCTTTTGGTTGTTGTTTCATTAAAATTTGTCTTATAGTTTACCTTGAAAAGGGATGTTTATATTTGTATGGTAAAAAATAAGCTGATTAAATATTATGGTTTTCTTTACAAGCAATTATTTCATTAACATTAGTATCTAGTTCTAAAAATTTATCTTTATTATGTATTTTTTCTAAAATAGTTTTAAAATAATTTTCTTTAGTAAAATTTGGTATTGATATTACAGAAAAAATTGTACTTCTATTAAACTAAGAGGGTCAAAACACATTTTTTTTTATATATATTAACATTTGAATAGTTTTATTATATTCTGTTATTTCTTTATCTGTAAGCATATCTTTTGAAAAAATTTTTAATTTACTAGATAAAATTATATCTTTTATATAAGATATTTGTTTATGTAACAATAAAAGGCTTTGTTGAACTTTTTTAACACTTTGAAAAGTTCTGTTTTTGGTGATTTAGATCATATCACTAAACTATCACATCAAATGTCATTTTCACCAAAAATATTTCATTTTGAAAAACATTTAGCTCACTTAAAGGAACTGGAACTTTGTACTCTTTTTCTTCCTTTTTGTCAAAATAAAGTAGAATAATATTTCCCGTATTTAATTTTAAAATATTATTTTCATAATCAATTACAGATTTTAATGGTTTAAGAATATTATTTCCAATTAACCCGTCAAATTTATCATGGAAAATTATTTCTAAGAATTCTAATTTATTGGGAGAATAAAATTCTAAAAAAGAATCAATTGTGATTTTAGTATCACAAGTAAACGAATTTATAAGTGTTTTAATATTAACTGAATTAATTTCTGATTTAAAAATGGAACTGCATATCTCAGTATTCATGATATTCATTGTGGTCCACAATAAATCTCAAAGGTCTCCCTTTTGAGTGTAGTTGTAATAATAAAGAATAATATAATAAGTTCTTATTATATTCTTTATTATAAGTTTCAATCAATCAATTCTTTATTATAAGTTTCAATAATAAAGAATTGCAAAGAAAGAAAAATTATAAAATATGGATTTATAAAAAGGCATGTTTATTTTTTATTTATTTATTTTATTTATTTTATTCATTATCTAAAGAAGAGCTTAATACTCGTACAGAGTGTGTATTTCCATAATATAGTTATACATTAAAATAAGTAAGTAATTCATTAAATTAAATTTAGTATGAAAAATTGAAATGATTAAAGAAAAAGATTGTTTACAGTACATGTCAAATATAAAGTGCAAAAGATGTTAATTACTAATACAGCAAAAAAAATAAAAGAAAATGTATCTACATTTATAAGAATTGTATGTACAAAAAAAATATTAAAATTTTAAGATTAAAAGTAATACCGAAAAAACAAAGCATCATTAAATATTCAATCAAAAATTAGTTTAAGTTGGATTATTTTTTGTAATTAGAGTTAACAGTAAGAGAATAATAATAATTTACAATAATACAGATATATATAAATTTATAATTTATATGCGTATTCCATGTGCGTATTCCCGACGTGCGTATTCTATTTTAACTCATAGTCTACTGTTACCCCAAGATATTTGTATTCCTTTACAAGTTTTAATTTACAGCCATCATAGTATACTTGAATTTGAATATTGTTTTGTTTTATTAGCATAATTTTTGTTTTATTTACATTTACAGTTAGTTTATGTAAACACATCCAATTATGTATCTTAACCATGTCATAATTCATCTTCAAGTTCAGCCCTTGACAATCACTTTCTGAATACCCTATCGCTATATCATCTGCATATATAGTTGGTTTGCCAGTTAAGTTAAGCTTGGAGAAGGTGCTTATAAAACACGAAAACAAAGATGGTCCTAGCGAACTTCCTTGGATAACACCAAAGTCAATGCTTTTAGTAAAACTTTTTAGTGCATCACATTCTGCATATTGTTCTCTATCTTGTAGGTAGCTTTGAAGCCATTGAAACTCTTTATTACTTATTATACCCTACACACTGTAGGTTACTAGTAATGAAACTACTTCGGGGATTCCGTAAGGTCGGGATTGGACCATGCGTTCGGAATCTAGAACTTTTTGATCGAATTTAGGCCAAACGAGCATAATTCCGAAACCAATGAAGATAGAACCTCCAAATTTGGTATCAGGGTGTCCCCTCCTATCTCCTAAGTGTCTTGGGAATTTGGGTCACATTGGACTACTGGGTCGGGGACCAGTCACACATTTCCGAAGACCTTAAAGCATATGTTTAAAATTAATAAAGATAACAACTTGAAAAAATGTAGAAGCTTCCAATTTGCCACAAGGGTGTTCTTTACTATCTCTTGCGTGTTCCCTTAATTTGGGATCAATTGGAGTGGTGGTTCAGTACCCCTCTCAGACCTCCCAAGTTTTAAAAGCTTATAATCGAAATTACTAAAAATAGTTACTTAAAATTAAGATAGACCGTTTATATTGTGTACAAGGGTTAACTAGTACTATAAGTAAAGCGCGAGCTGTATAAGGGCGAAATCAGCCCATGGGTTCGGATTCTGGACCTTTTAGTCGGTGTCAGGGATAACGAACATATATTAAAAATCACGATAACTAAACAGCTAATGAGGCTATCTTCATGAAATTTGTGCTGTAGGTTATTGGTAATGAAACTACGGCGGTGACTACGTACGGTGAGGATTGGACAATGGGTTTGGAACTGAGAACTTTTTGATCGAATTTAGGCCAAACTAGCGTAATTCCGAAACCAATGAAGATATAACCTCCAAATTTGGTATCAGGGTGTTCCTTCCTATTGCGTAAGTGTCTTTGAAATTTGGGCCCCATTGGACTAGTGGGTCGGGGACCAGGCACTCAGTTCCGAGGACCTTAAAGTATATTTTTAAAATTAATAAAAATAGTAACTTGAAACAAATGTAGAAGCTTCAAATTTGGCCCAGGGTGTTCTTTACTATTTCTTCCGTGCCCCTCTAATTTGGGATCATTTGGAGTGGTGGTTCAGGACCTCTCTTAGACTCCTAAATGTGTAAAAGCTTATCATCGAAATTAATAAAACTAGTAACTTAAAATTAAGATAGAACCTTCCAATTGTATACAAGGGTTAACTAGTATTGAAAGTATGACCGGACTGCATATGGGCAAAATCGTACCATGGTTTGGGGTTCTGGAACCCTTGACAAGTTCAAGGACTAACAAACATATATCTTAAAAACACCATAACTCAAAAAATAATGCCGGTATTTTGATGAAATTTAAACTCTAGGTTACTAGTAATGAAAGTACCATGGGAATTGGTTCTGGTTGAATTCAATTTCCAAAGCCAAAGAATATATTTCCCATGTCCTATGTGTCTCCGAAATCTAGACTTAATTGTAGTGGTTCAGCTATATTCAAAGGTACTTGCTGCATTTATGTAAAATTTATTTGAATATTTAAACGAATTATATGAAAAGGTCTAAATTTGTAATTGTATTTTAGAAATACATTTATTGCATATTTTGCGTTTGTAAGCTTTTCTATTAGGTATATAAACTAACCATTTAAAATAATTGCAATTTTTAAAAATTTGGATTATTAAATATATTATGCTTTGATTATCTTTTTATCACAAAATTTAATAATTAGAATTTTTTCATTTTGTAATTGAATTGGAATAAATATATTTTCATTTATTTCAAGTTTGTTTGTTTTTTAATATTTTTAAATAGATAAATTAGTAAGAATTTGTAATATTTTTTAATAGATAGTGTAATTAGAAAATGTTTTTAGTATTATAAAGTTAATTTGGTTAGCTATGTCTTACGATCAAATTAATAACAGCTTTTATGGTGTTAAAATGACATATGGATATGTCCTTAAATTTGAACCAAATAGGTGTAGGGTATTTCTAAGTCGGTTGCACCGACTGACTGTTTCTTAACTTGTTTTAAGCTAAACTTGGTTGTGGTTCTTAAATTTGGGTAATAAAAAGTATTGTAATTGGATGCCATACTTTTTCCTATATTGCAGTATAGATTATTGAACTCATTAATTTTTTCTATTTTTTCTTCCTGAGTGTATATTTTAGAATTGAAGAATTCATTTTCATTATTATAATTTGTATCATCAGTAGCAATATTTTTGATAAAATTCCAAATTTTTTGTGGATTATTATTCGTTTTTGTAAATTCATTAATATCGCACGTTTCCTTTTTCTTTTAGCTGAGGTTAAAATATTAGTTGAAGACGAGGTAATGCATTTTTTTACATTATTAGTTAAAATATTACAAATTGCACTGGCAGTACTAGTAGGTGAGATGTCAAAATTACAATTCATCAGCTGCGATTTTAACATACTAATGTTTGTTTTTGTTGTTATTGTAACTTATTTATTTATTTTATTTTGGAAAGAGTTATTTCCATCATCCACCTCTAAGATAATTATATTGTAATCTGTAATATTAGAAATTAAATAAGTAATAATATATGTATTTTTCAGGTTATTAGCAATTATGTGATCAATACATCAATAATTATGTGATTTGACGGTAGTCTGGTTATCGAGAAAAAGAAGCCTTTTGATTCAACTATTGATTTATATTCACTTATAAAGTTGTTTTCAGGGTTATTTATATTAAAGTTGAAATCCCCTAAGATTATTGTGTTGTTATTATAAGTGACTGTCAAATAGTGAAAAGAAATTATTTATGGCATTTTTGTCGTTTTCTGGTGATCTATATATTGTGGAAATGTGTAGTTTTTTATTACTAGTGTAAATGTTGATGTGAATTAAACTATTAAAGTTATCGCAGTATATTTTTATAGTTTCAAACTTTAATGTATTATGTACAAACTTTCCTACTCCACCACCTTTTCTGTGCTTGCGACATTAAAATTTCTTACTATAATTTTTTAGATTTATGACATCAGTTTCTTCTTCGGTTAACCAAGTTTCAGTAAGTAAGATTAAATGAATAGTATGTTTAAGGTTATTTTAGATATAAGCTATCTCATCCATTTTATTTCTAGGACTACGTACATTTAGGTATATAATTTTTAGTGATTTGTGTTGTTCAAATTTCATATCTTGTATTTTATTAATGCTGTGCATATGAGTTTGGAAAGGTACATTAAAATTATCTTTATTATGCATTATTTATCAAGCTTAATTGTGTATTAGACATTAGTCTAATTATTTTACTAGCTTCAGTTTCCCTAATGAATGCCTTTCCTTCCTTTACCCATGCATGCTTAATAATATTTTGTTTTTTTAAATCTCTAGCTTTTTTATTAAACTAAAATATGATGTTAGCCGTTTATTAATAAAAATTTTTTCCATTTTATGAACAGCACTATCCGTTTGATCAAATATTTCATAAAATTTTAATGTATTATTCTTTTTTGCTTCGATAACCTTATTTTTTTAAACAGCACTTTTAAACTTAACAACTATTTTTCTGGGCTCACCTGAATTTACAGGACTATTTATGAGGTATGCAGATATTCTCTTCCTTTATTTGAATACCAAGTTTAACATACTGGTTCACTTTCTGGAACATCTCCAACTCCGAAAATTTCATAATATCTAGCCAATTTTTGTTGTTTAATCTTTTCTATTTCAATTTTGTTTTTCTTCACTAGGTCTTTAAGTTTTTAATTTTCCATTCGGAGTTGGAAATTTTTTTTGTCGATTATTGGATCCAGTATATTTTTCAGCTCTGCGAATTCTAAGTCATGGCTACTTAGCTTCCCCACAATTTCTTCCAGTTTTTTCATAATAACTGAATCACTGTGCTGAGTAGACTGTGTTTTACTATTTGTTGTGTTCAGTCCTGGGAGTTGATTTGCGATTCATAGTTTTTTTTGTACATGTAGTACATTCCCACATTTTATCGGGATTTTGACGATAGATTTCCACGTCTTCATTTGACAATGTAGAACATTCGTAATGATAATATTTTTTGCACTCTCCACCATAATTTATATGGTTTTTGATTCTTAAATTTATATTTTTATTGCACCGAGAACAATTAACCTTTTTAGTATTTGACATATTTGACATGTATTATAGAGTAAATGTGGATTGTTTTTTATTCATAAGTTTTAAATGTTATCTAAATTAGAGAGCGGACGTTTTGAACTAGACGGCCTTTTTCTTTTGTTTTCTATATGTTTGGGTAATGTAGAGGAGGACTGGGCTAGATACAGAGTAAAAAAGAATGGTTATAAAGATGCAGTGAATAAAGCAAAAAATAAGTTTATAGAAAAGAGAATTGAAAGAGCGGAGAATCAAAAAGAAGCATGGAAAGCTATAAAAAATTATGTATTGAAAGAAGAAAAACCTTAGAAATTAGAGAAGTTAAATTCGGTTCAACAGTGGTTAAGGATAGTAGTAGTATAGCTAACAATTTTAATAAGTATTTTAAAGATAGTGTAAAGGAAATGAATAGATCCATTTCGTGCGAAATTTTTAAAAATACGACTAATTTTAGTTTAAATAAATATCAAAAAATGAATTAAAGGAAATTTGCAAAAATATAAACAGTAAAAAAGATTATAATAATGTAAATATTAAAATGGTATTGGATGGTTGGAATGAATTAGGGTTAGTGAATTAGGTATTTTAGTAAAAATAATTAAAAACTCAAGGGAGTAAGATGAATTTCCAGACAAATGGAAAGAAACTCTTATAATACCAACACAAAAGGCGAGTAATACTAAAAATTGTGAAGAATTCAGACCAATTAATATGTTTCCTACAATGGAAAAAATATTGGAAAAAGTTATACAAATGCAACTACAAAAATATGTTGAGGACAATGAGCTAATTATCTATCAGAACAATCTGGCTTCCGTAAAAGTCACTCGTGTGAAACGGCTCTGAATTGGACAATGATTAAATGGAAAGAGCTAATAGAAAATAAGAAAAAAATTATAATAGTGTTTTTAGATTTTAAGAGAGCTTTCGAAACCGTTAATAGGAATATATTTATTTTGAAGTTAAAAAAGTATAGTATTGAGAATAAAGAGCTAAAATGGTTTGAATCTTGCCTGAATAATAGATACCAAAGAACTAAAATAAATGGAATTGTCTCGGACATAATTTAATAGAATTAGGAGTACCTCAGGGATCAGTGTTAGGAACATTATTATTTTTAATATATATTAATGATATCAAAAATGTTCTAAAGTACTCTGAAATAATGGTATTTGCAGATGATGCATTCATTTATATTAGTGAAGTTGATATTAACGAAATGAAAATATACTTAGAAAAGGATTTAAAGATGTTAAGCAAGTGGTTAAAAATAAATAAATTAAAAATTAATATTATGAAAACTAAAGCTATGGCTATAAATGGAATTCTAAATGATGATATTTGTATAGATAATGAAAAAATTTAAACTATTGAAGAAATGAAATATTTAGGAGTAATAATTGACAAAAAACTTAACTTTAAAAATCATACTCGCAAAAAGCTTGGTAAAAAAATGGCATTTTTTTTAGAAGAATTAGAAACAGTGTATCTTTAGGATGTGCAATTAATATATATAATGCTTTATTGCTTTATTGTTTATTGTTCAACAATATTATATATATGTTCAAACACTGATATGGATAGATTGCAAAAACTCCAGAATCGCGGTATGAGAATTATTCTAAAGTGCAATAGGTATACGTCAGTAGAGCGGATGCTAGAATGCCTGAAATGGATGAAAATAAGTAGAAAAATAGAACTAAATGTACTAATGTATATATTTAATTTAAGAAAGGGAAACCTGCAAAAATATTTCGGTCAAAGAATGAACTTAATCCAGCATGTTCAACCGTAAAATCTAAGGAACGGTGATGTTCATTTTAGGCTGGAAAATTACGTAGCGGCTGGCGCCCAAAATTCATTAATATACAGAGGCTTTAGGAGATTTAATCAATTGCCAAGGGAAATTAAATTAGAAACTAATTTTAAAATATTTAAAAAAAAATGTATTAAAGAAATTAAAAAAACCACTAATTAAATTAATTTATATTAATAATTATTATAATTAAAAATGTAAAGTTAAAGTATATATAAGTTAACAACAGCTAAAATTGTAATCCAGAATTCCAACGCATCATATTACAATTTTATAAATTTTAATTTATAAATTTTTTTCTAAAACGTTTACCTGTCGAATCAGCAAATTAACCTGTGAAATTAGTTCAACATTATTTCTCAACATAAATCACGCGTAATCAACATATGTTTGAGTCAGCATAATGCAGGTAGAACAATGCTATTAATGTAAAATTAAAACTGTAAACTTTCAATTCAAATTTTAGCTTCGAATAATAAAGTTGATTTAAAAAAAGGAAATAAAAAGCGTTATCATTTTTTTATATAAATTTTTTATTAAATTATAGAAATAAATATTTTTTGGAAATAAATATATTTTTGGATGACTTGGAGTATTAAAATCTTTAACTGGCGCCCGAGCAGGGACCATTCAGTGTTGATTAGGAAAATAGTGAATAGCTACAAAGAAAAAATTGTGATAAATTAACAGTAAAAAAATAAATTAAAAATTTATTGAAAAAAGAAAAGATAAATTAAAAACTATTTGTGGTGTAAACTATTTAAAACTATTTTTTTAGTAAAAATTGTGATAAATTAACAGTAAAAAAATAAATTAAAAATTTATTGAAAAAAAAAAGATAAATTAAAAACTATTAAAAACTATTTGTGGTGTAAACTGTTAAAAACTATTTTTTTAAGGAAAAATTGTGATAAATTAAACGTTAAAAACAAATTAAAAATTTATCAAAAAATAAACTAAAAACTTTTAAAATTTAAATTAAAAATTATTAAAATCAAAAGTAAAAATTAAACTATTAAAATTAAAAATCAAAAACTATTGAAACTTTAAAAATTAAAAAGTAAAAACTATTAAAATTTAAATTAAAAAGTAAAAAATAAAAAATTGAAAACCATTAAAACTGGTTGAATTAAAAAGTATTTGTTTGGAACAAGGAGAGATCACAAATTTTTCAAAAAGTACCGTTCATCAAAAAATATTTGCCTGTCAACACGTGCAGCAAGTAAATCAAGGAGGACAACCCTAGATTGAACTTGATTTACCTAAAGGAACAGGAAACGACGCCCCCGAGTAGCATCCCAGCAAAAAGGAGCTGCCGCATAAAGGAATAACCAAAGCCTAACAAGTGTTGGCAGCAGCCGCCTGGTCCGGTAATATCAAAATACTGCAAATGGTTCTTCAACTTCAAGTCGCCACGTTTATGTAAGTTGATTATTTTTTTTTATATAAAGAAAAAAAATAAAAAAATAAAGGAAAAATAATTAAGAAAAATAAAACTGAAAGTTTTAAAAATTTTTTTTTGCGTAAATTAAACTATAATTTACTAGCAAATTAAATAAAAATACAAAATAAAAATTATAATCGAAAATTTTATTACAAATTTATAAATCAAGAATTGCAAGAAAATTTTCGTAAATTTAACCATAATTTGCGGAAAATTTAAAAAATAAAATAAAAATATAAAATTTTCTAAGACATATAATTAAATAAGATAAATAAGTATAAAATAATTTATTTAAAGATTGCTTAGAATTTGCATGAAATTTAACCACAATTAATTGCAAATTCAGATAAATATCCTCATCTGTAAGGAGAAAAAAAATTAAAATAGCAATCAGATAAATATCCTCATCCGTAAGGAGAATAAAATTTAAATAAAAAAGAAAAATACTTATTATTAAAACTAAATTAAAACTAAAAATTATGTTTGTTTCATTTTTTATTTGCTGTGACTCAAGCCTACTCGTCGATACCTAAGGTGAGGCTGCCTTAGGCACAGCAAATCCAAGAAAATAATTAATTTGAATAAAATCATATAATAAGCAATTCAAATAAAAATTTCTACGAATCAAAAAACAAAAAAATTCGTCGTCATATGTCTAGACATACAAAATAACTGGCCAGTAAACATAAAAATCTAAATAAAATAATTAAATAAAATAAAAATTAAATATTAAAAATCTAAATAAAATAATTAAATAAAATAAAAATTAAATTAAATAAAAATTAAATTAAATAAAAATTATTATTAAATAAAAATTAAATATTAAAAATCTAAATGAAGTAAAATAATTGAATTTAAAGCTAATTTGTATTAAAATTGAAAAAATTTATTATAAACTTTTTATCGATATAAACATTCATTAATAAATATTATTATAAGAAAAATTTTGGCAAATTTGAAATATAATTATTTTTTTATCAGAATTGCTTAAGTTAGAATAATTTTCTAATTTTTATTTAAAAACTTTAATTTTTGTAAATTTTAATTTAAATCTTTTAATTTAAGAAAAATTTAAATCTAATATAAAATTTTGGTCTATTTGATTGATAATATTTGGGATTTCATTAAAATATTTTAAATTAATAAATTTTTAGTATTAAAGGTTTAATTAAATTTTATCTTTTATCAAAAATTATTTTTTTTGAATAAGAAATTTTTTATTTTAAGTTTTATTAAATTTTTATTCCACCTTCTTTTAAACATAAATTAATATTTTAGGTTTTACTAAAATTTGCTGAACATTGGTTTGTAAACTTTATATAAATAAATATTTTTAATATTAAATAAAAAAGAAAAAAAAATATAAAGAAAAAATTAAATTAAAATAAATAAATTTTTTTTTAGAATTTAAAACACTTTTTATATAATTATCGAAATTTGTAAGTACGACTAAGAGCAAGCAAGAATTTTTTTGAAAGGAAATTTTTATTTTTAGTTTTTTATATAATCAGGAAAATAAGCGTATCTTCAACTAGCATTTACTTTTATATTTCCAAATAATTTTTCTTATTAAATCTTTATAATTTAGGACCTAAGAGTTTTTAAAATAATATTCATAATTTACGTTTAATAATTTGCGAAAAGTTGATTTGATAAAATCACAGGTAATTTCGAATTTTATTTTAGATATTGGTTAAAAATCATTTAAAAAAAAATTTTTTTTTGTTGTCTTGGGTTCACTTTGATCACAACCTCTCTCGTTTTCCCTTTCTTTTGAATAAATTTCTTTTTAATTGAATAAAAATGAATCAAGAAGGAGCAACTCCGTTTGTAATGTCATCTACTCCAGAAAATCTAAACCCGAATTTGAGTCCAATAAGAGAAAATAGATATGATGAAAACTTTAGTGAATCAATCAGAGAGATGATTCAATATGAGGCAAGAAAACTAGTAAGAGAAGGCTACCACCAAAGGTTACACCAGGAGGTAGAAGAAGAAGAAGAAGCAGAAGAAATCGAACAGCAGGCCTATATTCATCCAAACGACAATCTTGATGGGATGGACAAAGTTCCCAACATCATAAGGGAAATAGATGTTTTCTCTGGAGAAATAAGATTGTATGCGTCTTGGAAAAAAGGAGTAGAGGAACTACTAAAAATCTACGATCATCTGAAAGGCACATCAAGATATTATGGGATACTAAGAACCATAAGAAATAATATTAAGGGCGATGCTAATACAACATTAGAGGCATATAATACCCCTTTGAATTGGAATAGTATCGTGAAGTATTTAAATCGACATTATGCCGACAAGAGAAGCATGAGAACATTAGAGAACCAGTTAACAGTGATGACACAAAGCAATCAATCAATAGAAGAATTTTACAAGCAGGTCCATAGGCAACTCAACCTAATATTAGAAAAAGTAAATTCAATGGATTTGCCAAATGAGGCCGTAATTGCAATAGCCCAAACACATAGAAATAGAGCATTAGATGCATTCATTAATGGGTTGAGGAGGGAACTATCATCAGTATTATTGGACATGAAAGAACCTAGCGATTTACCGGAAGCTTTGGAATTGGCTCTGAAAGTAGAAAATAGGCTTAAAAGGAAACAAAGCCTCGCAAGTAAACATACTGAAACTGCGAAAATACAACAAGATGGCCAAAAGTTACCACCCCCAATACGTTCAGGCGAACTTGCATCCAGAAGAGCAAGTTTTGAAAACAGGAATAGGTTTCACCAACGGTCATATAGCAATCAACCATTTTATAATAACAGGCAATCCTATAACCCACGATTTTACAACAACCGGCAACCCTACAATGCTCAATTTCAACCTTACAACAACCATCAACCTTATAACAACCAATCAAATCGTAACATCCGACAAAATTTTAATAATCAATCAAATTACAATTGGAAAAATAATTTTAGAGATCATCAACACAATATGGAGAAATCAAATGTTCAGAATGATCAACACCAAGCCATCGTGCCATATCAAGCGCAGAAAGATGAACCAAGGTCGCAACAATCTCGATATGCGTACAATGCAAAGCATGTACAGTCCAACAACAGATCATCATTTCATCAAAACAACAAAAGATCTTTCCAAAACATTAACCACATGGAAACAAAACCAAGAAAGAAATTTCATAAAAACAAAGATATTGAGAAACAACCGTTAGTCAATGGTCAAGATTCAACAGGGCATGGGAATTACAATGGCAATGAAAATTCTTTTTTAGATTAAAATGTTCCTCACTTCCATATATAGAACGTTTTGTAGGGAATGGGGAACAAATAAAAATTTTAATAGATACCGGTTCAAACAAGAACTACATCCATCCTAGATTCATAAAAAATCCAATACCTAATAATAACATATTTTACGCGAATTCCATTGGTGGTGACGTAAAGATTACCCACCACGCTGAGATTGATTTTTTCAAAAATGGAATGCCGAAAATAAAATTTCATTTACTACAACATTTAGATTCTTTTGATGGTATAATCGGAAACGATACTAAAAGCAGTTATTCATACAGATAAAGGATACCTTGAACTCGCAGATAACGTTAGAATTCCAATTAAACAACACATATCAGAATTTATCAGCAGAATCGAACTGAGAACCAGCCATCTGACTAAAGAAGAACGAGATAAATTGGGCAGTCTTGTCAATAAGTTCATCAATTTATTTGCGGACCCAAATGAGAAATTGACCTATACTACAAGAGTTGTAGCCGAAATCCGAACAACAACAACGGAACCAGTGTATTCTAAATCATACCCTTATCCGATGGCATTAAAATCTGAAATAGATGAACAGATTAAGCAACTTTTGGAAGATGGGATAATAAAACAATCCAGATCACCATACAACTCACCAGTTTGGATTGTTCCTAAAAAAGAGGACGCTTCAGGGAAAAAGAAGTACCGAATGGTAGTCGATTATCGGAAGCTGAACAAGATCACCATTGCGGATAAATACCCAATTCCCGAGATAAACGAAGTTCTCTCAAATTTAGGAAAAAATCATCTGTTCTCGGTAATTGATTTGAAGAGTGGATTTCATCAGATACCACTGAAATCAAGCGATGTTGAAAAAACAGCCTTCTCCGTAAATAATGGAAAGTATGAATTCAACAGGCTACCGTTTGGATTGAAAAATGCACCCTCGATATTCCAAAGAGCCCTTGATGACATCCTTAGGGAACATATTGGAAAATGTTGTTATGTCTATATAG
The DNA here is from genome assembly GCA_963082915.1 of Dolichopus griseipennis. NCBI lineage: Eukaryota > Metazoa > Arthropoda > Insecta > Diptera > Dolichopodidae > Dolichopus > Dolichopus griseipennis. The sequence continues at coordinate 86,669,069 of OY720442.1, forward strand.
ATGACATAATAATCTTTGGCAAGGATAAGGAAAGTCACTTCCAAAATCTAGAAAAGATATTTACTACACTTGAATCAGCCAATATGAAGGTACAACTGGATAAAAGTGAGTTTTTACGAAATGAAGTTGAGTTCTTAGGGTTTATCATTTCGGCAGAAGGAATAAAAACTAATCCAAAGAAAGTACAGACGATTTGCGATATGCCCTTACCGAAAACTTTAAAGGATTTACGTTCATTTTTAGGTATGTCAGGATACTACAGAAGGTTTATCTGTGACTTTGCTAAGATCGCAAAACCCCTGACATCCCTTTTAAGAGGGGAGGGAGGACGTGTGTCCAAAACGCAATCGAAAAATACTCCTATCACGTTGAAGAACGAGGCTGAAAAAGCTTTTCTCGAACTGAAAAACTCATTAATATCAGAAGATGTCATCCTGAAATATCCTGATTTCGATAGAGAATTCGAATTAACCACTGATGCCTCTAACTATGCGATTGGAGCAGTATTGTCTCAAGGAAGAAAGCCAATCACATTCATTTCTAGGACACTCACAAAAACCGAGGAATCATACGCGACTAACGAGAAGGAAATGTTAGCTATCGTTTGGTCACTAACTTTGTTAAGGAATTATTTATATGGATCTAAAAAACTAATAATTTTCACTGATCATCAACCACTTACGTATGCGTTGAGCAACAAAAACTCTAACAACAAGTTAAAAAGATGGAAGGCTATCCTTGAAGAGTACAACTACGAGATAAAGTACAAGCCTGGTCTGACGAACGTAGTAGCTGACACTTTATCAAGATTAATAAAAAAATCAGAAATTAACACGGTAACAACAACACAACATAGTGCTGAGAGTTCCGCGCAAAATTACATTCAGTTTGTGGAGGCTCCAATTAATGCGTTCAGAAACCAATTAATTTTAAAACGCGGTGATGAAATTGATTACAAACTAATTAACTCCTTTCCAGGTTATGTCCGGCATATAATAACAAGAATTGATTTCAAGGAAAAAGAACTCGTAAACATTCTAAAAAAATACTTAAATCCAAAAACAATAAATGCAATAATGACAGAAGAAGATATCATGGGTAAGATACAACGAATTTATTCTCAAAATTTTGAAAGTTATAGATTAAGATTTACTAGAATATTGGTCAAAGATATCACGGATGAAAGTCAACAAAACGAGCTCATATTAGAAGTTCACAAACGGGCTCATAGAAATGCGCATGAAAATAAAGATCAAATAATTCGCAATTATTATTTTCCAAAAATGAATAGAAAAGTACATAATTTGGTTACAACATGCACAGTGTGTAAGGAAAATAAATACGATCGACATCCCAATAACCCAGAAATAAAACAAACACCCATTCCAAGTTTTGCGGGTCATACCGTACACATAGACATTTTCTCGACAGAATCCAAGTTGACTTTAACAGCGATCGATAAGTTAACAAAGTTTGCTCAAGCGAGAGTCATAGAAAGTAGATCAACAGAAAATGTCAGATTAGCATTACGGGACATTTTGTTTTACTATGGTGTTCCAGAATGGGTCATCATAGATAATGAGAAGTCGCTTAATTCCGCTTCGATAAAAGCAATGATGGAGGATGAAATGAAGATAAAGATTTTTACTACACCCCCATATAAAAGTGAGGTGAATGGACAAATAGAACGCTTTCACTCAACTTTATCGGAGATTATGCGATGTCTCAAAGCAGAGGGAGATAACAGAAGTTTTGAAGAATTGCTACAAAGAGCGGTAAACGAATATAACTATACCATCCACTCGGTAACCAAAAGAAAGCCTATAGAGCTATTTTTTGGTAGAGTTCCAAATATAACACCAGAAGAATTTGAGAAAACCAGGCTTAGCAATATTGAAAAAATTAAGAACAAACAAATCAAGGATCTGGATCTCCACAATAAAAAAAGGAAACCAATTAAACACTACCAACCAGGTGATACAATTTATGTAAAGCATAACAAAAGAATAGGATCTAAGTTAACACGACGCTTTAAAAAAGAAATAGTAAAGGAAAATAAAAATACAGTTATTATAACGAAATCAGGAAGAACAGTTCATAAATCAAATATAAAATCATAATGATATTTATTCTTCATACAAACCTTATAAAATTTCCTTTTTCTCTCACTTAACTCTTCTAGAAAATTATTATTTGTGCTTTTCTCCAAATTTTGTTTTTGTTCGTTTTCTTACCATATTATTATCCTTTATATCATTTTAGGTGCTTATTATACGAGTGTCTATCATTCGTCCAAATATTAGACTACACAGGATCACATGCAGTAGCTATTACTATGGAAGAAGCCAAGGTGCAAGAAGGAAGCTTTAGAATCATCCATACGTTTGATTTCGAAAATCTAAGGAATTCATTAAGAGAAATCAGCGAGGTGCTAGAGGAAGACGGAATAAAAAAACATCAGCTGCATGGGTACCTAAAATACGAAGCTTTACAGGTACAGGATCTTTTGGACGAATTCGAAATTAAAAGGAAACCAAGGTCCTTTAACTCTTTAGGCACCATGTGGAAATGGATAGCAGGAAGTCAAGACCATGCTGATTTTATTATAATTAAAAAGAAAATGAACAACCTTTTAGAAAATAACAACCAACAAACTATAATAAATAAGTCTTTTAGTGATAGGATTAATAATATAAGTAGAATTACTAATGAGATTTTAGAAAATATTAGGTTAGGTCATGAAATAGATAATTATAATATTCAGAAATTACAATATAAGTTAAAATTTATAAAAGAAGAAATAGTTAATATAAAATATGCCGTACATTGGGCTAAAGTAGGAATTATAAACTCATTATTGCTTTCCAAATCAGAAATCGAAACAATTACTTCAATTTTCGACAAAGAAAATTTTCCGTATTCGGACGCTGAAGAAGCGTTAAATTTCTCCAATGTAAAAGTAATTACAAATGGTACTTGCTTGCTCTACGTCATCGAAATCCCAATAACACAAAATGATGTATTTAAAAAAATTATAGTTAAACCAATAAAGTTAAACAACACTATTATTAAGTTAGATTATAAAGAAATATTATTTAATAATAAAAAAATGTATGGAATAAAAGAAAATTGTAAACAAATAAATTCAATAATAATATGTAATAAATACCAAATTGTTAATATTTCAAATTCTACCTGCATTCCAAACATATTGGAAGGAAGATCATCCACCTGCAATGTTACCAACGCTCATCATATCCCAACAATAGAAAAAATTGCCGAAGGAATTATATTACTGAATCAATTCAATGGTTCGATAACAATAGATGATAAAAAAACCACGATTGTAGGAACATACGTAATTAAAATCCAAAATTCTACAGTAAAAATTAAAGATATGGTATTTACATCGAAGGAAACCGTAAGCTTTAGCGTGTTACCTGCAATTTTACAACCAGAACTAATAAAAAAAGAATTTCAACAGCATCTGTCTCTAGAACTTTTCAAGGACCTTCATACCAATAATACAAATAAAATTGAATTACTGAAAGAACGGAGTCTAATCAATCATGTATTAAGTACTTCAAGTGTCATACCGGCCATAGCATCAATATTGGGTTTATTTGTATTAATTGGGCTACGATATAGGAAAAAACGAGACAAAGTAATAATAAACAACATACAATCAGATCAAGCTTTACCAGAAGAAGTTACTACTTGCAACAACCCAACAATAAAAGATACAGCACAGAATCCTGCAGATCACCAAAATAACAAGATTCAGATATTTCCGATAAGTTCAGCATCAGTCAAGATTAAAGCAGCCCCAAGGCGAAACTTATACAACTCTAATCTATAATTTGATCGAATGAGGACATCGATATTTAAGAGGGGAGGAGTTAACAACAGCTAAAATTGTAATCCAGAATTCTAACGCATCATATTACAAATTTATAAATTTTAATTTATAAATTTTTTTCTAAAACGTTTACCTGTCGAATCAGCAAATTAACCTGTGAAATTAGTTCAACATTATTTCCCAACATAAATCACGCGTAATCAACATATGTTTGAGTCAGCATAATGCAGGTAGAACAATGCTATTAATGTAAAATTAAAACTGTAAACTTTCAATTCAAATTTTAGCTTCGAATAATAAAGTTGATTTAAAAAAAGGAAATAAAAAGCGTTATCATTTTTTTATATAAATTTTTTATTAAATTATAGAAATAAATATTTTTTGGAAATAAATATATTTTTGGGTGACTTGGAGTATTAAAATCTTTAACTTATATACTAATAAAGTTACTTACTTACTTATTATTATTAAAGTTTTATATAAGGGAGAACATGTCCTGCTCTGAGGCATTTGCGATTTCACCCTGAGAATTATTTGGATTTCTAGGGTTAACTTTGGGTTGAACTTCAGTGTTCAAAGTATTTAATCTATGGTTTACAGAAGACGGATCAGCTTCCGTAGCCGTGACATTATTATGTTGTTGGCGATTATTATAATTTGGATATCTATTATGCCCATTTGAATTGGCTGGATTATTATGGTTGTGAGGTTTATAGTTACGGTTACTATTATTAAAATTATGACTATAAGAATTATTTTATCTAGTAAAGTATTTATTAGAATTATTAAAATTATTATTTTTATTAAAATTGTTATTTTTGTTAGTATTAAAATTATTATTAAAATTATTATTAGTATTAAAATTGTTATTTTTGTTAGTATTAAAATTATTATTAGTATTAAAATTTCGTCTATAATTATTAGTATTAGAAAAATTGTTAGTTTTATTAGTGTTACTATTTTTGAAAGGATTATACTCAGTATAATTCCCTTCCATACATTCGGATGCATCTTTAAACTTATTCATTTAAGGTAACATTGTTTTTACAGAAAACTCTTATAGCTAATACTTAAAATTAACATGAAATTTAATTCCAAAGCATAAATTAAAATACATTAAAATCAAAAGTTTATTTAATTTTATTTTACGCATTTTAAAAAATACATACATAGCAAAAACACAGTTAAAATGCAATTTATAAAGTAACAAAAACAAAACTAACTGAATTATAGAATTATAAAATAATGTGAACTTGAAGTGTAATCTATCTATCTATATATATAAAAGCGAAAGTTTATTGTTTGTTTGTATGTAGCAAGTAGATTCCTAAACTGCTCAGCCGATTTTGATGAAAATTTGTGTATAGAGGTTTTTGGGTACGGAAAGAAATCGTGGACCGAAAATTTTGCTCTAAGGAACAAGTTGAGGCATGGTGCAAGTATTAAAACTTTTTTCTTCTAAAATGAAAACGGTTTGACCGTTCAAATTTTATATACGTGTCCCTCTTTGAGAATTGAGTTGACACTATTAAAAGTTTTGGAAATTGTTAACCCATGTCGGCCTGACGGTTGGTCAAAATAAATTTCGAAGCTAATATTGTCCAAATTTGCAAAATACTACTTTGGCTAAAAAAAAGCCTCAAAAAATTTTTCGAGTTCCGTTAACCCATTGCGATCCAACAGCTTTTTATAGATTTTTTGGTTACTTTACTCTAAATTAAAAACGGTTTAACCGATTTTCTTTAAATTTTGTATATGTTCTGTTTTGAGAATGGATTTAACTATATTAACAGACTTGGAATTTGTTAACCCATGCCGGCCCGACGATTGTCAAAAAAAAGTCCAATTTTGCGCAATACTGCTTTGTCCAAAGAGAAAGTCTCAAAAAGTTTTTTGTTGAGTTTTTTTTTTTTTTTTTTTTCTTTATTTTAATTCATTTTAAAAAGGTATAAATTATATAATTCAAATTTGTTTGTGTTGGATGTTCGTAGCTAAAGCAGCTATATGATCTTATAAAAAAAAAAAGTATATTAATATAAGTTTAATTCTTAAAAGCTAATGAATATTGCAAAAATCAGGACGATACAATCAATTTAAAAAATAAAAAAAAAATTTTATAATTAAAATTAAATATCAAAATTCATAATTATCACATTTTTTAAAGTTCAATCACTCAATTTCATTATCATTTATCTACAAAGCAACAAATACATCGGTTCACTATATACATATTAACTAAATATTTACATATCCAGTATTTATACTGGTTTTCATTATCTATGGGTTTGATGTTCTTGTAATATATATTTTTTTATTTCTGTTTTGAACAAACCAATTGAATTAATTTGTTTAAAGCCTGTTGGAAGCTCATTATACACCTTTAAACATTTAAATAAGCAATTATTCTGTTGTTGATTTGTCCTAAATAAGGACAAATAAAAATTAGAACTATTTCGCGTATTATAATTGTGTATGTTTATTGCTCTATTTAAAATAAAATTGTGCTTTATTTTATTATTCACAACCTTATAGGCAGTAAGATACAACTCCCTTTTACAAATGTTCTCGAGACTTAAATATTTTTCGGTGTATAGCCTATTCGTTGGAAAAATATTCGGATAGCCGTGGATTATTTTAATCGCCTTCTTATGTACGATATCTAACTGGTACAAAATTTGTTGGCTTGCACCACTCCAAATTGGATTGAGATAAATTATATGAGATTGAATAAAAGAAGAATATATGGAATATAGATCATTTTGAGTAATATATTTTCGAATACGACGTAAGATGAATAGATATGGCGTTATTTTGCGTATGATATGATGAATGTGATCTATCCATTTAACTTTTCTATCCAAAATTAGCCCTAAGTAACAGAGATTTTCTACATTATCAATAGATATAGAGTTGTAGGAGAAGTTCCTAAAGTTGTAAATTTTGTTGCCAAGTAGCAAAATTTTGGTTTTTTTTACATTTAAACGTAACCTATGATGCGTTATCCACTCTTCGATTTTGCCAAGGTCAGTTTCAATCGAATTTCTTAAAATATTTTCTGTAGCAGCCGCATATTTTAATATAGCGTCATCAGCATATAATTGGATTGACCCTATAAGATCTGGACGAGCGATGTCATCTATATAAATTTTGAATAACTCTGGTCCCAGAATGGAACCCTGTGGGACTCCTTTTTTTATTATTAGCGGGCTACTGATGGAAGATCCGATTCTGACTTTCTGTATTCTATTAGACAGGTAAGTTTGAAAAAGATTTATAGAATTTTGATCGAAGTTAAGATTTCTAAGCTTCGATAGTAGGATTTCATGATCTACACAATCAAAGGCCTTTTGAAAATCTAGGGATATTAAAGCAACATATTTACCACTATCAATATTGTTTGTCACAAAATTTGTTAAGCTTAAACATGCCGCCGTTGTGTTTGAATTTCTTTCAAACCTATATTGTTCTGTATGTAGTATATTATTATGTGTGAGAAAAGTATTAAGTCTATTTTTCATAACCAATTCAAAAACTTTAGAAATACTTGTTAAAACAGATATTGGTCGGTAATTGGATGGATTTTTTGTATTTCCTGTTTTAAGAATGGGTGTAACTATTGCTATTTTGAGGGAAAGTGGAAATATTGAAGTTTGGAAACAGTTATTAATTAATTTGGCTATTATTGGTGAAAGTTGTGTAGAAAATCTTTGCAAAAACTTAGTCGAAATACAATCCCAACCAGTAGCTGCGGAAGATTTTAGGTTTGCAATAATCTGTTCAATTTCAGTACTATTGGTGGAATGTAAGTCAAAGTTGTTGTGGATTGCTCTTTGAATTCTATTGACGTATGTATAATCAATTGGATTAGACGCGATATTTAATTCGTCGGTCACATTAACAAAATATGTATTCATTTTGTCAGCTATTTCATACTCATTGGTTGTGATTATATTATTAGTTAATAGCATTTTAATAGCGGGGTTTTGTTTAGGTAAATCAGTGTTATAGATTACCTTGTTATAAAAATTCCAAAGACTTTTACCGTTTTGAAAACCGTGTTGTACTTCAGTTGAATAATATTTTTTTTTGGCTTGTACGATTAGTTTGTTTACCTCGGCTTTCATCGATTTATAGATATTATAAATACGAGTATTTTCTCTGTACTTTTTTGAGTACTTATAAAAAGAGTCTCTAATCTTAATTTTATTAAATATATCTCGTGTTATCCAAGGTGCTTTCTTTTTTTCTTTTCTTACTACAATAGTTTTTGTATTTTTTAAAATTAAATTTTGCATATCAGAAATAAAGCTTTCAAATTCAGAGTAAGAGTTAAGATTTAACCAGAAATTATCGGTTGCAACTTTATCATAATCCAATACTTTTTTACTGAAAATTTTATCTTTCGTTATTGGTTTAAGTTCAATACTGATATGAAACATTTCGTGATCAGATAGAGACGTTTCACAAATTAAAAATTTATATTTGTAGTTTATAAGGTCTGTAGAGAAGTGATCAATAACAGTTCTTGTTGTACTACTAATTCTCGTTGCGTATTCAGGTGATATTTTGTTGTAAATCAGAAAACCGTTACTAATAAGGGTATTTGTGTAATCTAAGACATACCGATTATTGATATCAAGTAAATTTATGTTTATATCACCAATTATAATAGAGTTCTTAAATTGTGCAGTAACACAGTTTAATTTACATATAAAATCAGGAATAGTATTTTCATGTGATCTATATATGCCAATGACATTTATATTATGTTCAGGTAAATTAACTACTAATAAATTACTTTTATGAAATTCTTCTTTTGAAACATAATTAGAATTAACACATTCATCAATATATATCGCAACACCACCGTACGGTTCTTGCCTATTTGAAAAATAACAATTATATCCTGAAATGTTAAAAAATTGATTTTCTGTCTCGAGTAACCATATTTCAGTTAATACTATGATGTGAATCTTGTGATTGTACGAATCAATTAGGGATTCTAAGCTATAGAGTTTATTTCGAAGGCTTTGTATATTAATGTAAATAATATTTAAATTTTCCTTATTTTTTTCAAGCGCAGGTAGGTTGCAAACCCCTGTCAAATGTACAATATTTTTTAATTCAGAAATATTTATTTCATCATGATTGATCATTGTTTTTTTTTTTTTAATTCAGAGTTCCGTTAACCTATTGTAGCATAGCGGCTTTTTATAGATTTTTGCGTTACTTTACTCTAAATTAGAAACGGTTTGACCGGCTGACTCGAAAGTTTATATGCGTGAGCAACTTGAAAATGGAGTTGAGTCTGTAGTTTGTACTGCTTTGAGTTACAGAAAGTTTTAAAAATTACTAGAATAATCCTAGAAAAATCGTTTGGTAAACATTGCTTTCATACATTTTAAAATTTACATTTACACCGTGTGTAATTTTTGTGTTAACTTTTTGCAGTAAAATCAATTTCAATTAAACCTCATTGAGAGGCGTAGCAACGCGCACCGGGTATTAGCCTAGTATAATATATTGAAGGTTAAATTTATTGTCTTAGGTCATTAAAAAATTTTAATCTTAATTTACGTTTAAAAGTGTATCTAGAAATTTGTGTTGAAAAAAGATGACTCTGTTTATAGAATGTAATGCAACATCTGTTTATTGGTTCATTTTCTCCATATTCAATTATATGAGTATTTTCAACTTAATATTTAGTGCTTCTCGTATTTCTACCACTTTATTTATTTTAAAATTATCTGCTAAAAACTGAACATAAATGTTTTTTCTTAAGACGTCAAAACTAAAGCAGGAAGAAAGAATTTGCCTGTGTGAGGATAAAATTAAGATAATTAATGAATTAAGTTTTACGAGATAGCTAAGCAGAGGTGAATAATCTCTAGGATTATATTGGTTTTTAAAGCTTTTACGGATTCTATTTTATCAGACTGTATTTGAAATGCGGGATCCCACACAAAATTACCATATTCAAGAATAGAGTCGAATTTTGTGATCAACACTATCGAATGCTTAGCTGAAGTCCGTATAAATAGCATCAACTTGGTGCCCATTTTCCATTTCATGAAGGATTTTAGAAGTGTAAACTAAAAGGCTTTTTGTTGTGGAACAACCTTTTCTGAATCCATGTTGTTGTTCGTTTAGTTTTGTATTTATGATGGGTGTAATTTTGCATCTTTTTCTCTAACCGATGATTGTGTATCTGTGTTAATTGTCTGAATGTTGAAATGAACTTTTTTTTGTTTAGCATTATCAAAAGAGATAGCAAATGGATTAAGGAGAGTTTTGTTTGAATTAGTGTTTGACTTATTAAGTGTAGAGTCTTTAAAATGTTGAACTATGGTCCAATTTTTCCAGTATTTATAAATATTATTATATCATCAAATTTGGAAATAGGTACCATAACTTTAAATGATTTATATTTCGGATTATATTTTAAATTTTTTGGTGTAATATTAACAATACTAATATTAATACATTTAAACTTATTTTTTAAAAAACTATTTAGATTAGACTTAGAGTTTTGTATTTATGATGGGTGTAATTTTGTCTACAATAATTTTTTCAAACAACTTTGGAATAGTTGATAGAATAGTTACACCACGGGAATTTTCGACATATGGTTTATCACCCTTTTTGTAGATAGGGGTATGATAAGAAGATTTCCAGAAAAGAGGAAAAATACCTGAGGAAAGAGATTTATTAAAAATTAAAAGAAGCGGATAAGTGAGATAACCGACACAGTTGTATAAAAAAGTCGGTGGAATTAGGTCAGATCCTATACCTTGTTTGGTATCAAGGTTAGTGATTGCTTCAAATATTTCCAATTTCGGAAAGGTAAAAATCCGTAATAATAGGATTTGAACTATTTATTAAGTTAGAGAAATCAAATTCAAATGGTGAACCGTGTGGACGATAAACTTTTTAAAAAGAAATAGCAAAGAAATTGCAGATAGTTTTAGAACAATTAGAAAACGTATTGTCTAGTGAGATATCTATCATAACCCAGGTTAGATATTTGTTTAAATTCAAAAGCAAGATCCTTGTACTTGTTTAATAAGTCATTATTGGACTCTTTTGAATTTTGAATTATTTTGTATAGTTTATTGCGTTGGTTACGCAATGTTCTAAGTTCACTGTTCAGCCAAGGTTGGAATGTCTTGTCCTTTTTGCGAATTTTAGGAACAAAGGAGTTAAATATCTCAAATAGCTTTGAATAGAATTGTGAGATAATCAAGTCAATATCCTGTTCGGTTAACAAATCGTCCTAACTGATGACTGATAAAGCATTATTAATGCTTTGATAATCAGCATTAAGAAAGTCATATACCAAAATATTATGGTAATATTTGGTAAAAAATGGTATAGCAGTGGAAAATTCGAAGATGATTGCGTTATGATGAGTAGTGTTAGTGAAAAGATTATCTGCATCATCAGCGAGATTAACCACCACTTCATCATATGCATTTGAAAATGCAAGATCTAACCACTTGTCATTGCGTATATCGTAACTAATAATTTGTTGTAAATCATTATTAAAGAACTCACTAATGATACCGAAATCAATTTCATCTTGGAAGTTAATAGGTAATAATAAATTATTAGAGTCCTCGACAATAAATGAAAGAAAGGTCGATTAAAATCTCCAAAAATAAATATTGAGTCATCCTCATGAATATCCGAAATAATGTTGTGGTAGACATTGTGAATTTCAGAATTTGTGGAACTGTCTGAGCACGGAGGAAAATAAACAAAACCTGGGTATATATTATTCGTACCTAGGTTTAATTTAATAAATTGGTGATCAAAGGATATGTACCAGTAATTATTTGTAAACTCGATATGTTATTATTTACAGCAAGGAGTACACTACCCCCTCGCGAACAATTTACAGAAGGATAATCAAGATCCTTTCTGTATATGGACTAATTACCACCACGAATTTCTTCGTTCTTAAACGAATCATTGAGTCATGTTTCCGTTATAGCTAATATATTGAAATTACATGACTTAGCATCAACATAAAACTTTTTTAGCTTCCTCACATACCACTGCAGTTATGATTAAATATACTACATTGTCAGTAGATTGAGAAATTTTTTTAGATCTCGTAACATTAGGTAATAAAATGAGATTAGAACGTGACTAGGATAATTATTACGTGTTTGGACGAAAAAACTTGTTATAGTTCTCGCGAGATTGGTACAAGTGATTGTAATAATTACTATCACAATGACTGCGAAAAGCTTATGGTAAGATTTTGTAAAAAGTGGTATAGGAAGATCCTCATCGACATATTTTGCAGAAAAGCCTATATTTTCATGAAATCTGAGATAAAGACTATACAAATCTCTATAATTAGATGGCAAGCCCTCATTGTGAATAAGAACTCATAAGTGAGTCCTAGTTTTGCCTTCTCAGACGCGATTGTGCGAATCATTATGTATATATGCAAGGAAAAGCCTTACATTATAAAGAATTTTTTCATCTTTGAATCTAGACAGTGCGCATCTACAATCTTCAGTTAATGATCGTTTTGTCATTCTAATAGTTGGAGGTATGAGCGGATCATGAGCGAGCTGGTTATTGTTATGGCTAATTAAAATATGTTGATTGCTGTTGATGATGATGATTATTATTATTATTATTTTTACTAGTATCATTTTTATTATTATTAGTATTATTACTAGTATCATTATTATTAATATTATTATTATTATTAAAATTGCTAATATTCTTATTATCGTTGTTGTAATTGTTGATAGTATTATTAGTATTGTCACTAATGATGTAACTATTAATTTTAACAATTGGATAACTAGATGACGGTACCAGCGTGTCTCCCTGAACAAAATTAGGATAGTTATTATTATGCACTTTCGGAAAATTGTTACTATTAAAACCCGCTTTCAACGTTACATCTTGAACAAAATTCCCATCTTTTTCTCTAACCGATGATTGTGTATCTGTGTTAATTGTCTGAATGTTGAAATGAACTTTTTTTGGTTTAGCATTATTAAAAGAGATAGCAAATGGATTAAGGAGAGTTTTGTTTGAATTAGTGTTTGACTTATTAAGTGTAGAGTCTTTAAAATGTTGAACTATGGTACCATTTTTCCAGTATTTATAAATTATTATATCATCAAATTTAGAAATAGGTATCATTTAAGTTTAATGATTTATATTTCGGTTTATATTTTAAATTTTTTGGTGTAATGTTAACAATACTAATATTAATACATTTAAACTTATTTTTTAAAAAACTATTTAGATTACTTACGGTTGTATATCATGGGCATTTTGAAAAGTAGAGGGCAATGCTACTAGATGTGCTGTTCAGTTTTGGTTTTGGTTGATTTGAAATGTTGGCGGAAACGTTGGTTCATAAGGTAACAGGATTTGTTAGTTACATTCCAGCCGGCTTCGACTTTTTCGTAAAGCTTGCCTATGTCAGTTTTTAATGAACAGATCTCATCTTTCAGCTTGTCTACATTGTTTATAGATGAATTGGACGCTTTAGACTTAATGAGCTCAAAGAGAAAAGCTTTCTAACATCCATTTTCAGAGAAGAGATTTCATCTTCCAGCCAGCCAGTACTATTTATTTTCTCTAATTTGTCGATGAAGATAGATTTAATTTCTGCTAGGTTGAGTACAACTTCGTTCTTTATATCTGAGACCGTATCGGTAGTTGATGTTGATAGAGTTAATGGATTTGTGTCGTCAAAACGTTGACATAAGTCCAATAAGACATTGTTGGTATTATCAATGACTTTGATTGCTTTGTTTAGCACTTGCATCTTTGATGTCAAGCAAGCTTGTTAAATTTTTTATGTTCATATTAATTAACAGATCGTGATTATTTAGGCATTCATCACATACGCCAGTCATCACAACGCTAAACTAACGCAAGTTCCATGCAGTTTTTTTCAACAGAATACTTTGCATTTCAACAAAACCAATTTTGCGTCATAATTACTGCGCGTAACATGAGCACATTTAAATGCGGAAGAATTATTGTTAGCGATTTTGTGTGACATTGTAATTATCAAAAAAAAATTTAAAAGCAAACAAACAAAAAAAAAAAAATTACTATGAAATATACAAAATTATTTTATAATTGTTATTGTTTATGTTTATTTTTGGATTTACTTATTTTTTTTTTTTTAAGTAAAGGTTAAGAAACACAAAAATAAATAAATGTTACACAAGAGTTAACAAAATATTATAACAGCACTTTAAAATTTAAATGTTATTAAGTTTTTGTTATAGTTTTTGTTGTTATAATTATTTTTAAAATAATTCACTAAATACTTTAATTAAAATATTAAATTTAAAACAAAGCAAAAGAGTGTGTCTTAACAGTACTAACGATAAATTAAGAATGTTAATTTAATTAAGAAAATTAATTTTTAATTTGAGAATTAAGATCTACCGCGGTACTAAAAAATGGGTACCGCTTGGGTACCACGGTAAGCGGTACCCACTTTATTTGTCACAATTTTTTTTTCTTTAGATTCTTATTTAATATAAGTTATTAAATTTAATATTTAGTTAACTGTTCCTTGCTTTTTTTGTTTTATTATTTTTTTTTTTTTCACTTACAAGATGTGAAAAAGAATTTTAACTTTTTTTTTATTAGTTTGTTTATTAATTTACTTTTAACGTACACTATACACGATTTGTCTCTTTTGTTTTTTCTATAGGTTGTGAATTTCCAAACTAACATAACTTAAGTTTTTTTTCACAAAAAAAATTTTTTTTTTTTTTTATTAAAATGAGTTAAAATAAAATAATTGAATATTTTTTTTAAAATTTAGATTATAAATAATTATAATTATTATAAAGACTTTTATTATTGTAGTTTTTTTTTTAAATTAATAATTTCTCTTGCACTATTTTCGAGAAAAAAAATTTTCAAACTAACTTTCACCTTTAAAGTAGACTAGATTCTTAACTTTTCGAATCTAATCCTACAAACTGCGCTAGTTAGAATTCAAGTGAAAGATAAATAGTAATAAATACACAAAATATTTATTTAAAAAATTGTTATTTTAAGAGATACAACTCTTTTACATACAATACATGAACTAAATTTACAAAAATTCTAAATTCGATAATTTATTACAATATTTCCAAATTATTGTAAATGCATTTGTATTATTACAATATTTCCAAATTATTTTTAAATGCATTTGTACAATTAATAATAATAATAAAAAACATTAACAATAACAAAGAACCAAAAATAATGCAGCGATAGCTATTTGAAAAAAAATTTTATTAGTAGTTCAGTCATTGCTTTGTGCAATTAAATAAGGTCAGTTATTCTTAAACAACAAATTATTAGGAAATTATATAACTATATATACTTTTCCAAATCTAGTTCGCTTCCTTTAGGTGGTTACAAACACCATACCAAAGTTAATATACCCTTTTCTTATTTCATAGGCATAGGGTATAAAAATGGAGTTAATAATACTTATTTTTTCAACAAAAATAATTTTAAATCGGCTGATGTTATATTGGTAACATTTTTTTTTTATGACGAAAGAAACAAATCTATTTTGGAGTATATTTTTTTTGTAATTTTTAATTATTGTATTTTTCTGTGTATCATAAACCTTAATAATTACGAAAAAAATTTTTAGTTTCAATATTCAAGAATTTAGTTTATAATTTTTTTTTTTTATTTAAGTTCTAAACTTACTTATTTTCTAATTTAATTTTAATATTTCTTGTTTTATTTGAATTATAATAACAAACAAACAGTATGTTTAATTTTATATTTTATTTAAACTTAAATTTTATTTGTTCATATTTATTTGAGTTCAAGGAACTCAAAATTATCAAATTTATTTAACTTTTGAGAAATTTATATAATTTTTATTGCAATTTTATTTATAATGTGCCTAAAGCAGCCACATCTTTAGAGCTTTTTCAGTTAAAATTTTAAGCCTAATACTGTCATATAAAGTATTAGAATGAACTGCTTGATGACTCTTCTTAAAATCACAATAAAATAATCTTCACAATAATTTTTTTTTCACTTGATTCCTGCTCGAGCGTAGGTTTTGAATTGTTTATTTAAATAACTTTTATATTTATTTTAAACAAGTATTTAAATTAAGTTGAAACACGTGAATATTTTTTGTTTAATTATTTTTTTATATAGCAATAATTTTTCTTAAAACTAATATAATTTTTTTCGACTAATTCGTATGAACTTCAGCTTCCCACTGAACTTCTTTTTTTTTATTTTTACTTTAATTGCATTCTAATTTTATTTATCATACGATTTTACAGTAGGTAAGACTATTCTCTTATTTTATTTTTTAATTTGAAGTGTATAACCGGCGGATTGGGGCTTAGAAACATCCGCAGTAAGGAATGCTTGGGGTACTAGTCCTCTAAAATCCAACGAAAATCCAGAAGCGACTGATCCAGAATGGACGGCTCTCTGGTCTGCGTCGGTTCCCCAAAGGGGCGGCAGTTAAAATACCTGGTAGTAGGTATAAAATACAAAATATAAAAATATAAAATAATGAACACAAATAAAAATAAAAATATGGTAGGGATATCTACTAAAATGTCGGCAGAGACCACGGCTGTCGGCGAGGGCTTGGCTAATACTATATATAAGGGATTAGTTAAGTCGCCAGTGGTTAAAAATGTATCTACGTTCAACGCAGCCGAGCCTTTTAAAAAGGGCGGTTTAGTGGGAAGATCATCACCTGTAGTTGAAAATAAAACCAGTGACAAAGCGGGAATCCAGGCTAATGTCACTAGAAATATTACTGGTTCGAATTTAATAAAAATTATGTCTAACGATGACGGTCAGAATAAACCCCTAGACGTGGGTATTACAGTAGAGAACAGCTTCAATCAAGAATAAGTGAACTAGAGAAGATATGTAGCGACTTAATGAGTCAGATTCACACTCTAGCCGAAAAAAATAAAATGCTAAAGAAAAAGCAAATAACTAAAAGTGCAGTAGAATACTGTACAGATAAAGAAGAACTAACTCGGGAAACCGAGTGGGTTGTAAAACGTACAGGGAAAAAAAGAAAAGCGGAGCACTCACCAGAATGACACAAAGAAAATAGTGTAGAAAAATTAAAGGTGATTAAACCAAAAATTGCAATTGATAAACCCATCATTACAAGAAAAAACAAACCTCCTCCGGTTATCTTAAGTAATGTTGTAGAATAGTTAATAAAAAGTTAATCAAAATACTGGAAAGTTAATAAAATACTGGAAGATGTACAAATTAACTATAAAGTAAATATGGGTGATGAATAAACATCAACTAAAGATTAATGTTGAAAAAGAAGGGGAATACAGAGAACTAACAAAGATTATAAATGAAGCTAACTTAGAATGGCATACTTATGAAAACAAGTTCACCAGGCCAATTAAAGTTATGGATAGGAACTTGCATCCTTCATGCGATCCTGAAAATATAAAACAAGAGTATAAATGTAAGGGTTTTGAAATCATTGAAGTTGTAAACAAAATAAAAAAAATTAAAAAGAATGAGGAAGAAACTATAGTTAAAATACCTCTTTTTATGTTAACATTTTAAAATACTGAGGACATTGATAAAATTTATAAAATAGAGTTTATTCAGCATATGAGAGTGAAAATTGAAGCTCTGAAAAAAACAAATCTGATTCCTCAGTGTAAAAAATGTCAAAGATATGGTCACAAACAAAAATTTTGCCAGCGTCTAGCTAAATGTGTAAAATGTGCAGGGTCACATCTATCAACGAATTGTGATAAAGACAAAAAGGATACGCCGAAGTGTGCTAACTGCCTTGAGGCACACCCCGCAAACTATAGGGGGTGCGTAGTTGCAAAGGAATTAAAATAGAGAAAAAAAAAGTAATCCACAACATACCAAAGAAGGTGCGTCTAACTCACCTAACCCTAAATTTAAAAACTTAAATCCTAGCAGGGTCATCGACGGTTTATCGTATGCCCAAGTATCACAAAATAGAGCAAAAGAACCTATTAGTGCAACAAAACAGAACAATGTAGCATTAGAAAAATCAGCTGAAAAAATAATAAAGCGAACTAACGTTAGGAATATAACTCATAGTACAAATAGCATTCATAAACCTAACACTAAAGCTGATAATAACATTTTAATGCAGATGATGCAAAATTTGTTAAATTCAATGAACGATATCTCTAAAAGAATAGCTAATTAAGAAAACAATTCTAGCAAAAGCTATAGTGGTACTCCGAGAAAATTTCTAAATAACGGCCCAAAATAAAATTAGTATTGCTACATGGAACGTAAACGGCGTACTAAGTAAAAAACTAGTATTAGAGCTATTTCTGAAAACTAAAAACATTGATGTGTGTCTCCTATCAGAAACTCATATGACAAGACTGTCAAAACTAAAAATAGTAGGTTTCACATGTTATAATGCTACACACCCTAGTAATAAACCTCGAAGATGTAGTGCAATTTTGGTGAAAAACTATTTACTACATCACGAAGAGTGTAAAATAGAAACTAACGAATTTCAACTTTCAGTAATATGTGTTAAGTCCCTTAAACAGCATTTAAACATTGGGGCTTTATATTGCCCTCCTAATTACAATTTAAAGAACAAGGTCCTTAAAGACCTCTTGAACCGACTTAGGGATAGGTTCATCCTAGGAGGTGACTACAATGCCAAATATATTGATTGGGGTTCAAGACTTACCTCAAAAAGAGGAATAGAGCTAAGGAAAGCTATTAGAGAGTTGGGTTGCTATTTTCATTCTACAGGCGAACCAACTTATTGGCCTACTGATACAAATAAAACTCCTGATCTACTGGATTTCTTCATAACAAAAAAAATATCTCCAAATTTTATTAGCCTAGAAAATAATCAGGATTTAGACTCAGACCATTCGGCTGTCGTACTAAACCTGCATGATAAAATTGTTAAGAAACAAAATAAGCCTACACTTGTTAATAAATCAACAAATTGGTTCAACTTTAAACAAGAGATAGAAAATAATATAAATTTAATGGTTAAAATAACAACTAAAGATGAAATAGATTTAGCAATTGAAAATCTTAATAAAATTGTCCAAAATGCTGCATGGAATAATACAAAAGAATATAAATACATGACAGCAGGACCTAATTATCCTAGAGATATATTAAATGCGATTAAACTAAAGAGAAGAGCTAGACGAAGATGACATGAAATACGTGACCCAGCTGATAAAACTGTGTTGAACAGAATAACGCAGAATCTTAAAAGAAGAATTCTTCAAATAAAAAACAAATCATATGAAAAATATGTTGAAAATTTATCAGCTAAAAAAGAGAGAAATTACTCTTTGTGGAAAGTAAGAAAGAGTTTGAAAAAATCTGTAGTGCCAGTCCCACCAATTCGGAAAATGGATGGTCAATGGGCAAAAAATAATAAAGAACAAGTAAAGAAACAGTCAGTCGGTGCAACCGACTTAGAAATACCCTACACCTATTTGGTTCAAATTTAAGGACATATCCATAAGTCATTTTAACACCATAGAAGCTGTTATTAATTTTATCGTAAGACATAGCTAACCAAATTAACTGTATAATACTAAAAACATTTTCTGATTACCCTATCTATTAAAAAATACTACAAATTCTTACTAATTCATCTATTTAAAAATATTAAAAAACAAACAAACTTGAAATAAATGAAAATATATTTATTCCAATTCAATTACAAAATGAAAAAATTCTAATTATTAAATTTTGTGATAAAAAGATAATCAAAGCATAATATATTTAATAATCCAAATTTTTAAAAATTGCAATTATTTTAAATGGTTAGTTTATATACCTAATAGAAAAGCTTATAAACGCAAAATATGCAATAAATGTATTTCTAAAATACAATTAAAAATTTACACCTTTTCATATAATTCATTTAAATATAAAAATAAATTTTACATAAATGCAGCAAGTACCTTTGAACATAGCTGAACCACTACAATTAAGTCTAGATTTCGGAGACACATAGGACATAGGAAATATATTCTTTGGCTTCGAAATTAAACTCGACCAGAACCAATTCCCATGGTACTTTCATTACTAGTAACCTAGTGTTAAATTTCATCAAAATACCGGCATTACTTTTTGAGTTATGGTGTTTGTAAGATATATGTTTGTTAGTCCTTGAACTTTTCAAGGGTTCCAGGACCCGAAATTATAGTACGATTTCGCCCATATGCAGTCCCGTCATACTTTCAATACTAGTTAACCCTTGTACACAATTGGAACGCTCTATCTTAATTTTAAGTTACTAGTTTTATTAATTTCGATGATAAGCTTTTACACATTGGGGGGTCTAAGAGAGCTTCTGAACCACCACTCCAATTGATCCCAAATTAGGGGGGCACGCAAGAAATAGTAAAGAACACCCTTGTGGCAAATTGGAAGCTTCTACATTTGTTTCAAGTTACTATCTTTATTAATTTCGAAAATATGCTTTAAGGGCCTAAGAACTGAGTGGCTGGTCCCCGATCAACTACTCCAATGGGGCCCAAATTTCAAAGACACTTACGAAATAGGAAGGGACACCCTGATACCAAATTTGGAGGTTCTATCTTCATTGGTTTCGGAATTATGCTCGTTTGGCCTAAATTCGATCAAAAAGTTCTAAGTTCCGAACCCATTGTCCAATACTCACCGTAAGTAATCACCGCCGCAGTTTCGCTGCCAATAACCTACAGCACAAATTTCATGAAGATAGCCTCATTAGTTGTTGAGTTATCGTGATTTTTTATATATGTTCCTTAGCCCTGACATCGATTAAAAGGTCCGGAATCCGAACCGTTGGGCTGATTTCGCCCTTATATAGTCCGCGCTGTACTTATAACCCTTGTACACAATTTGAACGGTCTATCCTAATTTTAAGTAACTATTTTTAGTAATTTCGATTATAAGCCTTTAAAACTTGGGAGGTCTGAGAGGGGTACAGAACCACCACTCCAATTGATCTCAAATTAGGGGAACACGCAAGAGATAGTAAAGAACACCCTTGTGGAAAATTGGAAGCTTCTACATTTTTTCAAGTTGTTATATTTATTAATTTTAAAGATATGCTTTAAGGTCTTCGGAAATGTGTGGCTGGTCCCCGACCCACTACTCCAATGGGACCCAAATTCACAAGACACTTAGGAAATAGGAAGGGACACCCTGATACTAAATTTGGAGGTTCTATCTTCATTGGTTTCGGAATTATGCTCGTTTGGCCTAAATTCGATCAAAAAGTTCTAGGTTCCGAACCCATGGTCCAATCCCAACCTTACGCAATTCCCGAAGTAGTTTCATTACTAGTAACCTACAGCACAAATTTGATGAAGATAGCGTCATTAGTTGTTGAGTTATAGTGATTTTTTATATTTGTTCGTTAGCCCTGAAACCGATTAAAAGGTCCAGAATCCGAACCCATGGGCCGATTTCGCCCATATGCAATCCCCGCCGTACTTTCAGTCCTAGTAACCTACAGTTAAAATTTCATCAAGATAGCTCCATTATTTTTTGAGTTATCGTGCCTACGGACGGACGGACGGACGGACGGACGGACGGACGGACGGACGGACGGACATGGCTATATCGACTAAGGCGGTCACGCTGATCACAAATATATATACTTTTCCATATCTAGCTCGCTTCCTTTAGGTGGTTACAAACACCATACCAAAGTTAATATACCCCTTTACCTATTCTATAGGTGTAGGGTATAAAAAGCCGAAACATTCGCAGATCACTTGGAAAAATTTTTTCGGCCCAATGAAATAGAGTCAGACCTCTACATTGAAAATTATTTCAGAAGAGAAGAAAGTGCCATTGAACTAATTACTCATATAGAAATGGTTGAAGAAATTAAAGCTCTGAAGTCAAAAAAAGCACCAGGTTTCGATCTAATTACTGCAGACATTCTAAAACAACTCCCAAAAAAAGGGATAACAATGTTAACATATATAATAAATGCTATGTTAAGGTTAAATTATGTACCTAATGTTTGGAAGGTGGCAGAAATAATTATGATACTTAAGCCAGGAAAGCCTCCAAACGAAACAAAGTCTTATAGACTTATCTCTCTAATTGAGAAAGCTCTAGAAGAAAAACAAATATCCTCTACAATATTTCTAGACGTAGCACAAGCATTTGATAAAGTTTGGCACGAAGGCTTAATTTATAAGTTGCGGCAGCTATTACCTAAAAAATATGTAGATATACGCTCATCATACTTAACTGATAGACTGTTTAGAATTAAACAGAATGAAGAGTACTCTATACTGAAAGAAATTAAAACGGATGTGCCTGAAGGAAGTATCTTGGGTCCAATATTATACTTGCTATATACTAGTGACTTGTAGTAGGATCAAATGTCGGCGAGGCTACAAATAAACTACAAAAAGCAAGTGATAAATTATATCTTTGGACCAAAAGATGGAAAATTAAACTAAATGAACTGAAATCAGTGCAAGTAAATTTTACAAATAAACCTATTCAAAATCCACCAGCCATACAATTAAATGGGGTAGATATTCCTCATGAAAACAAGGCAAAATACGTAGGAATGAAATTAGATGTCAAGCTAAAATGGAAAGAACATGTCAAAAAGAAAAGAGTAGAATTAGAACAAAATTATAGAGAAATGTATTGGCTCCTAGGTAGAAAATCTAAATTGCCAATAGAGTCCAAAATTTTGTTATATAACCAAATAATTAAGCCTATCTGGTTGTACGGCGTACAACTTTGGGGCTGTGCCCAACCAACACATATTCAGAGAATTCAAACATTTCAAAGCAAAGTGCTACGTAACATGGCCGACTTACATAGGGATCTAGAAATTCCTATTGTTAGCGATGAAATAAAAAAATATCCCATAAAACATAAGACCCGCTTAGAAGGTCACATAAACATAGAAGCGTCAAAACTTCTACTATCTTCAAATGTCAATAGAAGGCTTAAAAAATCTAGGCCCCTCCAATTAGCGATAAATTCAGATCACCTTAACGGAGGTCTGTAATTCCAGTAGATCATAAAAAGTTAGCGCAAAATTAATGGTTAGTCTCTAAGACTAGTTTTTATATTTTAAAACAGGGCGGGTGTTTTTAGTGTGTTAAAGTCACACATAACTGTGGTTATGTGTGACTTTAATAAATAATTTCAGTAAGGTATTCTCAGTAGATTTCCCCTTCAAAAAGCCGCATTGACAATCACTAAAGAAATATGTCTTATTTCGAAAAAGGGTCTATAAATGTTGGAATCTAATGAAGTACCTTACTTAAGTTAAGGTATAACTATAGCTATTTTTAGCAAATCAGGAAATTTTCCGTTACGAACACTTCTATATATAAGCCAGTATATCAACTAAATAAAACGAAATTTTTTTTAAATAATTAACAGAAATGACATTTGAAGTTCTAGACTTAGAATTGTTAAGTCGATTTATAATTGTATGTAATTCAGAAGCAGTTATAGGATTAAACACAAAAATTTCGTATATATATACATATTTTTGATCCTCAATAACATAACTCAATAACCAACCTCAAGAACATAATTATTGGAGGAAATACCTTTATTTAAAATATTTTTCACTTCCTGCCATTCTTTTTTGGAATTACCTTTGCAGTGGTCAAATTTTTTTGTATAATAATTGTCTTTACACATTTTTAATCAATTTTTGTTTTTTTTTACCTAATGAACTATAGTGATTACCTAAACAAGAATTATTAGAAATTATGCTTAAATATTTTTATACCTTACACCTATGAAATAGGAAAAGGGTATATTAACCTTGATATGGTGTTTGTAACCACCTAAAGGAAGCGAGCTAGATATGGAAAAGGATATATATATGTGATGACCTCCTGTAGGTTACTAGGACTTAAATTAAGGTGCGTATTGCATATGGGCGGGATCGACCCATGGATTCGGATTCTGGGCCTTTTGACCGGTTTAAGAGCTAAAGAACATAAAAAATAAATTAGGATAACTCAATAACTAATAACTCTTCATGAAATTTGTGCTGTAGGTTACTAGAAATGAAACTACGGCGGGGATTGCGTACGGTCGAGATCGGACTATGGGTTAGGATCCTAGAATTTTAAGTTCGAATTTAGGCCAAACGAGCATAATTCCGAAACCAAAGAAGATAAAAATTTGAAAATTTGGTTTCAAGGTCCTCATTTGCAACCAATTGCAGTAGTGGGTCGGGGACCATCCACACAGTTCCGAAGATCTTAAAGCATATTCTTGAAAATAATAAAGATTATATCTTCAAACAAATGCAGAAGCATCCAATTTGGCAAGGTAGTTCTTTACTATTTTCTATTTGTTCCCCTAATTTATAATCAATTGGAGTGGTGGTTCAGGTACCTCTCTTACACATTCCAAAGCTTAAAAATGTAAGTATTGAAATTTAAAGTTTTAATAAAACAAGGAAACTTTGTTTTTATTTAATATTATTTATTTTCCAACGTTGGTCTTATTATTACATTAACATTCTTATTTATTACAACATATGTATTCTTATTCTAGTTTAGTAATACATTTTATTTCTGGTGTTCTTATTCTAATTATAATTTTTATATTTACTTCTAGTATTAATTAATGCTTTAAAGGAAAAATGCATGCAACGAATTTTTATAAATAAAAATGTATTTATAGTATATTTTAATACCTAAAATATTCCAATTGGAAAACAATAATAAACAATGTGGTTTATGAAGTCATACGTAACACATGTTTTGGTTTACACAAAATAAATACTTGTTATACCCTACACCTATAGAATAGGTTAAAGGGTATATTAACTTTGGTCTGGTGTTTGTAACTAGATATGGAAAAGTATATATATTTGTGATCAGCGTGACCTCTTGAGTCGATATAGCCATGTCCGTCCGTCCGTCCGTCCGTCCGTAGGCACGATAACTCAAAAAATAATGGAGCTATCTTGATGAAATTTTAACTGTAGGTTACTAGGACTGAAACAACGGCGGGGATAGCATATGGGTGAAATCGGCCCATGGGTTCGGATTCTGGACCTTTTAATCGATCGAAGGGCTAACGAACATATATAAAAAATCACGATAACTCAACAACTAATGACGATATCTTCATCAAATTTGAGCTGTAGGCTACTAGTAATGTAACTACTTCGGGCATTGCGTAAGTTTGCAATTGGACCATGGGTTCGTAACCTAAAATTTTTGATCGAATTTAGGCCAAACGAGCCTAATTCCAAAACCAATGAAGGTAGAACCTCCAAATTTGGTATCAGGGTCTCCCTTCCTATTTCCTAAGTGTCTTGGAAATTTGGGCCCTATTGGAGTGGTGGGTCGGGGACAAGCCACACATTTCTGAAGATCTTAAAGCATATCTTTAAAATTAATAAAGATAGGAACTTGAAAAAATGTAGAAGCTTCAAATTTGGCACATGGGTGTTCTTTACTATCTCTTGCGTGTCCCCCTAATTTGGGATCAAATTGAGTGGTGGTTCAGTACCCCCCTTAGACCTCCCAAGACTTTAAAGCTTATAATCGAAAGTCTAATAATAGTAACTTTAAATTAAGATAGAACGTTCAAATTGTATACAAGGGTTAACCAGTACTTAAAGTACAGCGCGGGCTGTATAAAGGCGAAATCAGCCTAAAGGTTCGGATTCTGGGCCTTTTAATCGGTTTCAGGGCTAACGAACATATATAAAAAATCACGATAACTCAACAACTAATGACGCTATCTTCATGAAATTTGTGATGTAGGTTATTGGTAATGAAACTACGGCGGCGATTGCGTACGGTGAGGATTTTACAATGGAATGGGTTCGGAACTTAGAACTTTTTGATCGAATTTAGGCCAAACTAGCATAATTCCGAAACCAATGAAGATAGAACCTCCAAATTTGGTATCAGGTTGTCGCTTTCGATTTCCTTAGTCCCTTTGAAATTTGAGCCCAATTGGAGTAGTGAGTGGGGACCAGTCACACAGTTCCGAGGACCTTAAAGCGTATTTTCGAAATTAATAAAGATAGTAACTTGAAACAAATGTAGAAGCTTCATATTTTGCACATGGGTGTTCTTTACTATTTCCTGCGTGTCCCTCTAATTTTGGATCAATTGGAGTGGTGGTTCAGTACCTCTTTTAGACCCCGAATGTGTAAAAGCTAATCATCGAAATTAATAAAACTAGTAACTTAAAATTAAGATAACACGTTCCAATTGTGTACAAGAGTTAACTAGTATTGAAAGTATGACGGGGACTGCATATGGGCAAAATCGTACCATGGTTTCGATTTCTGAAACCCTTGAAAAGTTTATGGGCTAATAAACATATATCTTAAATTACCATAACTCAAAAAATAATGCCGCTATTTTGATGAAATTTGAATTCTAGGTTACTAGTAATGAATTTACCATGGGAATTGGTTGTGGTCGAGTTTAATTTCGAAGCCAAAAAATATTTTTCCTATTTCATATGTGTCCCCGAAATTTAGATTTAATTGTAGTGGTTCAGCTATGTTCAAAGGTACTTGCTGCATTTATGTAAAATTTATTTTTATATTTAAATGAATTATATGAAAATGTCTAAATTTGTAATTGTATTTTAGAAATACATTTATTGCATATTTTGCGTTTATAAACTTTTCTATTAGGTATATAAACTAACCATTTAAAATAATTGCAATTTTGAAAAATTTGGATTATTAAATATATTATGCTTTGATTAGCTTTTTATCCCAAAATTTAATATTTAGAATTTTTTCATTTTGTAATTGAATTGGAATAAATATATTTTCATTTATTTCAAGTTTTTTTGTTTTTTAATATTTTTAAATAGATAAACTAGTAAGAATTTGTAATATTTTTTAAGAGATAGTGTAATTAGAAAATGGTTTTAGTATTATAAAGTCAATTTGGTTAGTTATGTCTTACGATCAAATTAACAACAACTTTTATGGTGTTAAAACGATTAATGGATATTTCCTTAAATTTGAACCAAATAGGTGTAGGGTATTTCTAAGACGGTTGCATCGACTGACTGTTTCTTTGCTTGTTTTGATAAGTTCAATATCTGTGTTGAAATCTATTTAAAGTATTTAGTGTATTTTATATTATACTAGCTAATACCCGGTGC
Organism: Dolichopus griseipennis; assembly: GCA_963082915.1. Taxonomy (NCBI): domain Eukaryota; kingdom Metazoa; phylum Arthropoda; class Insecta; order Diptera; family Dolichopodidae; genus Dolichopus; species Dolichopus griseipennis. The sequence goes on from OY720442.1 coordinate 86,696,085, forward strand.
GCGTTGCTGCGCCTCTTAATGGTTGAATTGAAGTTGATAATACTGCAAAAAGTTAACACAAAAATTACACACGGTTTACACATGTAAATTTTAATATGTATGAAAGCAATCTTTTTAAAAAGATTTTTCTAGGATTATTCTAGTAATTTTTGAACCTTTCTGTAATTCAAAGCAGTACAAACTATTTTTCAAAATTTGACGTAATTTACTTCCAAAAAAAATTTTTTTGACTAATCGTAGGACCGACTGTTAACAGCCTTAACTCCATTTTCAAGTTGCTTCACACATATAAAATTTGAGGTCAATCGGTCAAATCGTTTCTAATTTAGAGTAAAATAACCAAAAACTTTATAAAAAGCTGTTGGACCGCAATGGGTTAATGGAACTTACCAAAATTTTTTTTTAGCCTTTCTTTTAAGCCAAAGCAGAATTTCGTAAAATCGGACAAAATTTGGACTAAAATTTTTTTTGACCACCCGTCGGCCCGACATGGGTTAACAAATTCCAAAAATTTTAATAGTGTCAACTCAATTCTCAAGGAGCATCACGTATACAAAATTTGAAGTCAATTGGTCAAACAGTTTCGAATTTAGAGTAAAGTATTGAAAAAACCTATAAAAAGCTGTTGGGCCGCAATGGGTTAATGGAACTCAACAAAATTTTTTTTGGGGCTTTCTTTTAAGCCAAAGCAGAATTTCGTAAATTCGGACAAAATTTGGACCCAAAATTTTTTTTGACCAACCGTCGGCCCGACATGGGTTAACAAATTCCAAAACTGTTAATAGTGTCTACGCAATTCTCAAAGACCATCACGTATACAAAATTTGAAGTCAATCGGTCAAACCGTTTTCATTTTAGAACAAAGAAGTTTAAATAATTGCACCACAGCCCCAACTTGGCGGTCCGTTAGAGCAAAATTTTTGGGCCACGATTTCTTTCCGTACCCAAAAACCTCTATACACAAATTTTCATGAAAATCGGCTGGGCAGTTTAGGAGTCTATTCGCTACAAACAAACAAACAAACAAACTTTCATTTTTATATATATAGATAGATAGATAGATAGATGAAGTAAAAATGAAAAGTATACATTTTAGTATATTGATAATTTTACCTATGAATGAGGTGAAATTATTGTACTTTAGAGCTATAAATAGAATTATTTTGGAATTATCTTGTTCTAGGATAATTAAATGTACTTTGTTTTAGGATTATTAATTGTTTTTTCCTTGAAGAGGTAAAAGCAATGCTATGTACTTTATTTTAGGGTTATAAACTGTTTTTTCTTTGAAGAGGTAAAAAGAATGTTTAGAAAATATATTTATAATAGGGCGTAACATAACTCTATCCCCTTTAGACTGAGGCTCCGACGAAGTTATTACTATAGAGTCTCTGCTAGATTTTGTTCTAAAAATGTAAGTTGCAATTATTACAATGATAAATAAAATGGTGATAAAAATACCATAGTTCAAATAATTTGTGTATCTATGCTTAGTTTGCATTTTTTCTATTGTTTTTCTACTATTACTTATATCACTTAAAATTAATTCTTTAGAATCTAATTCAATATCATTCTCACTGTTTGTTATATTTATGTTTGAGAATAGGTAAATATAATGATTTTTGATTTTTAAATTATTATTAATAGTTATAGAACAATCTTGAAATTTAATTAAACTATTTTTATACAACATCAAATTTTCTCTCATTACAATCGTGACTAATATTAGTTTCTTTCAGGTTCTTTACAATAATGAGACCTGGTTTTATTTCTTTTGTATTTAATTTCATTTCACAAGTTGCATGAGTGGAGCTTGTGATTTTATTTAAGCATTCATCTTCTACTTTAACAAAATTCTTTTTTTGATTATCTTTTACATTACTATAGAAAATTTGTTTATACAAATCCATTATAAATCTTTTATTTGACAATGTTAATTCTTTATTAGGAATTGGCTCAATGATTATTTCAGAATAAGTCATAGTAGTATAGATTGGAAGGTAAATAATAATTAGTACTAGTATCGCCCTGTGCTCGAAATTCGAGCTATTTTTTCTTTTAAATTAACATATAAACTTCGTTTTGTGTAAATTATATTAGACTAATATTACACGACAAATTATTTTTTTTTTCCTATACGTAATAAAAATTATGCCAACAATGTTGTCAACAATTCTTGAACTTGAAATTTGCTTAAAAAAAATTTTTATAATTTTCAATTATAAAAACGTTGTAAAGTAACTATTTTTGATTTTGCCGTTTTAAAAAGAGTATAAATTGATACAGTTAAATTAAATTTAAATTCTAAACACATATAAATATTATTATAATAATAATTATAATGTTCTGAAAATTTGATTATACATATTTCTAAACATATACATATACTTATTGAAGCCAAGAACCCAAAATTCGAGTTAATGCTGTCCTTCATATAGCAAACTGTACTTTTTTCTTAACATTTTAGTACGATTTGAACTATGTTGTACGTATTCTGTATCCTAATTAAAAAACTCTATGAATACATAAAATGTACAACAAAATTTTACATATCATAATTCTAAACTTATTATTTAGTGTTATATTATATTGAAGATGCCAAAAGTACAAATAATAGTCAAGTTGACCGAAGTTTTTTTTTAAATCTCAATCTTAAGATTTATAGCAAAAAAAAAAGTTTTTCAATAAATCAAAGAATACATTTTTCTTACCCTTTTTTCATTTTTAAATTTAATAGCTACATAGGTAAATTTTTACTACAAATGTATGCCTATTTAAAGTTCTGAAAACATGCGAAAAATGATTCTGAATTCCTTAGTTTACTTTATACCTTTTTGTCTAGTTTATTTATTTAATATTTCCTAAGTTTTTTATTGACAAAAATATATTTCTATACATGGTCATGAGCAATGACTCATAAGTTTCTTAAAACAAATAAATATTATTGCTTTCATTCCTTTATGAGGAGTAAACTCTTTTCTACTCTCAACTATTGCCAGCTACTCCAGCTCTTGCTAAAGAGTATATAACAGAGTAGATAAATAATTTCCGGCAGATGGCTTTAATTGAAGTTCTCTTGAAAAGGTTATGTTAAATCATATTTTTTATTTGATAACGAATAAGCACTTACACCCTTCCATTTTAAAAAATATTCTTTATATTTATATCAGCAATAAACCTTAATTTTTTCACTTTATTAATATTTAAATATTATTAAATATAATTAACTTCTCAAATGACAGGTAGTTTTAAAATTTCAAATATATATCTGACGATTAATCTGACAATTATGTACTCCTGAAACAAAAATTAGCGTTCCATTTACAAACTTCGCCTATCTAATCTTCATGTACACTTTTTGATATATAAAATTCGTTCGTTTTGTCAAAGTAAAACTAAAAATAGTTTTTTTATTATAAAAAAACATTATTCGATGTTGAAAGTGTGAAATAAACTTTTCAATTATTAGAATGAAATCAAAACAAACGTCTGTCTACATATCCGTTATCGGTAAATCGATACGCGCGTACAATATTTAATTTATCAAAAATATTTATTTGAATGTTTTAATTTAAACAAAAAATATTTTTAATTTCATATTATAGGTATTTTGAATATAAGATATTTTTTAATAAAAATTATTGTAAAAAAATATTATTTTTCAAAACATAATATCAGAAATATAAGAAAAACCAATAATATTTTTATACGTTTTTTTAATATTTGTAAATTTTAAAAGTCCGAGATACAGTACAATGCGTTACGCGTATTTTCGCTGCTCTCATGTAAATTTATGTACCTATTTATTTCTCAATTTTTTGACAGAAATTATACGGTGTACGCTTTTATTTAGGTTGGGACCAAAGGAACAAATAACTTTTTTTGAGAAAGATAATTTTTTTAGTTTTGCAAATATATGGCACTGTAGGTATTTTCAATTTGAATATATGTATTTTTAAACAAAATTATTTAAAAAAAAATGTTATTTTAAAATATTTTATTTTTAAAATTTAATCGTAGCAACATAAGAAAAAACAATTACAATATTTTTATACACTTTGTCAATTTTTAAATTTTAAAACTCTGAGGTACAGTACGTCGCGTATGCTTTCATGTAAATTTTTTTACATAACTAATTATTTCAAAATTTTTTGACAGAAACTGAATGCCGTACATGCTGATTTTGGCTGATCCATAAGAAACAAATCATTTTTCTTAAGAATAATATTTTTTTTTTAAGTTTCTGCAAACATATTATAGGTATATTTTAATAAACAAATATTTTACAAAGATATTATTTTAAATTTTCTATTTTTATTTTTCGCTTTGTCATTCTTTAAATCCGAGCTACCAGTACGTCGCGTATTTCGATGGGTCACATGTAAATTCATGTACCTAACTATTTATTTCAAAATTTTCTAGAAATTTCCAGAAATTATACACCGTACGCGTTGGTTAGACCCTAAGTAACAAATCATTTAAATTACAAATTATTTTTTTAAGAAAGATTATTTGTTTTTTTTTTAACTGTTTTGCAAATATTTATATATTTTAATATCATGACTCTCAAACGTAATGGCAACTACTATATATATAATTAATTTCAGAAGTCGGTTTTTTATTGTACAAAAAACTTAACAAAAAGCAACAACAATTTACGATTTACAAAAAATTTTTTTTTTATAACTGTATTATAATAAATTGCAAACAAAAACAAAATACAGTACTTTTCGGGAATAACGACCATAATGGGACGTCGTAATAAACGAATGTCGTTTTAAAAGAATGTTGTGAATTTTGAAAAATTAGTATAAGAGTTGAACATTGTAGAATGTGCTGATTCTAGAATGGACACTTCGAACTCATTTGCTAGAATTTTATTTGATGTGTCAGCCTCAAGCCTATGTATAGTGCTTTTTCTTCTATTGAAATTTTTTTTTTGTATTTTTGATGCGTTATTGTGATTTTTTTTTATATTCAAAAGTAAATAAAAAACACTTAATTAATCGCCAAGCAACATAATTTTTATAATGATTTGGCTTTTATAGTAATTTATTGGACATTCGGTATTCTTAATTATAGGATCTTCTCCTTCGGGTTCTTCAACATGATTTATAATAACTCTGGATAATGCATCTGCATTTCCATTTTGTACAGCCTTTTTATGCTTTATGGTGTAGTCATATTCCGAAAGCCTAAGTCTCCATCTTGTCAGTTTAGAATTCGGTTCTTTGACTGAGAACAACCAAGTTAAAGGTTTGTGATCGGTTTTAATTATAAATTTTCTTCCAAACAAATAAGGTCGAAAGTATTGAGTTTCCCATACTATGGCGAATAGTTCCTTTTTAATGGTGCTGTAGTTTTGTTCATGACCGTTTAGAGTACGGCTTCCATAACAAATAGGATGATTGTCTTGTGAAAAAACAGCGCCTAAAGCATTATTACTTGCGTCAGTTTGCAGAGTAAATTGCTTATTGAAATCGGGATAAATTAATATAGGGTCGTTAATTAATAAGATTTTTAATGTTTCAAAACTTTCTTAAAGGAATCCAAAGTAAAAATAACTATTCGGTTAACGATAACCGAAAAAAACATAAAATTTCTAATAATTTTCAAAAAAAATATGATAATCCTAATAATAACCAACAACAGACAAATTTCAAAACCTCAAATTGTCACACGAATAATTACCACAATAACAGTTTCAATAGACAAAACTCACAACAATTTCGCTACAATAATTCAAACCAACCTAAGTATAATTATGATAATTCACGACCAAACAATCGTCCAGTTAACTCACAAAATTCTGCAAGGTTAAATATAACAAACAACTATCGCAATGCACAACCTCAATCTGGAAGGTATTCACGAAATCATCGAGGTTTAAGTTCAGATATCTCAATGAACCGAACCAATGAACCAATGGATATCGCAATGAAACTAAATGGTGAAAAAAACACAAATTTAACAAGTTTTCGCGACAGCAACTCAAACAACTACCCTTTATAACAATCAAAACAAAAAGCAAAATACTCAGATTCATTATCGATACTGGTGCAGAGTATAGTATAATTAATACCAATCTTTGTCATCCTAAATGGAAAACGGTAATTAAACCTGTCCCACTTACAGCTTTCAATAGGAAACTTTCTCTAAATATTAGATGAAGTTTTCCCCTCTTCGAAATCTTTAAAGAACCTAACTGCTTCGATGATTTTCTCGAATTTCCGTTCCACAATTCTTTTGATGGACTAATAGGTAATAATATTTTGTCTACATTAAACGTTAACATTGACTATAAAGAAAACTTACAACACAAAAGCTTCTATCCCATTCTTCTTAAATTATAAAGAAGAACAATACTTTAAAAGCAAATATGTCGATGATTCAATCAATGTTTAACCAAAGCGATTCTAATAATGAACTTAACCTTAAATTTCCATCTCATCTAAATAACAAAAATATCGTACAACTTAAATCAGTCTTAAATTACTTTAAAGACATTTTTCATCAAGAAAATGAAAAACTCAATTTTACAAGTGAAATCAAGCATAAAATAATAACAAAAAATGACATACCAGTTTACTCTAAAGGATATCGTTATCCTGAAATTCATAGAGACGAGGTGGACCGTCAAATAGAAAAAATGTTACATCAAGGTATAATAGCATGATAGCATAAAAATATATTAATAGCATGTTACCATTTAACGCACCCATTTGGATAGTTGTCCAAGAAAATGTACAATTCCAATAAACAAAAGTGGAGGATCGTTATCGACTATCGTCGACTTAAGGATTACACAATTGATGACAAATTTCCAATGCCCAACATCGAAGATCTTTTTAGGAAATTGGGAAATTGTCGCTATTTTAGCACTTTAGATCTGGCGAAAGGAATTCATCAGATTGAAGGTCACCCAAATGATCGGTGCAAAACGGCATTCTCAACTAGAAGTGATCATTACGAGTTCACTCGCATGCCCTTCGGTCTAAAAAATTCATCGTCCACTTTTCAAAGTCATTAATAAAATACGCGTCGTCTATTTGGACGATATCTTAATCTTCTCGTCATCATTTGAAGAACATTTAGTTTCAATAAAGAAAATCTTAAACAAATTGCGCGAAGCAAATTTAACAATACAAATAGACAAATGTAATCACCCAAGGTGGTATGAAACCTGATCCTTCAAAAATAAGCACTATTCAAAATATCCCTCTCCCATCTTCACAGAAAGAAATAAAATCCTTTCTAGGATTAACCGGCTACTACCGAAAATTCGTGAAAGATTATTCCAAAGTAGCTTACCCGTTAATACGTTACTTAAAGAAAAAATCGAAAATTAATAAAACCCGGACTTCTCTAAACCTTTCACTTTAACTACAGACGCGCCCAATCGCCTTAGGTGCCGTGTTAAGCCAAAACAACCATCCGGTAGCCTATGCGTCGAGAACACTTATTGACCATGAAATAAGGTACTAACCAACAGAGAAAGAACTTCTCGCTATTGTGTGCGCCACCAAACATTTTCATACCCACCTTTATGGTAGAAATTTTAACATTCAATGTGATCATAAAACTTTGGTATGGCTAAGCAACCTTAAAGAACCAAATATGAAGCTACAAAGGTGGAAGATCAAATTAAACGAATATAAATTTACAATTAATTACATAAATGGGAAGGATAATAAAGTCGCCGATAGTTTAAGTCGACTCTCTTCTGCAAATGAAAACCTTTACGAAGAAATAGATTCATTAATTGAGTTCTCAAATTTACAATTTATGAACGAAGTAGACACACATAACGCAACAATTATTGACTCTCTAACACACTACGACAACAATGATGAAATTATTTCTACTGCGGCTACGGTACATAGCGCTAACGCAGACGACCTGTATTACATTAAAATAACAGAAAAACCTATTAACTTATTTAAAAATCAAATTCATCTAATATCAAGAAATTACGAAAAATTTATCACGAAAATCGTAAATAAAAAGTGTCAAAACCTCCTCTATGTTACCAAAGAAAATAACTTATTAGAGAAGATATAAAATAAATAAAGAAGACCAAAATATAAAATTCTAAGAAATTTTAAAATAGACAACAAACACATAATCGATACGAGCAATAAAAGAAAAACTAAATATTGTACAGAAAAAACAGCGAAAACGAAAATTCAAATTTCAAAAAATCTAATACATTTTATACCTTTTATTTTTAGGAAATGGAACTACTACCGTTATTATTCCTCTTCATTTCACAAGTATCCCTTCAATCTATACAAATAAGTCAACTTAAAGACGAAAATGGTTTTGCTATTATAAAACTGGAAGAACAAAAAATTATTGAAAATTATACGAAAACGTTACATATTGTAAACCTTACTGAATACCGAGAAATAGTTAGAAATTTAAATAATAATTTCTATCTTCTTAACCGAAATGAAACAAGCACAGAACATAAACAGCATTTTTAAGCTTACAACATACTCTGAATTCATTAATACCTAAAATTGATGGGAAAATTCGAAATAAACGTGGACTGGTGAACACCCTGGGGACAACAATGAAATTTTTGACAGGCAAAATGGACAACGATTTTTAGATTTCAGATTTAAACAATTGCAAAATTTAGACCTTAATACCCGACAAATAACAAACACAATTAACAACCAAATAATTATTAATAAAAGTTTCGAAAAAAATATCCAAACAATTGCAGAAAACGTGAATAATCAACAAGTGGAAATTAGCCAATTTCTCTATAAAATCAAAAATCAAACCAACAATTTTATTGCAAAAGTATCACAAACCCCTTTTGCACTTCATCTTCTCGCACAAATAACTTCAATTAACAATCACCTACAGCACATTAAAGATATTATCTTGCTTAGTCGTTTAGAACTTCTGGCACATGACATACTTACAGAAGATGAAATTCAAAAGTTTAACCTTGCTATCGAAGATATGCCTTATATAAAAAGTGCCATTCTATTTAAAGACGACTTTATAATAATTGTTTTATCTCTCGCAAACTTTACTGACGAAAATTACTTTAATGCTCTAGTTATAACATTTCCAATCTACAAACACGAACAATTCGATAAACCTATACAAAACATCATTTTAAAAGACAAAGAAATTTTTAAATATAGTAATAAAAAAGATTTGTTGAAAAAAAACCTAATATTTCCAAATAATAACTGTATAAAAAATTTACTAAAAGAAAATAATAAATGTAACTTTAAAATAAATGAATTAGAATCTATAAAAAAAATTAACGATGAATTGTAACTCTAAATTTAGAAAAAATAAAAATTGTACAAAATTCTATTGATCAAGAAATAGTTATTAAAGGAAATAATTTAATTATGTAAAGCAATTGTAATTTAAACATTAAAAATAATGAATTTTATTCAAAGTTGAGAAATATAAAGATGTACCTATTATACCAATTGTAAATGGCTCAAATTTAACTAAATGTAAATGTCTATGTAAATCAAATTGAAAATTTTAAAGCTATCGAATGTTATGTATTAGAATATTTGGAATATAAATCAAATGTTAATTTTTACAGCCTACCAACAACTAAAATTCTTGTATTAATTATAACTTTAACTGTTATAAAAAGCTATTGTGTAAACACTTAAAGTCAAGAAAACATATTAAAATAAGTATAAATCAATCAAATGTAAAACCAAAGGAACTTGAAACAAGTCCTTTTTAAATTTTAAATTTTGGAGACCAAAATCTCTTAGGGATGGAGGTGTAACGTAAGCAAATTGCATACATTTACTTTTAAACAGTCAATTTATAAACTGCACTTTTAAATTTTAATCGCATTCCTTAAAATGCATAACTGTACTTTAACTATCAAATTTCGTAAACGCTAATTTACGAAAATAACAAAACAAAAAACCAACTTGATTATAATCAAGTTAAATATTGTTGTATTAGAATTTTGCTTACGTAGTATTTTATTGATTCAAACATAAAACAATTCAATTATAAAATAATTTTATATTAAGTCAGTTTTTAAGAACAACTCGAAAAGAGAACAGGAGTTTCTCTGTAAATAAATTATTAAAATAAATAAAAACGATTTTATTTTTATTTGAATAATAATTTAAAACTATATAAACTATTGAATTTTATATTGACAGAATAAAGTATGATTTTGCATTAAAAATTCGATAATAGTGTTAGAAATGTAAAACAGTTCAAATATAAATTTTGGTTATATATACAATATTAAAAAATCCTGCTAAATTTCGCCAGAAAAAATGGCAACACGCTAAAATGTCACTGATTGATAGTTCAGTGGCTAAAGTGGCGGCTTTTCAATCTAAAAATCTCGCGTTCAAATTCTGGTCAGATCATATCTAATAAAACAATTCATGAAAAAAACCAATGGTTTTTAAAAAGGCATATTTTCAAAATTATAAAGTGTTTCATACTCAGTATTTTATCATTTTATTTTATAAAAATATAAATAAAATTAAATGATAATATTATAATTTAGTTGTTTCATCAATCCATTATTAATTATAAATAATAATGAAATCAATACTTAGAATATAATCCCAATGCATTCAAGAAAACCTGTCAAAAAGTGAGAAATATAATGTTTGATTTTCAATTTAAATTTAGGACTTTTTTCGTCTTTGGGAGCTACAGCCCTCCGTAACAAGTGAGGCTACAGAAAAATTTCTTTCATAAAATTTGTTTTTATCTACCTGTAGTTAAAATTTCTTTTCTCTATTTTAAACGGTGTAAGATTTTTTGTAGTCAATTTTTTTTTTATACCCTACACCTATAGAATAGGTAAAGGGGTATATTAACTTTGGTATGGTGTTTGTAACCACCTAAAGGAAGCGAGCTAGATATGGAAAAGTATATATATTTGGGATCAGCGTGACCGCCGGAGTCGATATAGCCATGTCCGTCCGTCCGTCCGTAGGCACGATAACTCAAAAAATAATGGAGCTATCTTGATGAAATTTTAACTGTAGGTTACTAGGACTGAAAGTACGGCGGGGATTGCATATGGGCGAAATCGGCCCATGGGTTCGGATTCTGGACCTTTTAATCGATCGAAGGGCTAACGAACATATATAAAAAATCACGATAACTCAACAACTAATGACGCTTTCTTCATCAAATTTGTGCTGTAGGTTACTAGTAATGAAACTACTTCGGAGATTCCGTAAGGTCGGGATTGGACCATGCGTTCGGAATCTAGAACTTTTTGATCGAATTTAGGCCAAACGAGCATAATTCCGAAACCAATGAAGATAGAACCTCCAAATTTGGTATCAGGGTGTCCCCTCCTATCTCCTAAGTGTCTTGGGAGTTTGGGTCCCATTGGAGTACTGGGTCGGGGACCAGCCACACATTTCCGAAGACCTTAAAGCATATCTTTAAAATTAATAAAGATAACAACTTGAAAAAATGTAGAAGCTTCCAATTTGCCACAAGGGTGTTCTTTACTATCTCTTGCGTGTTCCCTTAATTTGGGATCAATTGGAGAGGTGGTTCAGTACCCCTCTCAGACCTCCCAAGTTTTAAAAGCTTATAATCGAAATTACTAAAAATAGTTACTTAAAATTAAGATAGACCGTGTAAGTTGTGTACAAGGGTTAACTAGTACTATAAGTAAAGCGCGGGCTGTATAAGGGCGAAATCAGCCCATGGGTTCGGATTCTGGACCTTTTAGTCGGTGTCAGGGATAACGAACATGTATTAAAAATCACGATAACTCAACAACTAATGAGGCTATCTTCATGAAAATTGTGCTGTAGGTTATTGGTAATGAAATTACGGCGGTGATTACGTACGGTGAGGATTGGACAATGGGTTCGGAACTGAGAACTTTTTGATCGAATTTAGGCCAAACTAGCGTAATTCCGAAACCAATGAAGATATAACCTCTAAATTTGGTATCAGGGTGTCCCTTCCTATTGCGTAAGTGTCTTTGAAATTTGGGCCCCATTGGACTAGTGGGTCGGGGACCAGCCACTCAGTTCCGAGGACCTTAAAGCATATTTTCGAAATTAATAAAAATAGTAACTTGAAACAAATGTAGAAGTTTAAAATTTGGCACAAGGGTGTTCTTTACTATTTCTTCCGTGCCCCCCTAATTTGGGATTATTTGGAGTGGTGGTTCAGGACCTCTCTTAGAACCACAAATGTGTAAAAGCTTATCATCGAAATTAATAAAACTAGTAACTTAAAATTAAGATAGAACGTTCCAATTGTATACAAGGGTTAACTAGTATTGAAAGTATGACGGGACTGCATATGGGCGAAATCGTACCATGGTTTGGGGTTCTGGAACCCTTGACAAGTTCAAGGACTAACAAACATATATCGTAAAAACACCATAACTCAAAAAATAATGCAAGTATTTTAATGAAATTTAAACTCTAGGTTACTAGTAATGAAAGTACCATGGGAATTGGTTCTGGTTGAGTTTAATTTCAAAGCCAAAGAAAATATTTCCTATGTCCTATGTGTCTCCAAAATCTAGACTTAATTGTAGTGGTTCAGCTATATTCAAAGGTACTTGCTGCATTTATGTAAAATTTATTTGAATATTTAAATGAATTATAAGAAAAGGTCTAAATTTGTAAATGTATTTTAGAAATACATTTATTGCTATTTTTCGTTTGTATGCTTTTCTATTAGGTATATAAACTAACCATTTAAAATAATTGCAATTTTTAAAAATTTGGATTATTAAATATATTAAGCTTTGATTATCTTTTTATCACAAAATTTAATAATCAGAATTTTTTCATTTTGTAATTGAAATGGAATAAATATATTTTCATTTATTTCTAGTTTATTTGTTTTTTAATATTTTTAAATAGATAAATTAGTAAAAATTTGTAATATTTTTTAATAGATAGTGTAATTAGAAAATGTTTTTAGTATTATAAAGTTAATTTAGTTAGCTATGTCTTACGATCAAATTAATAACAGCTTTTATGTTGTTAAAATGACTTATGGATATGTCCTTAAATTTGAACCAAATAGGTGTAGGGTATTTCTAAGTCGGCTGCACCGACTGACTGTTTCTTAACTTGTTAAAATTTGATGTGTTCTAAAATATAATTTATAATTGATATCGAAATAGTTTATATTATAATATAAAATAAATTTAACTGTTACACCAGAAAAGAAAAGGCAGAATCATTCACTAAACTGTAATTGTTTAAGCGTGTATGTCAAAGTTTAGAAACCAAAACATAAATAAATATAAAATCAGTTGGTAATAAATTGTTGTGCTAGTTATATCGTTACATTTTTTTTTTTTTTTGGAAAATAATTTAAAATAAAAAGTAGAATGGACAAATTTTTTCGAAGAATTCCGAAATCTAGCACAATTTTGGCAAGTTTCTTCCAATTTGTAGAAAAATAAACGTTTGCGAGATGAAGGGTGGAAAATTTTGCTACCATTTACCAAACAATTGAGAAAGATGCCACAATTTATGAATTAAAAAAAAAAGTTACTAACATTAGAATATGTTATAGAAGAGAATTAAAAAAAGTATTAAAACACGAAAAATCTGAAGCAGGAACTGATGAAGAATATATACCTTCACTATGGTATTTTGTATCTCTAGATTTTCTACGAGATCATGAAGTAACAGTGCCTGGTACAAGTTCAATTGCTGACTCTGAAAATAAAGATATGAGTTAATCTACAATTTTGTTTATGGAGTTTTCAATTATATTTGTACTAGGTTATAACAGAAGAAACATTTGCGACTCCAAAATTAAATAAACAAAAAAAAGGGGAGAGAAAGTGATAATTTTTTGCGAAAGCAGTCAAATATTTGGATAACCAAACTAAATCTAAAGACGATGCGGAAATATTCAGTGAAGGTTGGGCTTGTTTATATAGGAAAATAAGCAATGAACAACAAATATTCGCTAAAAAGATAATAGATAAAGAATAGGGCAATTGAACAAATTATCTTTAAACAGTTCAATATCCTATACTACGCCTAATAGTTCAACACCATCAACGTCGAATTTAAATCGTAACAATAAGATTGAAAATATAACGAATAATAACACAATTATATTATATTATACTTTTAAAACATTGAAATTTTTTTAGATTTGTTTTTATTATGGATACTAAATATGGATATAATATGGATAAAAAATATTATGGATACTTAACAATTGCAAATTTAATAGGTCACAAAATTTATTTCTTGTGTCTTTTGCTGCGGTATTAGAATTTCGAGAAAAAGATGGTTCTAAATTAAAAAATTCTTCTGAATTAGAAAAAGTAGCTGACACTACACTACCATACCTATTACATTGTTCTTTTTTTAAATAATTATGCAAATAACATATTGATAAAACTATTGTTGTAACTTTGTGTGGATTCAAATTAATAGTTGTTAGTAGCAACCGAAATCTCGACGCCAATATTCCAAAAGTATTCTCCACTTTCACTCTTGCAGAACTAAGTTTTTTGTTAAAATATTGTTGCTCTACTGACAAATCTTGATGTGCATATGGCTTCATTAGATCCTTTCGCAAAGGGAATGCATCATCGCTTAGAAAAACGAATGGCAAAACGTCTCCGTCATATAAAACTGAACGTGGTTGAGGAATATTAAATTTATTTTCATTTAATTTTTGAAAAATTTCGTATTCCCAAAAACTTCTCCATCTGAAATGCGACCATTTGTCCCCACATCTACCATCAGAAATTAACTAATGCCATAAGAACGATACTAAACCTTTTTTATAGTTAAAGTATATGGATCCTGAATTTGGTGGTTTTACAATATTAACATGATTGCCATCTATGGCTCCTATGCAATGTGGAAAACCAGTTTTCTCGTAGAACCTATTTGAAACTGCATACCATTCTTCTTGGGTTTTGGGTAACTAAAATGAAAAAATAATTAAAGCTTTGAAATAACATTTTGTTGGTTATATTTACCTTAATATAAACTTTCAAAACAAAATTAATTGCTTGACATGTTTCCATTACAATTTTACCTATTGCTTGAAGTGATACAGCTGTGGAAAATTTTAGGTTTTCAAAAGAGTTTCTTGTCGCTAAAAATCTCAAAGTAGTATGAAGTCTAACCTCTGGAGGAATCGCATCGCGCATCAAAGTATTTTGCTGCGATGACGATGAATGGTTTCACTTTTCTCAAAAGATTCTGAAAACTTTCTTCTCCCATTCTTAAATAATTCCTATAATCATTTGGTTCTTTTTCACTAATTTCCTTTAAGAGTTTTTGATTTGAATATTTATTTTTATTGAGTAACCACTTTTTTACCCATATCCATTTTCTTTTAGTTGTTTTGGTTTCTTTTTTTTTTAATAATTTCTGAAATTATAGTCAAAGCGATAATTTTATCCGTCATATGATCTTCTTTGAAATACAAAAATAAAAATACTAAAATTTCTAAGCTTGTTTAAATAAAAGTTTCCGAATGATGAACACAGAAACAAGTTTATGAACACGTTTTTAAACAAATTTATTAGTGTATGGGCCGCATAATAAACACAATAATTTAAATATTTAAAAGTTAATTTCAAATTTATATTCCTTACTCTCAAAAATATCTCATAAAATATTGGATTACAAAAAAACATTTAAAATTTTTCATTTCTTCAATCACGTAATCTTTTTAAAAACTTAGTTGCTTTAATTATACCAAAATTACAATTTTATACTTAAAAGAAAAAAAATCATTGTAAATTTGTTTAAAAAACTATAATATTATTGAAACTGTAGATAAAGCACTATAAAATAAAGATTTTTAATTAAAATACAAAATAAAAATTTTCTTAATTTGTGTTTTTTGAATTGTTTCGGTTTAAATAATTCAAAAGAACCTCAACATTAAAAAAACAAGTGATGAAAAAAACCCAGGGTTTTTAAAAAAGCACATTTTCAAAATAATATAGTTGTTCATACTGAGTATTTTATCGGAATATAATGTTGAAGTTTTAATGTTAACATTTAATTTAGTAAATATATACGTTGGTGACTAAGTTACTGCTTACTTATAGAAAGAGTAAATTTTTTAATTTTTAAGTTCTAATAGCCCCTCTATGGGGAAGCTTGCCCATTTCCTCAAGGATCTAATCCTCACTACTCCCCTTCCCCCAACTTTTTAAGGTTCTAGGAATTAAATTGTGAATTCCACCAAAATTTGGAATTTTACTTAGAATTTTACTATTTAAGCAAAAATGGTTAAAACTGTGGGACACTTTCTTCAATTTAAAGAACCGCTTTTAAATTTAAGAAAATCTTTTAACATATGTCAAAATATAATGTTGGACCTTCAAATTTTGTATATTAAGAAAAAAAAATTTTAACAGATATTCAAGTTAAAGGTGTTTAAAAATAGCAAAATTGCAATTTTCGAGCCCTTATAGCTCCAAAACAGGAGGCGCGAAAAGAAAAATTTGTTCACCGACTCCTACTAATTTTTGAGGATCTAACTTCTCCCACAGTTTCAAGATCCTAGATTGAATCGTTTAGAAGATATGTGTGGCCAAAAATTTATTTTTTTTGGAATATCTACGGTTGGTTAAAATTTCTTTTCTCTATTTCAAACGGTGTAAGAGTTTTTGTAAACATACGGACGGACAGAATGAAGCTATATAGGCTATATATTTTTCAAAAGTTTTTTGCAAATGTGCTAAAAATTGGTAAAAAAGATGGGTTAAAATCATTTTAAAAATATTTAACATTTTTTAACTTAAGAAAAGGGGAATTCAGAAAAAATTATTTTATCAAAAATTTTACGGAAATTTCCCGATTTTATATTTAAACTTGCAGATATACCCGCGTTGCCTAGTATCGTGCAATTCGTCCAAATTTTAATTTATATCTCTATCTATATATAAAAGCGAACGATGGTTGGTTCATTCCTAGCGAATAATCTCCAAAATAGCTCAGTCAGTTATCAAAAAAATTTGTATACAAAGGTTTTTGGATAAGAGGCTAATTCTGGGCTAAAAATTAGAGATGTATTAGGAAATTTTTGTTGTAAAATAAAAATAGTGTGACCAATTGACTTTAAAGATTGTATACATGTCGCTCTTTGAGTTCAATATATTAATAGACTTGGAATTTGTTAATTTATATTGGCATGACGATTAAAGTAGATAAAAAACAAAGACCTATGAAAAAATGTGAGTTATTTAAATTTAAACTTATTATTATTTAGATTCTTATTTAGGTTTATGTTTATTATAGTTAATATTATTAACTATAATATTATTAACTATAATAATAATACAAATTTGCATTAACAATTTTTTATGAAGTAACAAAAGTTTTAACAATAGTGTTTTTGACCGTTTAAACAGGTAATCAAAAGCTTAAAAAAAAATTACGCGTCGTTCCCAAATTACCTAATTTTTTAGAATAAAGGTTAACTTGCGTTAACAGCAATAATTCAAATATTTCATTGAATTTCTGTTCCAAAACGGGTAAATAGGTGAAATTCAAATTTACTCGGTGAGCTTCTGTAATAAAGATCAATGCTTGTGAAAAATTTCTAAATAAATTGATTCAACCGTTTAAGCATAAAAAATTGATTTTAAAATCATTGTGTTGTCGTTAAACTTACCCAACAAAAATTCTTTGACTCCTCTCTTTAGGATGCAAAAGAAAAATTACGCTATAAAATTGAACACAAATCGAAAACACAAAAATTTTTTTAAAGCTCCCGAGCCAATTTTTTAAAAGCCCGAGAAATGGGTTCATATTATTGTGTAAAGTTAACAACAAATTCGATAACCTAAGAGGAGCATTTCCGCAAAATTTCAACTCAATCTGTTAAACCTTTTCAGCTCGACATCAAAAAAATTGAAATACTTCATGGCGTCCGCGTGATGTTTAACAAAGCGGTTTAACAAAGCTAAAGTAAAATTTGTTTCAGCCGTTCTTTTGGACAGCAAATTCACCATATAAAATTGGACACAAATCGGAAACAACAGTTTTTTGGAAGCCGGCCTGACCGAAATGGGTTAATGTATACCAACCAACTTTATACAACAAATTCCGTTAGCTAAGAGGAACATTTGGGCAATTTCAAGTCAATCGGTCAAGCCGTTTCGTCTTGACATCAAAAAAACGATTAAGCTTAAAACAGTTCTGGAACCGAAACCTGTCCACTCGCACAACTATTCCTTTAAAATTTTATGGCATCGGATTAGTGGTTTTCACATGAATCTTGAACAAACAAACAAATTTTCTTTTTTATATATTAGATTTAATGAAAAAGAATAGCAAAACTTTTATCACAAGATTAATTTAAATTAAATTAACTAATTATATTAATTTAACTAATTATATTAATTTAACAAATTTTATTAATTTTGATTTTAGTATAATAGTTTATAAATAATTGCGTTTAAAATAAGTTTTGTTTGTACATTTGCATGATAAACTAAGGATGAAAAAAACAAATTATACATATAGTGTTTCATACTGAGTATCTTATCAAAATATAATGTTAGAGCTTCAATATTAATTTTTAATTTAAGAAGTATATACATTGTTGATTAAGTTACTGCTTATTTATAAAAACAGTAAATTTTTAAATTTTTGGTCCTAATAACCCCCCTCCCCTAAATTTTGGTCCTCTCCCCCTCCCGTCAATCTATATTGTGGATTCTACCAAAATTTGGCATTTTACTGTCTAAGCAAAAATGGTTAAAACTGAGAGACACTTTGTCCAATTTCAAGAACCACTATAAAAAAATATAATGATTTTAAAATATAAGGTTGGACCTTTAAATTTTGTATTTTATTGAAAAAAAAATTGGACAGGTATTGTTACAGATGTTTAAAAATACCAAAATTTCAATTTTCGAGCCCTTATAGCTCCTAAACAAAGGGCGAGGTGAAAACAATATCGTAGCCCGACTCCTATTTATTTCTAAGGATCTAACTTCTCCCAAAATTTCAGGACTCTAGCTTGAACCGTTCAGAACCGTTTTGAGTTTCGCAAAACGGATAATTTTGGTACTGTACGACAATTCTATACATATATACGATATATTTTTGTAAAGCCTATAAAAACAGCAGTCTTTTGCCGTTTTCAGATTGAAAATATATCCAACAGAACTGTTGTTATAAAAATTTAAATATAGGGTTTTTTTCGAATTAGGGGGACCGTAATTCCCTAACGGGTGGGGATACAAAAGAAAATTCTTCTATGAAATAATTTTTTTTGCAATACGTACACGTCAATAGAGCAAAAATTTCTTTGCTCTATTTAAAACGGTATAAAAGTGTTTTTAAAAAATACAGACGGACGGTTTTTCAATTTATAATTTTCTTTGTGTTTTGTTTTATGGAAAACGTGGTAGAAACTGGAAAATGATTTGTATTTTACTAATTTTTAAAAAAAAATTCTTTTGCAGCAAAGCTTTGTTTTCTCCAAAATTTATTTTTGTTTCATTTTAATATAAAATATAATTGAATTAATTTCTTTGAACAAACAAATTTGATTTTAATAAACCAATAGTTATTTTGAGATAATTTGTTCACAACCACAACTTTACACTGGCATTGGTACATATTAAATAGGTAGTCCTAAAAAGATTATTGTTTGATTACCGAAAAGGTCGCAAGAAATTTTGATTTAAAACGGTAATATACGCTTATTGTATAAATGTTATCAGATCATCTAAGAAGTAATGCGAATATACGAAACACTTTTGAAATAGAAAATATTTATAAAATGTTTTATAATCAAAATCATAATTAATTTGTTAATAATAATTGAATTAATTATTATTAACAAACAAATTAACAAATTGAATTAATTATTATTAACAAATTAACCCATACATTCTTTGAATATAAAATCGGGAAATATCCATAGAATTTTAAAAAAATTTTTATTTTAATTGAATTAATTATTATTAACAAACAAATTAACAAATTGAATTAATTATTATTAACAAATTAACCCATACATTCTTTGAATATAAAATCGGGAAATATCCATAGAATTTTAAAAAAATTTTTTTTTGTATTCCCCCGGTTTTTAAGTCAAAAAATACTGAATATTTTCGAAATGGTTTTCACCGATCTTTTTTACCGATTTTTCTTTTTTATGTTAGGAAAACGGTGAAACTATTTTTTAGCAATTTAAATCGAAACAATTCAAAAGTAAATTTTATTTGTATTATAATTGTAGAAAATAGAAGACATAAATTAAAAAAAAATAATTTTGTGTATTCAAATTTAGAATCTATTTATTATATAGTCCATTTCTAATTTTCAATTAAAATATAGTTTTCCAAAATAAATGTCTAATTTGAAAGAAATTTTAATTGATAATTCTCGCGTCAGATCAAATCCATCAGATCACGTGTTAGATCAAATCCATGACTACATTTGCTTAAAGGAAAAAGATGTCTTAATATATTTTATAATCTTTCAGAATTTGGTACATATAATTACAAACGAAATGTGTAAACTTGATCCAGTTTTTAAACTTATTTATTTCGGGAGTTATTTAGCTGGCAGTTATCCAGATGAGCTCAAAATAAAAATTCCAGACGAGTTTGATGTTCTTTTAAGTATAAAAATACCAAAACTATGGAAGCCTTCTATTACCATGGATGAAAATTTACCTGGTTTTGCACAAATAAATATAAATTATATATTAAATAAATTAAAAGTACAAGAAAAAAAACAAGTAATTTATAACCGTCTGAAAAAATTAGTTGATTCAAATGGATTTTTCCTTCAACACAAAATTTCAGGCTATTTTGAATCATTAATAAGTTTGGTTTTAAAGAAAATCACAATCCCAAATGGTGTTCTACAAAGTGAATATGGTAAAATTAAAATTTCTAAATATATTAAATGTGGGCCAGCACATAATATTCAAGTAGAAATTAATGAAATTAAAATTTTAATTGATTTGGTTCCAGCTATTGCCTTTGATGAAAACGATTGGATTGGCTTACATCCTATTCCAAATCAATCAAATTTTTTAAAGGAAACTCATGAAAGAAATTGGTTTATTATACCAAAACCATTTAAAAAAAAATCGGTACTTAAGAATTTGCAAAATATTAGTTTCATTGTTTCTCATGCAGATGCAGAACGTCCATATTTTATCAGAAAACGGAATGTAATTAAAGCAATAAAACTGTTAAAAAAATTACGTGATCGAAGAAATTTAAGTAATTTAAAAAGTTATTTTATTAAAACAATATTTTTATGGGAAATATTTGAGAGAAAGGGCAATGAGTTCTGGAATTTACCTTTAAGTATTATATTAAAATTTGTAAGTATTTTCAGATTTTAATATTTTATTAAATATTTTATTAATTATATGAGCATAATGTAGTTATGGATTTTAGAAATATGTATACCAGAATGACTGCAAACCGAATGATTAAAATAATTCATTATTTTTTATATGAATTTATTTGTATACTCGTCTGGAATAACAAATAACTAAAACAAAAAACTAGTTTGCAATCATTCTGATATATATATTTCTAAAATCAATTTTATATTAGTTTTTTACAAAAAATTTTTATTTTAAAAATTTTTCTAGTCAAGATTAAACCAATGTTTTTTTTAAAGTTTATACAATTAATATAATTATTTAATTAAATTAATTTATTTTTTCAATCTCATAAATTTTGTTCTAGATGCTAGAAAAATTGATAAAATGTTTAAAAGAAAAAAAACTATGTTTTTTTTGGGATCGTCGACAAAACATGTTAGAAAATTTATCAGATAATCAACTAAAAAGTATGCTATTGGAAATTAAAGCAGCATACAAAACTTTTATAAAACGTCCACTAAATATTTATAAATTATTTTGTAAGTAATAATAAAATATTTTATATTTTTCATTTAATTATAGTTTTTAATTAATTTTTTAAATTTTAGTAACTTCAAATGAAATAGCTATATTAGAAAAAGAGTATAAAGCTAAATTTTAAAAAATTACGCAATACAATTAAAACAAAAACATCAAGAAAAATTTTGAAAAAGAAATTCTATAACAATTATGTAAAACAAAAGGATTTGAGTAGTACATAATCAAAAATTCATAGCATTTTTTCATTTAAGACAATTTTTGAAAAAGAAATGCCGTTTCAAGGTTATTATGCTGTTGATTTAAATATTTTTTATAAAAATATTTTTGGTTTTATTTTCACAAAACAACTTAAAAATATTAAAATTATAATGTAAAAGAATAACCAGAAGGAGTAATATTTAACTTATAAATTCAACTAAGCTAAGACAGTCAACATTGGATTTTCAAAACACGAAAATTTTTATTTAAAATGACAAACAATAACAATAAAAAAGATTTACTAGTGTTCAATTCTTTTTTTTCCACTTAATTTATTTATTTCCATTCCTTAACAGTACTGTCTAGTATTTTTTTCCTGTTTGAGGTGTATGCTCCATCATTGACATAGTGGTTCATCCGCAAATATTGCAAAAGTCATGAATATTTAAATCAATGCATCTTCCAAACGAAATTACTGATTCAGATTAAAATGAGAGAAATATTGTACTTAAACTCTTAAATTGTCTCGCTTCAAGTTTATTATTTTAAAATTGTTTCAAAATTACCTCAAATATCAATTACGATAAGTCAGAAAGCTCTGAACTAAACGGACATGCAACAATTGGAACAATACATTGAAACAACTTTATTCTTCAATTGTCAACAACTTAAAACAATCTGACAGAGTAAATTTTTTTTGCTACGAGGAAGATTATAGTTGCCCTTGCCAATTATAGGACCAAGAGTACTACCTTGAGGAACTCCTGTGGGAGCTTCAAACTCAGATGGTCAGAAAGATTACCATAAACCCAGTTTATGAAATAACTTAGAAATCCTAATTTTTTCAACTTAAAAATTATAATATTATGTAGAATCAAATCAAAAGTTTTACTAAAATCTGTATAAATTATATCCATTTGAAAACCATCTATAAAGGTAGATGTTGATTCAACGAAATTAGTAACAGTAGATTTAAGCATTACAAAGCCATGTTGAAAAGATGACAGAAGACAAGTACAGTGATCATAAATATAATCAAATAAAATTAATTCAAATAGTTTAGGTACAGAACAAAGTTTAGCAATTGAACGATAATAAGTCACATCATTTTTATACCCTACACCTACAGCTTTGTAACCACCTAAATGAAGTGAAGATATGGAAAAGTATATATATTTGTGTTCAGCGTGACTTCCTGAGTCAATATAGCAATGTCTGTTCGTCCGTCCATAAGCATGATAACACAAAAAATAATGCAGCTATCTTGATAAAATTCTAACTGTAGGTTACTAGCTCTTAGAGTACTGCGGGGATTGCGAAATCGAACCATGCGTTCGGATCCTAGAAGTTTTTCATCGAATTTAGGCCAAACGAACATGATTCGAAACCAAAGAAGATAGAACGTCCAAATTTGGTATCAAAGTTGTCCCTTCGTATTCCCTTATTATCCGAGAAAATTGAAACCAATTGGAGTAGTGGGTCGGAACCTTAAAGCTTATCTTCGAAAATAACAATGACAGTAACTTCAAACAAATGTAAAAGCTTCAAATTTGGCACAAGGGTGTTCTTTACTATTTCCTACATGTTCCATAGTTTATGATCAATTGGAGTGGTGGTTCAGGTAGCTCTCTCAGATCTGCCAAGGTTTTAAGGCTTATCATCGAAATTAATAAAAATAATGACTTAAATTAAGATAGAACGTTCCAAATTATGTACAAAGGTTAACTAGTATTAAAAGTATGACGGGGACTGCATATGGGCGAAATCGTACCATGGTTTCGGGTAGTGATGAAATTTAAACTCTAAGTTACTAGTAATGAAAGTACCATGGGAATTGGTGCTGGTTGAGTTTGGAAAATGAGTTCGGATTCTAGAAGCTTTTGATCGATTTAAGGTTGAACGAGTATAATTTCGAAGCCAAATAATACATTTCGTATTTCCTATGTGTCCCCGAAATTTATACTTAATTGTAGTGGTGGTTCAAGTGCCTCCTAAGAAATCCCAAAATTAAAAAGCTTATCTTCGAAATTCATAAAAATAGAAACTTTAAATTTGATACACGAGCGGTCTTTCCTATTTCCGTTTTTATTTAACACTTTTAAATTTTTAAAAGGCTAAGAATTTTACCATAAAACATATTTAGTATAATATTTTATAAATTAAAAACCATAGGTGATATATAATTAAGAGATTGTGTACGATACTTAAGCTATATTCAAAGATATTTGTTGCATTTATGTAAAATTTATTTTTATATTTAAATGAATTATATGAAAAGTTTTGAATTTGTAATTGTATTTTAGAATTACATTTATTGCATATTTTGCGTTTATAAGCTTTTCTAATAGTTTATCCATTTAAAATAATTGCTATTTTGAAAAATTTTAATTATTAAATATATTATGCTTTGATTAGCTTTTTATCACAAAATTTAATAATTCAAATTTTTTCACTTTATTAATTGAATTGGAATAAATATATTTTCATTTATTTTAAGTTTTTTTGTTTTTTAATATTTTTAAATAGATAAATTCGTAAGAATTTGTAATATTTTTTAATAGATAGTGTAATTAGAAAATGTTTTTAGTATTATAAAGTTAATTTGGTTAGCTATGTCTTACGATCAGATTAATAACAGCTTTTATGGTGTTAAAATGACTAATGAATATCTTTTTAAATTTGAACCAAATAGGTGTAGGATATTTCTAAGTCGTTTGCTCCGACTGACTGTTTCTTTACTTGTTATAAACATCCATTGATTCGAAATTTTATGTAACATTTTGTCTGCTATTATAAGTACCCATTGTTTCCTTTGCTATTATTTCAAAAACTCATTTGAGATAGTTGTTTGTTATACTTTGAATTATTTTAACGATTTGAATTTGTTTATTATTATAACTATACGAGTACTATTTTATTAACTAACTATATTAAATTTTGTACTATGATTTGGCTTATCCCTATAATTATGATGATTACATAGCTTTGGATAAGGTACTAGGATTTCAACAGAGTATCTAATATTATTCTTTTATTACTATTAACAATTACTTCGAATTAAAAGGTAATATAAACCGCTTTTCGCTATGGTTAGTTATTAAAATTTTTGTTATGTCAGCCCTTTCTATAATATTTCCATGGTGCCTCACAGTGACTCTGGCTTCGCTATAATTTTATCCCTGAAAGCCTTATACAGTTTGCATTACTTGATCTATATTCTATTATTAAATTCAGGTAAATGATTTTCGTCTATCTGCAAAACAAAATCTGTAGTTAATTTTAATTTTTCTGTGTCAACCATTTTTGATATCGCGTCTTATACTTGTTTATTAGTACAGAAGTCATTTTAATGAAAATTTTATATTTAAATTTAGAACTGATTTTAAGCTGAGTCTTAAATTTTAAAAAGTTTAAAAAGAGTTCTTTATATTTTAATTTTAAATTTTTAAGTTTATTTTAGAGCTAAAAAATTAGTATGACTTTTATTTTTAATGAATTTGTAATATAAGGTTTTAATTTTATTTTAGAGCTAGTAAAAATTAGTGTTATTGTGATGATGATTACGGTGATGTTGTTGACTTGATTCGGATAAGGTAATATTATTGCTAACATTTATATTTAGATTAGTTGCAGGAGCGATCATTGTTGTAGATGGATTCAAAGACGCATTTAAGATGTACTGATGTAGGTAATGTTAACTTTTAATTTTTTTTTAAATTTGTTTAAAATGTCTGATGTTTTTCAAAGCATTGTGAATGATTTTAGAAAAAATTTTTGTATTTTCATTTTGTTCTATTCAAAAAGATTTTTGTTTGTTTTTAAAATTTAGTTTTTATTTTACTAAAAATTTTAGTTATTAAGACAAATTTACATATACACAATTTTTTCTGTATTTTGAATGAAGAAGATTATAGTTGCCCTTGTTAACTTTTAGATAGCCACTAAGGTGTATAAAAAAATTAAACCGTTATTTATTGCCTTATGAAATTTTTTTTTTTATTTTTTTTTTTTCAAAGGAATGGAAAGCTCGAGAGCTACCCATTGAAACTGTGCGGTTTTTCTTTGGGTAGTGTACGATTTTAACACAAAACCACATCCTTTTTGAACCTGTGATATAAATGTACAGTTTGGCTGCAGGGATGAAGATATGAAAAGATTTGGGATTATGGTGGAAGTTGTTTGGGATTTCTTGATTACGAGGGATGGGATATTTAGAAGAAAGATGTTAATGTTCTTCTTAAATTAAGCTAAATCGTTAACATATACATTATCAACTTTGGGGAACATATTTGTGGAATATGTTTCCATAGACGTAGTGAGCGCATGACAAACGAATTTCTATAAAAAGTGTTATGCCCTCTGGTTACCTCAACTGTGTAGGGATGAGTATCTGTTTCCCTCCTTAGTTCTCTTTGGAAAATCTTGGGTGGATAAGTTGTTTGATTTCTTTTCTTTACAAGATATCTATAAAACAAAGTTAGTAAACCAACAGTACGACGCTGGCTAAGTGGAGTAAGCGTTGAGGTAACACTGAGATCGTTTATAAGACGAATAGCTCTATTTTCCACTTTATCAAGATATCCCAGCGCCGTAATGGGACCACAGTCCAAATAAGTACAGACGTTAAGAAGATCAGGGGAGGAGAAGTTAGTTTTGCAGAGATACAAGAAACCCAAACACTTACAAGAACCACAAACAGCAGTGTCCTTAGCTACCAAGTCAATTTTTGGTTTAACTCAATCCCCAAAATTTTCAAGTCGGCTGTATTATGCAAAGCTTCTCCTTGAAATGAAAGGTTTGAAATAGTTGTTGCTATTTTTCGCAAGATTAAAAAGCATTGAGTTTTTTTGGTGTTGAAATCAACTCTGTTGAGTTGATTTTTTGGATCTTACCTAAATCTTTGTTTATTTTGCTTATATTGAAATTTTTTGCTGTTGTATTAATCTGATGATTAATGTTACAGGGGCTATGGAATTCATAGGAAGTAACAAAGGTTCTATCATCCTCGTAGCTATGGATTGGATTAGAGGTTATTGAAAGTGGGTCATTTATGAATATTAGGAAAATACTGGGAGTAGGAAAATACTAACACGAGTATTTATTTTAAAATCTTTGGACGAGTATTCATCGACTAGAACACGAATCGTACGATTCGAAAACAAATCTCCAATACATTTGACAAAGAACCTACCTAGACCTAGAGCCCTGCATTTTCACAATAGAGCATCGTTCGAAAGCTTTAGAAATATCTAGTGCTACAACGTCAGAATCAGCATAATGGTGGAGACTGATGTTAACATTTTCGCACAGGTAGGTCATGAGATAACCAGTTAAACTCGAATTGTCGATTATGAAGCAATAGGTCGCTAGTTAGAGGGATCGATTAAAACAAAAATTTTTAAAAGTGTAAAATAATTAAAATAAAATTTCACCCCCCTTGTCTCATAATTTTTCTTAAAAAATAAAACCGTAAAAACAAAAAAAATTTAGCCCACCCTAAAATTTAGTCCGAGTAATGTCCAACTTTATCAAGCACGTCATAAAAAAATTGAGCCCACCTTAAAAGTAGGTCCAAGTAATGGCAAACTTTGCCAAGTAAGTTGCCCTATTACTTTACTTGTCCAGTTCTAATTTTAACCTCCTAGCTTCATTAGATAATCAGATATCGAATGTCAAAACTTTGTATCGTGGCTCCCCGAAAATGTGGCCGTATTATTTTGAAACTTCATATAGGTGCTTGTTCTGTTAAATAACTAAACATGTGTCATATTCATCCTTCTAGCATAAATAATTTTGAAGAAATTCATATTGGTGCAACGAAGTCCAAACCTTGGTCCGATTTTAACCGAAAACAATAGGGAACCTAGAAATTATCTAGAAATGTTTTTGTGTGAATTTCAAAGTCCTTGTAGTTTTCGAGTTATCGATCTGACACAGGGATGGACGGACGGACGAACGGAACGATACGTATTGGATGACACTATATCTATCTCGTCTAAATAGATGTGTTACAAACCGGGAGGCATTTTAATATACCCGTGCCCTTATTTGTATTCACGGGTATTAACACTATTTACAGTATCCCACCGACAGCACCAGTTTTATGATCAAATTTCTTCGTTTAGAGTTTTTCTTAAACTAAAACTTTTTATAACTAATTTAACTATAATAAAGTCAAAGAAAAAAACTTCTTACAATGTATAAAAATGCTTAAATGTCACTACTTAGTTACTACTTAATAAAAGATATAACTTAAATTTGAATTAACTTAATATACTAAAAAATGAGAAAGATTATAGTTGCACTTGTCAACTTTTAGATAGATGTACATACCCACTATGATGTTTAAAATAAAATAAACCGTTAACTAGTTCCCTTATGATATTATATAAAAAAAACTTTGACTCATCAAAGTTATGACTACTCCATAATTTCTGTTAAACAAAACTATAAAACCCAACTACGTTAAACATAAAAAAAAAATTTAGACCCACTCTTAAAATTGGTTTGACTAATGTCCAACTTTTCCAAGTAAACCTTAAAAACAATACAAATTAAAAAAAGAAAAAAAAAGTTTAACCCACCCTACAATTTGGTCCGAATGATGTCCAACTTTGCTCTATTACTTTACTTTCCCAGTTTCATTTTACCCTCGTAGCTTCATTAGATTCACAATTATTGAATTGTCCACTTTGCATGGCAACTCCCCGAAAATGTGCTCTAAAATTTTGAAACTTCACGTAGGTGCTTGTTCTATTACATATACATATAACTAAACGTGTGTAATTTTCATCCCCACAGTGTTATTTCTTTTGAAGATATTCATGTTGTTTCAAATAACTTGTATGATACTGCCCGAACTGTTGCTCCGATTTTAACCAAAAACAATAGCGACTCCCAAAAACGTCCAAAAAATGTTTTTTGTGAACTTAAAACTCTAGCTCTAATTTTTTAATACTATCTTTTCTAATTCTTAAGTGACGAGTTAATAGGTACACATACAAAATATTACACATATATATTTTATATGAATACATATTTATCATGTCATTGCCGGTCCCTTTTCATTTGCCATTTGCAACTCTGCTATTGCCGGTCTCGATATCATGCGATTTTTCATCGGTGAGTAACCAGGCTGATATTACAGTTTCCTGGAAAATCCTGGAAAATCACAAGATAATTTTAGCAATAGGAGCAAGCTGACGGCTAGGACTCCACCCGAGTTGAGGAAGCCAGAAACAACTACAGTGCAATCTAATCAGTTACCAACAAGTGAAAATAAAGAAATTAACGTCGAAGCACACTAAAAACTCAACAAGAAAACGCAGCAGAAGGCTTCATGCCTTATTAATAATAATATATGAAAAGTGTAAAAGTGAAAAAAAAACAAGAATGGATTTAGAACAAGCAGTTTAAAAATTAAATAAACAAATTATAAAACTTAACAACAAAATTATTTGGTTATCTAAAGATCAGAAAAACGATAAAATATTTTACAGGTGAAGAACAGCTAGCTAGATAAAGAAATCAACCACAAAAAAGATCAAAAGAAAAGAAAAATTAAAAAATTCACCTGATAATTCAAGATAATAGTCAAAAAACACAATAGAAAGAAAGTATGTAGACAAAGCAATTAACGAGAGGGGGAAAACAAATAAACCTGCACCTAAAGAAAAAGAGAACCATTACCATCTCCAATAACCATTAGCAACGTTGCAAATTTTAACATATTCAGAACTAACATAGTGAATATTGCAAAACATCAAGTTACATTCAAAGCCATACCTAACGAAGATATAAAGATATCAGCAACAAATTGTGATGATTACAGACAAATCAAAAATTATCTAAAAGAAATAGTTTCAAACCGAAGCATGCCAAAAAATATAGAATTTCACACATATCAGCTTAAGGACGATAAATGCTATAGATTCGTCATAAAAGGTCTACCTGCTTGTACAAGTGAGGCTGA
The DNA here is from genome assembly GCA_963082915.1 of Dolichopus griseipennis. Taxonomy (NCBI): domain Eukaryota; kingdom Metazoa; phylum Arthropoda; class Insecta; order Diptera; family Dolichopodidae; genus Dolichopus; species Dolichopus griseipennis. The sequence continues at coordinate 86,726,125 of OY720442.1, forward strand.
CATTAAAAGTAAATTAAAACAAAAAGGCCATCAAGTAATTGCAATTTCAAATGTCATTAAGAAATCCATCGTAGAAGGTAAAAAAATTACTAAAATTTTCCCGTTATTCTATATGGATTTAACATCAAACAACAATAAAAAAGAAATATTTCAAATGACACATCTCCTACATTGTAAGATAAAAATAGAAACGCCAAATAAAATTAAAGGGATTCCGCAATGCAGGAATTGTCAAACATTAGGACATACCAAAAAATGTTGCCAAATACAAATCTAAAATGTTCCAAAGATCATCACACTAGCAAGTGCAATAAAATTCGTGTTCGCTAACCCCCATGTATTAAGTGTGGGCTTGAAATTGCACAAGAAATAGACACGATCAAAAATCCAAAACATTTCCTAGAACTGATGAAATTTCACCTGGTATTCTTTAACACCCCAAATCATTATGCTTAAAAAAAGCATGAACCACCAAACGAGATTTCGTCATATAGTCCAATATCTCTGTTACCAGCTATATCAAAACGGTTTGAAAAATTTGTACTGAAACATATAACATCATTGATTAACATACCAGATTTTCAATTTGGGTTTAGAAAGAAACATCCCACCATTGACCAAATACACAGAATCACTTCAATAAACAAACAAGCTTTTGAAGAAAAGAAGTATTGTCCATCCGTATTTATTGAGGTATCACAAGCGTTTGATAAAGTCTGGCATAAGGGTCTCATTTAAAATAGAGTAGTTCATGCTATAACAGAAGGAAGCTTCTTAGAACCATTTTGGTACCGAATATATTCCGCAAATATTCCTAAGACAAGAGAAACTATTATCGGAATATTTACCAATGATACAGTTAAATGGCAGTCAGTGAAACACAACAAGATGCAACAGAGAAACTTCAATGCGCTTTTAATAAAATGACCCAATGAACAAATAATTGGAGGATTAAACTTAAAGAACAAAAATCAGTACAAACAAGTAAAGAAATAGTCAGTCGGTGCAACTTAGAAATAAATAAAATTAGACGACTTAGAAATACCCTACACCTATTTGGTTCGAATTTAATGGGAAGTCCATAAGTCATTTAAAACTTTGACTTCGAAATTATACTCGTTTGGCCTCAGATCGAGCAAAAGCTTCTAGAATCCGAACTCATTGTCCGAACTCGACAAGAACCAATTCCCACGGTACTTTCATTACTACTAACCTAAAGTTATACTTTGAGTTATAATGCTTTTAAGATATATGTTCGTTAGCCCTTGAATTTTTCAATGGTTCCAGAACCCGAAACCATGGTAAGATATCGCCCATATGCAGTCCCCGTCATACTTTCAATACTAGTTAACTCTTATAAACAATTGGAACGTTCTATCTTAATTTTAAGTTACTATTTTTATTAATTTCGATGATAAGTTTTTAAACCTTGGTGGGTCTAAGAGGAGTACTGAACCACAAAAAGTTCTAGGTTCCGAACCTGTTCTCCATTCCCCACCGAACACAATTACCGCCGTATTTTCATTACGAGTACCCTACAACTAAAATTTTATGAAGATAGCATCATTAGTTGTTGAGTTAACATGATTTTTAGCACATTTTCAAAAAATTTTGTAAATATGTGCCATTATAGTTTCACTCTGTCCGTCCGTCTGTCCTCCGTCCGTCCGTACGTATGCTTACAAAAGTTTTAGTAACCATACGGTACTAAAATTTACCATTATGAAAAACTCAATTTTGCAAAATTTTTGACCCCACATATCTTCTAAACCGTTCAAGCTAGGATCTTGAAATTTTGGGAGTAGTTAGATTCTCAGAAATAAGTAGATGTCGGTTAACAAAATTTTTTTGTCACGTCCCTGTTTAGCAGTTATACAATTTTGGTGGAATTCACAATTTAATTCCTAGAACACAAGTTTGGGGGAAGGGGAGTAGTGAGTATTATAACCTTGAAAAATTTGGCAACCTTCTCTATAGAGGGGCTACTAGGACTTAAAAATTTACTGTTTTTATAAGTAAGCAGTAACTTAGTCATCAATATATATATTTACTAAATTAAACGTTAATATTGAAGCTTGAACATTATATTCCGATAAAATACTTAGTTGAAACACTGTATAATTTTGAAAATGTGCTTTTTTAAAAACCCTTGGTTTTTTTCAACACTTGTTTATATATGTGCGTTAGCCCTTAGACCGATTAAAAAGTCCAGAATCCGAACCCTTTGGGGCTGATTTCGCCTTTATGCAGTCCGCGCTGTACTTTAAATACTAGTTAACCCTTGTACACAAGTGGAACGTTCTGTATTAATTTTAAGTTACTATTTTTAGTAATTTCGATTATAAGCTTTTAAACCTTCGGAGGTCTAAGAGGTGTACTGAACCTTCACTCCAATAGATCCCAAGTTAGGGAGACACACAAGAAATAGTAAAAAACCCTTTTGTGTCAAATTTGAAGCTTCTACATTTTTTCAAGTTGCTATCTTTATTAATTTTAAATATATGCTTTAAGGTCTTCATAAATATGTGGCTTGTCCCCGACCCTCTACCCCAATGGAGCCCAAATTTCAAGGATACTAAGCAAATAGGAAGGAACACCCTGATACCAAATTTGTAGGTTCTATTTTCATTGGTTTTGGAGTTATGCTCGTTTGGCCTAAATTCGATCAAAAAGTTTCGAATCAAAGGTTCTGAACCCATCGATCAAATCTCGACCGTACGCCATCCCCGCCTAGTCTCATTACTAGTAACCTACAGCACAAATTTGATGAAGATAGCGTTATTAGTTGTTGAGTTATCATGATTTTTTATATGTGTTCGTTAGCCCTTGCACCGATTAAAAAGTCCAGAATCCGAACACATTGGCCGATTTCGCCCGTTTTCAATCCCCGCCGTACTTTCAGTCCCAGTAACCAACAGTTAAAATTTCATCAAGATAGCTCCATTATTTTTTGAGTTATCGTGCCAACGGACGGATGGACGGACGGACATGGTTATATCGACTCAGGAGATCAAGCTGATCACAAATATATGTATACTTTTCTATATCTAGCTTGCTTGCTTTAGGTGGTTACAAGCACCATACCAAAGTTAATATACCCCTTTGCCTATTTTATAGATGTAGCGTATAAAAACATACACATTAAAAACAAACTATTAATATTATCAATATTGCACAAATTTAAATGGTAGGTATTCAAATGCCACAAGAAAAATTAGCAAAATACTTGGGCTTACATCTAGATAAACGATTAAATTGGAAACATCACGTTAAACAAAAAGCACTACAAATTAACTTAAAACTACGTGAAATGTGGTGGATTATTGGCAAACATTCCAAACTCAAACTTTCTTCCAAAAGGTTGATTTATTTGTCAATAATAAAAGCAATATGGACATATGGTATCCAGATTTGTGGACGTACAAAATCATTAAATAGAGCAATTATTCAGTGTAGTCAAAATAAGTTTCTTCGTATATTTATACCAAAGCGTATCGTTATGTAACCAATGAAGAAATTCATAATTACCGTAACATAAAGTTAATAAAATATGTAATATGTGAATATGCCACAAAACATTAAAACATACTTTCGCAGCATGTAAACATAGAAGTTTTTTTTTTTTTTTTTTTTTTTTTTTTGCCGGCACCTCTACGTGCTAACTGTTCACTGTGATAGGCTAAACAGCCTGACTATGTATGTGCATGTCGGAACAGGGGAGATATATTCATATATTAGAACTGATCAAATGAATTTCCACATACAATTTAAACATGAGATAGTACTACGCCTTATAACATGTATAAATGTCTTAGATTTTCAATACAGTTCTACAACTGATAAACAACCACAACAACACAAGGCGTTTAGAAGAATAAAACCATTTAATCAAATTAAACAATTAAATTCATGTAATGTGATTGTAAAAGTAGTATAGAGAATAGGATATTGATTCTATAAACCCACAGAAGTTTCTTTTGGTAATTATTATAGTAATAAATTTATAATATTTATAAAATTTACTAACCTAATCCAGAAAGGGATATTTAATAGAAAACAAAAAATGCCATTTACTTAAAAAACATCTTTGCGGAAAGTTTTTCTTATCTACATTTTTTAAACTACGCGTCATTTAAATCATATGAAATCGTAGGCATAAAAACTGGATAAATGCATAAAAAAAAACAACATTAAAAATCATATAATTTCATGTTGTATACAAGTACATTATATATATATATTTTGATGTACTGCAAAATTTCAAATTTTTATGTGAAACATTTTGAAGTTATAAAAGTTTGTTGTTCGAGAGCCATCCGAAGAAACAGATAGCAGCTTGAAAAAATGTAGAAGCTTTAAATTTGGCACAAGAGTGTTCTTTACTATTTTTCTCCCGTGTGTGTCCCCCGAATTTGGGATCGATTGAAGTGGTGGTTCAGTACTCCTGTTAGACCTCCCAAGGTTTAAAAGCTTATAAATCAAATTACTAAAAATAGTAACTTAAAATTAATATATAACGTTCCACTTGTGTACAAGGGTTAACTGGAATTTAAAGTACAGCGCGGACTGCATATGGGCGAAATCACCCCAAGGGTTCGGATTCTGGACTTTTTAGTCGGTCTAAGGGCTAACGAACATATATAAAAAACAACGATAACTCAACAGCTAATGACGCTATCTTCATAAAATTTGTGTTGTAGGGTACTGGTAATGAAACTACGGCGGTGATTGCGTACAGTGGGTAATGTACAACGGGTTCGGAACTTAGATTTTTTTGATCAAATTTAGGCTAAACGAGCATAATTCCGAAACCAATGAAGATAGAACTTCCAAATTTGGTATCAAGGTGTTTCTTTCTATTTCCTTAGTGTCCTTGAAATTTGGGACCAATTACAGTAGTAGACCATCCACACAGTTCCGAAGACCTTAAAGCATATTTTCGAAATTAATAAAAATAGTAACTTCAAACAAATTTAGAAGTTTCAAATTTGGTACATGGGTCCTCTTTACTATTTCCTGCGCGTTCCTCTAATTTTGGATCAATCAAAGTGGTGGTTCAGTAGTCAGTACCCCTTTTAGACCTCCAAGGTTTAAAAAACTTATCATCGAAATTAATAAAAATAGTTACTTAAAATTAAGGTAGAACGTTTCAATTGTGTACAAAGGTTCAGACCATGGTTTTGGGTTCTGGAACCTTTGAAAGTTCTAAGACTTACGAACATATATCTTTAAAGCAGTATAACTTAAAAAATAATGCCGCTATTTTGATGAAATTTAAACTCTAGGTTACTAATAATAAAAGTACCATGGGAATTGGTTCTGGTCGAGTTCGGGCAATGAGTTCGGATTCTAGAAGCTTTTGATCGATCTGAGGCCAAACGATCATAATTTCGAAGCCAAAGAATATATTTCATACTTCCTATGTGTCCCCGAAATTTAGACTTAATTGTAGCGGTTGTTCAGATGGCTGCTCAGATATCCCAAAATTAAAAAGCTTATCTTCGAGATTCATGAAGATAAAAACTTCAAATTTGATACACGAGGGTTCTTTCCTATTTCCGTTTTTATTTAACACTTTTATATTTTTAAAAGGCTAAGAATTTTACCATAAAACATATTTTGTATAATATTTTATAAATTAAAAACCAAATATTTGTTTAATAAATGATTAAATTCCTTTTGTTTAATTTTTATTATATCCTATATTTTATTGAATTATTACCATGGGTGATATGTAATTAAGACATCGTGAATTTGTGTAAAATTTATTGTTATATTTAAATAAATTATATGGAATTATGGAAAGTTCTAAATTTGTAATTATATTTTAGAAATACATTTATTGCATATTTTGCGTTTATAAGCTTTTCTAATAAGTACATAAACTAACAATGTAAAATAATTGCAACATTGAAAAATTTTAAATATCAAATATATTATGCTTTAAACAAAGATTAATAATTCAAACTTCTTCACTTTTGTAATTGAATTGAAATAAATATATTTTCATTTATTGCAATTTTTTTTGTTTTTTAATATTTTTAAATAGATAAAGCAATTAGAAAATGTTTTTAGTATTATAAAGTTAATTTGGTTAGCTATGTCTTACGATCAAACTAATAACAAACAGCTTTTACGGTTTTAAAATGACTTATGGACTTCCCATTAAATTTGAACCAAGTAGGTGTAGAGTATTTCTAAGTCGGTTGCACCGAATGTCTGTTTCTTTACTTGTTTTTACTTAATTTTAGTTTTTTTACGGGTTTCTTGAAAACGTAAGGTTTATTATTGATTCTAACTATATATTCCATTTCTTCATGAATTTGTTTGTCTTTCGAATTTAGGGCAGGAATTAACAATTTCTTATTAAAAAATTGAGGTTTCGGTAGAAATTTTTAATGCAATTGAATTATCAAGATATTTGGCTACACCTAGTCTAATATTCAAAGTACTTAAAATTTATATCATAGCTATTTATTTCCTCATTTGTTAAATTAATCAGACGCAATACTTCTATTCTAGCAGGGCAACTTTATTTTGGATGCTCTCTACTTGTTCCTTAATTAAGCCAAATTTCAGCATAAATTTTATGATAAAGATTTCTTCCAAAAGTTAATTTTTTCAGTATCTATTTGGCTAAACTTAACAGAAATTTTTACCCATTCTATAGTATTTTTGTACGTAATTTGATTCCAAATCTTTTTTTTTGTCAATCGTCGGGCCGGCATGGGTTAACCAATTGCAAGTCTGTTAAAAGAGTTACTTTCATTCTCAAAACGGAACACATATACAAAATTTGAAGAAAATCGGTTAAACCATTTCTAATTTAGAGTAAAGTTACCAAAAAAATTATTGTTGGGCCGCAATGGGTTAATGGAACTCAACAAAAATTTTTTCGAGGCTTTCTTTTTAACCAAAGCAGAATTTCGTAAAATCGGACAAAATTTCGACCCAAAATTTTTTTTGACCACCCGTCCTAATAAATAAACAAACATACAAACAAACTTTCGCTTTTATATATATAGATATTTTTAATTTTATTTTATGATATAGAGCGTTTTGGTAAAATATTAATTTTTATTTTTAAAAAATCGAGTAGTTTCCTTTTAATTTAACCAAAATAGCTTAGCTTAACAGATACGCGTATTTCGTAATAATTTCTGATTTCGTCTACTACTTGCAGACTTCTTCAGTGTTTGTACTCGAATGTTTGTACTCAGTTTTAAATTTCTAAAAAATTATACTATATTTTTTTTTAAATATTGAAGTTTTTGAAACTTAAATTAAAAAAAAATAAATTTTTTAATCATGCAAATGATATGGCAATATTGTATTCATTTACACATCTTCATTAAAAAAAAAAAATTAACTTAAATATTGTACGAGGATATTAATAGTTTGATACTTGGTTAAATGGTTTGATACATTCGGCAAATTCAAAATTCTATAATAGATATAAAAAATTATAACTGGTAAATAAGTTTTATTTGAAAAAATTAATAAAAAACAAATAAAGAAATAGTCAGTCGGTGCAACCGACTTAGTAATACCCTACACCTATTTGGTTCAAATTTAATGGGAAGTCCATAAGTCATTTTAAAACCATAAAAGCTGTTATTAGTTTGATCGTAAGACGTAGCTAACCAAATTAACTTTATAATACTAAAAACATTTTCTAATTAATTTCCAATTTATTTACAAATTCTTACTAATTTATCTATTTAAAAATATTAAAAAACAAAAAAACTTGAAATAAATGCAAATATATTTATTTAAATTCAATTAATAAAGTGAAAAAATTTGAATTATTAAATTTTGTGATAAAAAGCTAATCCAAGCATAATATATTTAAAAATTCAAATTTTTCAAAATTGCAATTATTTTAAATCGATAGTTCATATACCTATTAGAAAAGCTTATAAACGCAAAATATGCAATAAATGTATTTCTAAAATATAATTACAAATTTAGAACTTTTCATATAGTTCGTTTAAATATAACAATAAATTTTACATAAATGCGCAAGTACATTTGAATATAACTTAAGTATTGTACACGATGTCTTAATTATATATCACCTATGGTTTTAAATTTATAAAATATTATAGTAAATATGTTTTATGGTAAAATTCTTAGCCTTTTAAAAATATAAAAGTGTTAAATAAAAACGGAAATAGGAAAGAACCCTCGTGTATCAAATTTAAAGTTTCCATCTTCATGAATTTCGAAGATAAGCTTTTTAATTTTGGGATTTCTTAGGAAGCACCTGAACCACGACTACAATAAAGTCTAAATTTCGGGGACACATCGGAAATAGGAAATATATTATTTGGCTTTGTAATTATGCTCGTTTGGCCTCAGATCGATCAAAAGCTTCTATAAGCCGAATTCATTGTCCGAACTCAACCAGCACCAATTCCCATGGTACTTTCATTACTAGTAACCTAGAGTTTAAATTTCATCAAAATAGCGGCATTATTTTTTGAGTTATGCTGTTTTTAAGATATATGTTCCTTAGCCCTTGAACTTTTCAAAGGTTCCAGAACCCGAAACCATGGTACGATTTTGCCTAAATGCAGTCCCCGTCATACTTTCAATACTAGTTAACTCTTATACACAATTGAAACGTTCTACCTTAATTTTAACTAACTATTTTCATTAATTTCGTTGATAAGCTTTTAAACCTTGGGGGGTCTAAGAGGGGTACTGAACCACCACTGTGATTGATCCAAAATTAGAGGAACTACACAGGAAATAGTAAAGAGCACCCATGTGCCAAATTTGAAATTTCTACATTTGTTTGAAGTTACTATCTTTATTAATTTTGAAAATATGCTTTAAGGTCTTCAGAACTGTGTGGTTGGTCCTCAACCCACTACTTCAATTGCTCCCAAGGACACTTAGGAAGGACAAGGACACTTAGGAAATAGAAAGAGACACCCTGATACCAAATTTGGAGGTTCTATCTTCATTGGTTTCGGAATTATGCTCGTTTGGCCTAATTGCGATCAAAAAGTTCTAGGTTCCGAACCCATAGTCCAATTTCGATCGTACGCAATCCTCGCCTTAGTATCATTATTAGTAACTTACAGCACAAATTTGATGAAGATAGCGTCATTAGTTATTGAGTTATCATGATTTTTTATATATGTTCGTTAGCCGACTTAAAGGTCCAGACTTAAAGGTCCGACTTAAAGGTCCAGAATCCGAACCCATGGGCCGATTCCGCCCATTGGCAATCCCCGCCGTACTTTCAGTCCTAGTAAGCTACAGTTAAAATTTCATCAAGATAGCTCCATTATTTTTTGAGTTATCGTGCCTACGGACGGATGGACGGACATGTCCATATCGTCTTAGGAGGTCACGCTGATCACAAATACATATACTTTTCCATATCTAGCTCGCTTCCTTTAGGTGGTTACAAACACCATACCAAAGTTAATATACCCTTTTACCTTTTCTATAGGTGTATGGTATAATAAAAGAAAACAGAGGTTATTTTTAAAATGTTTCTATATAAACTTGTATTTTGTCATTAAAGTTGAATAATCGTATTATTTTTATATTTGATACATATTCCACATATTTTTTGATACCTAGAAAACCTGTAAAGGCAAACTCTATGAATAGTGGAAGAAAGCATTAGTGAGAAAGAGATAGCATATGGGGCAATGGTTTTAAGAAAAAATTATTGCCCCTATATGCTATAAAAATTTTTAAAACTTAAATTAAAAAAAAATTAATTTTTTAATCATGCAAATGATATGGCAATATTGTATTCATTTGCATACACATCTTCATTAAAAAAAAAAATTAACTCAAATATTGTACGAGGATATTAATAGTTTGATACTTGGTTTATAGTTTGGATACAGTCGGCAAATTCAAAATTCTATAATAGGTATAAGAAATTATAACTAGTAAATAAGTTTTATTGGAAAAAATTAATAAAAAATAAAAGAAAACAGAGGTTATTTTTAAAATGTTTCTATATAAACTTGTATTTTGTCATTTAAGTTTAATTATCGTATTATTTTTATATTTGATACATATTCCACATATTTTTTGATACCTAGAAAAACTATAAGGGCAAACTCTATGAATAGTGAAAGAAAGCATTAGTGAGAAAGGGATAGCATATGGGGCAATGGTTTTAAGAAAAAATTACGAGAATTTTTCTTGACATTTTTTGTTCTACTTGCTGATCAGCTTCGTGCTGTCGTGCAACATTTTTGAACCAATATGAATTTATTCAAAACTAATGACACTGGGAATAGGAAAATTGCACAGGGTTAGTTATTTTATAGGTCAAGTATCTAAAAGAAGCTTCAAAATGTTACGGTTTCTTTTTCGAGAGCTGCCATACAAAATTGTCAATTCGATAAACGTGAATCTAATGAAGTTACGAGGTTAAAGGTAAAACTGGGTACGTAAAGTAATAGGGCAATTTACTTGGCAAAGTTGGACATTACTCGGAACAGCTTTAAGTGTAGGCCACATTTTTTTGAAGAATAGTGGTGGGCCAAACCAAAATGAAGAATTGTAATAGATTAAAGGAAACTGAATAAAAGTCATAGGAAATTACATATTTCGAATTTCTAATATTGACACCATATTAAACAAATTGGGAAATCACAATATTTTACCACCCTCGACTTGATTAAAAGATTTCAGCTCTTACTTAAACTTGAAGACAGAAAAAATACTGTATTTTTCATTACATTTGGCAATTTGGAGTTTTTGTTTTTAATTTTTTTTATTTGTTTTTATTTTTTAAAAATAAAATGGTTAATTTTCATCTTTTATATTTATGATATGGATTTTTAGCACTTCTGTTAAAAATAAGTATTACAATTATAAATCACCTGGTGTCTGTGATTCTAATTTTAATTAAAACTCTAAGTTATTCGAAAGAAACATTAATTTGCGATAATATATATAGGTTTATATATTTTAATGGTTTTTAATGTAAACTAAAAACATAAATTTTTTGATTAATTTTTTGTCACAAAATTTGGTAATTTAAATTTTTAAAAATTAAAAATAATTTAAATTCCTAGTATATGTACATATTAACAAGTAAGGAAACAGTCAGTCGGTGCAACCGACTTAGAAATACCCTACACCTATTCGGTTCAAATTTAAGGACATATCCATAAGTCATTTTAACACCATAAAAGCTGTTATTAATTTGATCGTAAGACATAGCTAACCAAATTAACTTTATAATACTAAAAACATTTTCTAATTACACTATCTATTAAAAAATATTACAAATTCTTACTAATTTATCTATTTAAAAATATTAAAAAACAAACAAACTTGAAATAAATGAAAATATATTTATTCCAATTCAATTACAAAATGAAAAAATTCTAATTATTAAATTTTGTGATAAAGAGATAATCAAAGCATAATATATTTAATAATCCAAATTTTTCAAAATTGCAATTATTTTAAATGGTTAGTTTATATACCTAATAGAAAAGATTATAAACGCAAAATATGCAATAAATGTATTTCTAAAATACAATTACAAATTTAGACCTTTTCATATAATTCATTTAAATATTCAAATAAATTTTACATAAATGCAGCAAGTACCTTTGAACATAGCTGAACTACTACAATTTAGTCTAGATTTCGGAGACACATAGGACATAGGAAATATATTCTTTGGCTTTGAAATTAAACTCGACCAGAACCAATTCGCATGGTACTTTCATTACTAGTAACCTAGAGTTTAAATTTCATCAAAATACCGGCATTATTTTTTGAGTTATGGTGTTTTTAAGATATATGTTTTTTAGTCCTTGAACTTGTCAAGGGTTCCAGAACCCGAAACCATGGTACGATTTCGCCCATATGCAGTCCCGTCATACTTTCAATACTAGTTAACCCTTGTATACAATTGGAACGTTCTATCTTAATTTTAAGTTACTAGTTTTATTAATTTCGATGATAAGCCTTTACACATTTGGGGGTCTAAGAGAGGTCCTGAACCACCACTCCAAATGATCCCAAATTAGGGGGGCACGGAAGAAATAGTAAAGAACACCCTGGGCCAAATTTGAAGCTTCTACATTTGTTTCAAGTTACTTTTTTTATTAATTTCGAAAATATGCTTTAAGGTCCTCGGAACTGAGTGGTTGGTCCCCGACCCACTAGTCCAATGGGGTCCGAATTTCAAAGACACGTACGCAATAGGAAGGGACACCCTGATACCAAAGTTGGAGGTTATATCTTCATTGGTTTCGGAATTACGCTAGTTTGGCATAAATTCGATCAAAAAGTTCTCAGTTCCGAACCCATTGCCCAATCCTCACCGTACGTAATCACCGCCGTAGTTTCATTACCAATAACCTACAGCACAAATTTCATGAAGATAGCCTCATTAGTTGTTGAGTTATCGTGATTTTTAATATATGTTTGTTATCCCTGACACCGACTAAAAGGTCCAGAATCCGAACCCATGGGCTGATTTCGCCCTTATACAGCCCGCGCTTTACTTATAGTACTAGTTAACCCTTGTACACAATTTGAACGGTCTATCTTAATTCTAAGTAACTATTTTTAGGCCTTTCGATTATAAGCCTTTAAAACTTGGTAGGTCAGAGAGGGGTACAGAACCACCACTCCAATTGATCCCAAATTAGGGGAGCACGCAAGAGATAGTAAAGAACACCCTTGTGGCAAATTGGAAGCTTCTACCTTTTTTCAAGTTGTTATCTTTCTTAATTTTAAAGATATGCTTTAAGGTCTTCGGAAATGTGTGGCTGGTCCCCGACCCACTACTCCAATTGGACCCAAATTTCCAAGACACTTAGGAAATAGGAAGGGACATCCTGATACTAAATTTGGAGGTTCTATCTTCATTGGTTTCGGAATTATGCTCGTTTGGCTTAAATTCGATTAAAAGGTCCAGAATCCGAACCCATGGGCCGATTTCGCCCATATGCAATCCCCGCCGTACTTTCAGTCCTAGTAACCTACAGTTAAAATTTCATCAAGATAGCTCCATTATTTTTTGAGTTATCGTGCCTACGGACGGACGGACGGACATGGCTATATCGACTAAGGCGGTTACGCTGATCACAAATATATATACTTTTCCATATCTAGCTCGCTTCCTTTAGGTGGTTACAAACACCATACCAAAGTTAATATACCCCTTTACCTATTCTATAGGTGTAGGGTATAAAAAAGCTTAAAATTGCAAAATATGAAATAAATGTATTTCTAAAGTACAATGACAAAATTAAATATAATTAAACATTTAAATATAAAAATAAATTTTACACAAATGCAGCAAGTACATTTGAACACAATTTAAATATTGTATGCAATTTCTCAATTATATATTACCTATGGCAATAATTCAATAAAATATCTGATATAGTAAAAATTAAAATAAAAGAAATTTAGTCATTTATTTAGAAAAATATTTTGTTTTTAATTTATAAAATATAATACATAATTATGTTTAATAGTAAAATTCTTAAACTTTTAAAAATATAAAAGTGTTAAATAAGAACAAAAATAGGAAAGAACCCTCTTGTATCAAATGTAAAGTCTTCATCTTTATTAATTTGATTAAGTAATGAAAGTACTGCAGGGATTGATGATGGTCGATATCGGACAAAGGGTTCGGATTCTAGATGCTTTTGATCAAATTGAGGCCAAATGAGCATAATTTCCAAACCAAAGAGGATAGAACCTTAAAATTTGGGACACAGGTGTTTCTTATTTGCTTTGTATCCGTGAAATTTTTGAATGAATTAGAATAGTGGTTTGTGTACCACCCCACTACTCCCAAGACCTTAAAGCATATGGTCGAAATTAATAAAGATAGTAACTTGAAATAAAAATAGAAACTTTAAATTTGGTAAAACGGTGTTTTATCCTATTTTTTTTGTGCACCAGAAATTTATATTTAATTGTGGTGGTGGTTCAGGTGCCTCATAAGAAATCCCCAAATTAAAAAGCTTATCTTCGAAAGAGCATAATTTCGGCACCAAAGAAGATAGAACCTTAAAATTTGAAGCATATGTGTTTCTTCTTATTTGCTTTGTGTCCGTGAAATTCTGAATTGGAATAGTGGTTTGCGTATCAATCGTACTACTCCCAAGATCTTAAAGCATATATTCAAAGTAATAAAGATAGAGACTTGAAATAAATGTATAAGCTTCAAATTTGGTGTAACGGTGTTTTGCCCTTTGTGACCTCGAAATTTAGTGGTGGTCCGAAATTAAAATGCTACGAAATTAATAGAGGTAGAAACTTTAAATTTGTTACACGGTGTTCTTTCCTATTTTCATTCTTATTTAACACTATTACATTTTCAAAAGGCTAAGGATTTTACTATAAAGGGTATTATGTATTATATTTTATAAATTAAAACCAAAGTATATTTTTGATAAAGCGCAAAATTTCTTTTTTAATTTTTACTATATCAGATATTTTATTGAATTATTACCATAGGTAATATATAATTAAGAAATTTCGTACGATACTTAAATTGTGTTCAAAGGTAACATAAAAGTACCTATGTACTTGATCTATTATATAACTAACGGTGAGTAATTTTCATCCTCCTAGTATAATTAGTTTTGAAGAAATTCATATTGGTGCAAAAAAAGTTGTATGGCACCTCCCTTAACAATAGGGAACCTAGAAATTGTCTAAAAATGAAATTCAAAACTCTAGCCCTTTTAGTTTTTGAGTTATCGTGCTGACACACGGACGGACGGACGGACGGAAAGACGGACACTATATCTAGCTCATCTAGATCAACGCGTTACAAACGATATATGTATCAGTGATATTTTTATGCAAAGCATTCAGGTAATTTTAATAATTTATTTGTATATAAAAAATTGTTTGAAAGAAAAATATCGGGTTAATTCTTCTTTTAGAATCAGTTCAGTATATACAGTAAAAGTTCCTCATAGAGGAAAATAAATAAATTAAATTGTACATTTGTAAAATAAATCAAATGAAAAAATAAAATCATAACATTTGATGTTAATTGGTGCCCGAGCAAGAACCTGAGTGAAAGTGAAATCTTATAAAAAATTATATAAATCTATATTAGACTTATAAACTTAAAACTGTTTTAAAAACAAAATTAAACTAAACAAAAGATAATAATAAAATAAAAGTTTTGTGTTCATTAACAATTCAGAATTCGCACAGAACTGAATAATTAAAATCCGTGAAGCATATAAAATTTCCCAGCAAATCAAGATGTATCCGGAAACCAGGTTTCACCACTTGGTTCCAAAATCTGAAAATAAACAAAGAGAAACAAAGGCTATAGCTGATGATATTTATCCTACAGTAACTACAACAAAAATAAACTACAATTAAGATTTGTTTGGATAGTTTTAATCTTTGAACAAGCTTATCTATTGGTGAGGCTGCCCTTATAAATTTTAAACAAAATTAAATCAAAATTAAATTTAAAAATTCATATTACAACAGAAATAAAAATTAAGATGAAAATTAAATTAAAAGAGAATAAAAAATTAAAAATAAAAAAGAAATAAATATATATTAATGAATATTATAAATATAACGAGAATTAACTTTTGGAAAGATTTTCTATATAAAGTTTAACTTTAATAAATTAATAGTAAATAATAAATAATAAGTAATATTTCATATTTCTATGAATATTAAAATTAGAAATTTTTTTATGAATACATTTGAATATTCTTTAAAAGCAAAAATTCGCTAACTATCTTACTAAAAGAAAAGATCAGAAGACAAAAAGAATCCTTTTTAATTAAAATTTTATATAAAGAAATTGAGTGTGATTGAATAATGGTATTAGACGAAAACACGATTAAAAGTATAATTCAAACTGCCTTAAACACAAACCAACAAGGGATTGTTGATAGAGTAATAAATGAGCTATCGAATGAAATAAAGCAGTTGTTCGATAAATTAGAAAAATTGACGACACCAACGCTTGCGTTTAGTTACAAACCAATTTCGATAAATATTTGAGTACCTTGCTCAGACGGGTAGATTTAGCTAAAAGCGTACCAGAATTTGATTGTACCCAAGCTAGATACCCTTCCTGGCGTCAAGTTGCTAAAACTGCAATGACGTTGCATTCAAAATATGAGGGTTGCTCAAATTATTATCAAGCGGTTGCCATAATTCGAAATTAAGGGACGGATGCTACTGACCAACTTTTGGCCTCACATAATACTATTTTAAATTTCGATGCCATTTTAGCTCGACTGGACCACTCATATTCGGACAAAAAATTTTTACATGTCTTTGAACAAGAACTGAGTATATTAAGCCAGGGACAACTAGACATTAACGAATACTACGACAATATTGAACGACAACTAACACTTTTAACGAACTAAGTAATGATGGATTATTCAGGAACTGACGACATTATAAACAGGCTTAGGGAAAAGTATATGGATGATGCTCTTCGTGTGTTCATATCAGGACATATTAAACCATTAAGGTATATTCCTTTCTCCACTAAGTCAGCCGACTTGCCATCAGCCCTTGAATCACCAAAGGTACCAGTCTACGAGTAGGAAATTTAATGAGGGCAAACGATTTTTTTTTGCCTCAGAGGAACTCACTACAATTCCGGAAAATTTTATATCCTTCAAAGCCTGATATTATGCGTACACCACTGGACGTGGACCCTCGACGCTAGATTCAAACCAAATTTCCAAAATCGAATTCAACAGGGCCATGTTAATAATAACTTTAAATCAACCTTCAATTATGGTCCCCAACAAGCAAATATAAAAAGAAGTGGGGATTCTGAAAGAACCGCAACCAATTTATATCACAAGCAACAATGAGTATATTATTTAAGACCAGCAGAGAAGTCCTCTACGGAAACACCGGAATTTGAAAATCAGTCGGAATCTCCAGAGGTGTTTTGTGAAGAGGAAAGTCAAACTGAAGAATTCCAATATGATAATATCATCATCATTTTTGGATAAAGTCAATCAAGAAAGTCTTAATTGACACAGAGTCATCAAAAAATTATGTAAAAACCTTACCCAAATTAAAAAAAATTTTAAATTTAAAAAAATCTTTTAGAATTAAAACTTTAAACGGCGAAACTATGATATTTCAAAAGGCGGAAATATTTCTATTTAATAATATTGCTGATTTTTTTTACTCCGAGAATTGAGCTCTTTCGACATTATCTTAGGATACGATTTCTTGCAACAAAAAGCGTCTGTATTGATACAATACAAGGAATACTGTATCACAAAGGTGGTTCAGAAAAAATACTGTATCAATAATTTTCTAGTATAAACAATTTTGAAATAGGAAACCTTGAAATCCCAGCAAATATTTACAAGTCCTTTAACAATGTGACGAATAAATTAAGGGATGTTTTTGCTGATCCTGACCATGCTTTTGCTGTTAATTTTTTTTCGAAATCAAATAGTACCTACTCACCGAAGCCGAGTCGAATTATTATAAAAAGAAAATAGTTTTCCAAAAATTTATAGGGCATATAATTGGGTTAGGAGATAACAAATTCCTAATGTCAAAAATTACAGAATCTGGCAAGCCGTCTGTCACAAACGGTATTACTTGCGATTTACCTACAATAGTAACAATTTAAAATAGCCTGAAAACTAAATTTGTTCACTCAAAGGGTCTTGTGTTTGATATCGGACAAGGACGAACAAATAGAAATTATAGCTAACGAACATAACTGGGGCTTTACAAACTGCAATGGGATCATGAAGCAAATATTAGAATCATATTACTTCCCCTGTTTGCGGAAACAAACGAAATATTTTATAGCGAATTGCGAAATTTGTCAACAAGCTAAATACAAAAGACATCCTATAGAGCAGCCCATAGGTAAAACTCCCATCCCAAAAAAAATTGGAGAAATATTCGATAAATACATCGATATTTTCTCAATATCATCAAGTTATTCTTGGCATGTATCGATAAACTTTCAAAGTTTACTATCTTTTGTCACACTCGGTAGTAGATATTAAACCGGCCTCAATAAAAATTTTGAGTTTATTCAGAAACACCAGACTTATAGTGATGGAGACCGAAAGGGCTTTATATTCTATGTCATTAAAATCAATGTTGGAAACGCATTTTAATATACAACATAAGATCGTCCCTCCATTCCATAGCAATAGTACCCGCCAGGTGAAATGATTTCACTCCACCCTTGCGGAAATAGCCCGTGTTGTTTTGGAATATAAAGTGCCCGATCCTGTAGAGGCAATATTGCTCGCAAATCATAAATACAACACGTCATATCACAGTGTTAAAGGGTATCGTCCTTTGAATGTTTTTCATAGTTTATCTCACGTCACTACGATGTAGCATTAGATATAGAGTCCACCCAATGTAATACAAGTCTAAGTCGGGGAACATATGTAGTATATATAGTATATTTGGAAAATTTGGCAAACCTAAAAAGTTTATTTCCGTGCAATCATTACCTTCTAAATACACAAACGTTAATATTAAAAGGGAGAGTAAAAAAATAACGCTCCCTTATTTGGAAAATTAACATTTACGAAACATTCAACGAGTAGCAAGTGTAGAGAAGGACGTAGAGACTACCAAATTATTTTGGTTTATTAGATATCAATACTGGTGGGTTTAATTATCAGTCTAGTTTTTCCGGAGAAGGTGTCGGAGAAGATAGAAATAGCTCAAAGAAATACCTTAAGATACCATAACCAGGGGACGTTGTCTTCATTAAAACAACAAGTCGTGTTGTTAATAAATTAACTAAACTTCATAAAAGAATGATCGCACAAACAGATTTAGATAGTGCAATTAGAGTAGAAAATAGTAACGTAAAATATAACAAACATATAAGGTAAATACGCACATTGAACAAAAAATAAAGGAACTTGCTAGCAAAGATAATTAGTTAACAAGATTAAACATTATTAAGAAAAATGGGACCCAACCAAAATATAATATTGAAATAATTCTTTTAAGGAATAGACCTATAATTGAAGCTCTAATAATATCATATATTCAATCACACTCGCCAAAATTAACTTGGTCAATCCAATTTTATTGAACTATTTTGAAATAAAACGAGGAATATTATAGTTGCCTTTGTCAACTTTTAGATACCCGTGCGTGTATTAAATAAATAAGAATTTCATATATTGCAATTGAACTGTTTGACAGAAAATTCAAAATTTTTGTTTTTTTATATTTAATTACAAAAAAAATTAATAAAATAAAAAATGAATTAAAAAAAAAGATGAATTTAAAAAAAAAATATGCTCTGAACGAGATTCGAACCCACACTTTTCAATTAAAAGGTCGACGACCTAACCACTAAGCCATCGACTTTTTTTTCATCTCAATTTTTTTTTTAAATTATTATAGTTGCTATCATTTGTTTGTTTTGAATAACTGTTTTGAATTTTTTTAAAAATGTATTAAAAAAAGTAAATAATTTATAAATGAGAATTTTAAGATGAATTTAAAAAAAAAAATTTTGCCCCAGCCAGGAATCGAACCGCAACTTTTTGACTACTAGTCCCATGTCCTATCCACTATACCATAGAACAATTAATAATTTGTCTACAAAACGAGTTTTTATTTGTCTCATTATTTTTTTTTAAATAATTGTAGTTGCTATGGTATCAATTATTTGTTTTAAATAACAGTTTTAAATAATCGTAGTTGCTATGGTATCAATTGTTTGTTTTAAATAACAGTTTTGAATTTTTTTATAGAAATATTAAAAAAAATTAACAACTTTTAATATAAATGAGAGTTTTCTGTCAAATTTTCTATAAAATAAAATTTTTTCAAACATAAAATAAATACATATATTTTATTAAAAAAAAAATAGATAACAAAAAATGAATTTAAAAAAAAAAAAAATTTTCGTTAGCCTGAATCCGAACCGAGACATATTTGCTACAAGTAACATGTCCTAACCACTACACCATGAATCGATTAATAATTAGACAACAATTTGTTTGTTTATACCCGTGCATATATATATGAACATCGGGTATATTAGATTTGCTCCTCCGTTTGTAACGCATCGATCTAGACGAGCTAGATATAGTGTCAAGGGTACGTATCGGCTCAGAATCGAAAAATTAGTCGATCTAGCTATGTGTGTCTGTCCGTCCGTCCGTCCGTCCGTCCGTCCGTGTGTCATCACGATAACTCAAAAACTAAAAGGGCTAGAGTCTTGAAATTCACACAAAGTCATTTTTAGACAATTTCTAGGTTCCCTATTGTTTTTGGTTAAAATCGGACCAAGGCTTCGGGGAGCTGCCATACAACTTTTTTGCACCAATATGAATTTCTTCAAAACTATTTATACTACGGGGATGAAAATTACACACGGTTAGTTTTATATTGACTCCGGCACTTATATGAAGTTTCAAAATGTTAGGCAGTGCCGGCGCTAAGCATTTTGTCACCCGGTGCACTTTTCTAAAACGCCGCCCTAAAAAATCCATTTCCACATCACCCATGAGGTAGGATTATCGATGCATTTTTTTATAGAGGTAGTCCCACGAAGGTATAATCCTCTTTAAAAAATAAGTTAATTTAAAAAAGAAAATAGTTTTAGATTGAAAATAAAAAATTTAGTTAGAAGAAATAGCGCTTTACTTGAATGAAAGAAATTTAATTCAAAAGGAAAACGCGAGGAAAAACTATATATCACATAATTTAATAACTTTAATAAAACGAAAATATTAAAAATTAATTCTTCGCGCTTTTATATTGGCAAAATCGTTAACTAAATCGTTGTAGTCCAAATTTTCAAGAAGTTCTTTTTCAATAGATATAGTTGCTAATCCTACTAATCTGTCTTGAGTCATTGTAGTTCTCAAATAATTTTTAATAATTTTTAATTTTGAAAAGCTACGTTCCGCAGAAGCTACTGTAACGGGTATTGTCAATAAAATTTTTAGAGCAATAACAAGGTTGGGAAATAATGTTTCTAATTTTTTATCAAAAATAAAGTTTAAAGTTTCAAGAGGGGATGAAGGTGGTTTTTCGAAAACCAAAGTAGGAAATATTTTAAGCTCTTCAAATAGCTCTACTCCATTTATGTCAGAGTAACCATCGTGTGTTAGATTTTTCTCTAAAGAGGAACAATAATTAAACAGATCACTTGAAGTATATGACGAAATGATGGAAATTTCATGTAAAAATTTAAATATACTATTATGCGCGGAAATTTGTTCAAACCGTTCTGTAACTGACTGAAGAGCTTGATCTAGTATTTTAAAATAAAATTCTACTTTAAACCTAACTTCCGGATTCTCAATAACTTCATCCTGCCTTCGTATGAAAAAAGCCGAGGCTTTTTACGACTTCTAAGTGTTGAAACGGGAGGAAACGACGCTGTTACATCTAATTTTATAGCGATTTGTTTAGCTTGCGCAATGAAATCATAAAAATGTTCGTCCGTTCTCAAATTGCTCAAAAATTCTTTAGTTGTGAGCAAAATATTAACAGCAGTCGTTAAACAAATTCCTGGACTTTGCAAATATTTACTAACTATATTAATTTTTTCTAAAATTTTAAACCAAATTAGTAATGAACAAATAAATTCAAATTTTAAAATACTATTGCCTAAAGCTTCTGCGGTGTATCTTGTCATAGAGTCTTTGTCATTTGTCAGTTCTACTAAAGCTTCATAAATATCTTCTAAATGAAAAATAAAAGGTTTTAAGGCTTCTATTCTACTTTCCCATCTACTTCACGTTCTTTTTTAAAATTTCCCACCTTGAAACAGAACTCGAAAAGAAAACATAAAGACTTTGAATTGTATCAAAAAATTTTACAGCTTGACTTGAACATTGAGCGGAATCTAAAAGAACTAAGTTTGCGGAATGAGATGCACATGGAATGAAAAACGCACGTGGTTCTAGGTGCCTAATTTAAGCTTGCATACCTATATTTTTTCCTTTCATATTTGAACCATTGTCATAGCCTTGTCCTCTACAGTCATTAATTGAAAGTCCTAACGAAATTAACTTATCTAAAACTAAATCTGTCAAGCAAGCCTTTTCCTGTTGTATCTAAACCTATGAGAAAACCTATAAAAAATTCTTTTATTTCAAAAATATTGTTTTCTGTTTTATTAACTATTCTAAGAATTAGAGATACTTGTTCTTTTCGACTTAGATCGGGAGTGCAATCGACAATTACGGAATATATATAAAAATCAAGATTAAAATTAATATTAAAATTAAATGGTTTTGAAAATCAGTAGAACAAAAAGATTTAATTAATAATTAATTGGTCCATAAAAAATTTTTTTCATTTATTTCTTTTAAAATAAACCTATTCTACAAGATAAGATTGTTTTTATTTTTATAGACAAACATAATTATTATAAAGTTTGTATTTTTCGTATAATTCATAATTTCAACCACACTATACATAAATCTCATACTTCATGGCCATGGTCATAAATTTTATTTTCTAAAACAAAATTGGATTGTCCAAAATATAAATAGGTAGAAGTACATTTAATTTCAAAATTTCATTATTTTACATTATACAACATTACAATACAATACTACTTTACAATTTTTTATTCAATACGATGAGAAATAAAGAGTTAATAAAATAATATATAAATATATGTTATTTTATTAACTCTTTATTTCTCTACTCATACTAGAAATAATTTTATAAGAGAAAAAATTATTAAGTATTTATAATATATAAATCAAATGCAAATCAATGTAAAAGAAAAATTTAAGAGAACGGTTTTTATTTCTTATTCTCTTTGGCTCTTCTATTTCTATTTTCTATATACCTAGGTGAATAGTTTAAGGAACATTTAAAAATAATTGAACATTAAATAAAAAAATGTGGTTTTGTACCGAAAAACATTTTTTTTGTTTTATATGATTTTGCTTATGTATATGGAGCACTTTTTTAAATTGTGCAGAAGGTAGAAGGCAGAACAAAAGCTATTTAAACTATTTGATTGTATTGAAAGAAGACTAATAAAGAGAATTTAATTTACTTTCTTATTGTCTCTTCTCTTCTATTTCTTTTTTCTTTAATATATAAATAATTTAAGGAACAGTCAAAAATAATTGAACCTTAAATAAAAAAAATGCAGTACAAAACCGAAAAACATTTTTTTGTTTTATATGATTTTGCTTATGTATATGGAGCACTTTTTTAAACTGTGCATAAGGTATATTTAAACTATTTGATTTTATTGAAAGAAGACTAAAAAAGAGAATTGAATTTATTTTCTTATGGTCTCTTCTATTTCTTTTTTTTATAATAGATAAATAATTTAAGGAACAATAAAAAATGATTGAACCTTAAATAAAAAAATGTATAGGAAAAACCGAAAAACATTTTTATTTCGCTTTATATGATTTTGTTTATGTGTATGGAGCATATTTTTAAATTGTTATTTTAACTAAGTAAAGTAGAATCAAAGCAAGAAGAACTTAAACAGTAGGTACCTATAAAATGAATGATAAAATAAAATATATCTGATTTGAGTTAAGAAGAATTAATTTGGACAGAATTTGAAAGAATTAATTCAAAGGAATAATTTTAATTTTTAAATTTTGGTATGTAAATTTATTAATTATTTTCAAAAAAAAAAAAAAAATTATTTTAGGTCGGTAGGTACATAATTTTTACAATAAATTTGGCGCCCCTAAAATTCTGGCGCCCGGTTTTACTGTGCCATCTGTGCATATGGAAGCGCCGGCCCTGATGTTAGGACCCCATTTTCGGGGGGCTGCCATACAACTTCCTTGCACCAATATGAATTTCTTCAAAACTAATTATACTACGCGGCTGAAAACTACACACGGTTAGTTATATAATGAATCGAGCACTTATATGAAGTTTCAAAATGTTAGGGCCCCATTTTCGGAGGGCTGCCATACAAAGTTTTCGATTCAATAACTGTGAATCTAATAAAGCTACAAGGTTAAAATTAAAATTGGGCAGGTAAATTAATAGGGCAAGTTACTTGGCAAAGTTGGACATCACTCGGACCATCGGACTTTTAGGGTGGGCCAATTTTTTTTTTTTGTTTTTTTTTTCTTTGTTGTTTTTTTTTTTTTTTATTTTTTTTTTTTTTTTTTTAAGCTTAAGTTATGGGACAATGAATGAAAACTTTTTTTTTTTTTTTTGTGATTTTTTTTTTTTTTTTGTTAATTTTTTTTTTTTTTTTTAAGCTAAAGTTATGGGACAATGAATGAAAATTTTGTTTTTTGTTTTGTGACTTTTTTTTTTTTTTTGTTAATTTTTTTTTTTTTTTTTACGTCAAAATTATGGGGTAATGAGTTAAATGTATAAGAGAAGTAAATTACGGTTTATTTTATACACCATAGTGGGTATGCACGGGTATCTAAAAGTTGACAAGGGCAACTATAATCTTCCTTGTTTTATATTTGGTTTCTATTGCGTTATTAATTTTGAAAATATTCATAAAACTTCGAAAAATTTGTATGGCAGCTACCCGAAGCCTTTCTCCGATTTTAAACAAAAACAATAGGGAACCTACAAATTGTCTAAAAATTACTTTGTGAAAGTTTCAGAACTCTAGCTCTTATAGTTTTTGAGTTATCGTGCTGACGGACGGACGGACGGACCCACATAGCTAGATCGATTCACTTTTCGATGCTGATTCGATACGTACCCTTGACACTATATCTAGCTCGTATATTTCGATGCGTTACAAACGGAGGAGTAATTTTAATATACCGGATGTTCATATATGTATGCACGGGTATTAAAACTAAACTAAGCCTACCCGAAATAATGTTTGTATCAAAGGTAAAAGTTTACTGTAATGACTTTTTTGTAAAATATTTAACAAAATTTCGTCTAATAAAAACTCTATTTATAAAAATATTAAAATTTTGCCTGTTATTCACAACAATTCTTTTGTAAACCTAGAAACAATAATATTGCACAATGTGAAAATAATTTTATCGCTTTAAAAATTAAAAAAACCGCTACATGCTAAATTTTACTTTCCCAACATAACGACCGAATACTACGATGTATACTACATTAGATATAGAGTGCACCCAACGTAATACAAGTCTAAGTCGGGGAACATATGTAGTAGAGTACGAAGAAGAAATTCAAATTATATGTGGAAAATTTGGCAAACCTAAAAAGTTTATTTCCGTGCAATCATTACCTTCTAAATACACAAACGTTAATATTAAAAGGGAGAGTAAAAAAATAACGCTCCCTTATTTGGAAAATTAACATTTACGAAACATTCAACGAGTAGCAAGTGTAGAGAAGGACGTAGAGACTACCAAATTATTTTGGTTTATTAGATATCAATACTGGAGGGTTTAATTATCAGTCTAGTTTTTCCAAATTTCAATAACAAAATCCAAAATTCAATAGCATTTCAGCAGAAAACCTTGCAGAATTGGTTCGCAATTCAATCGAAAACTAAGAACCCCTGGTTTTAATGTTTCATCTTACAATTTTTATTTTAAATTTTTTTTGAAAATATATTAGGTTTTGTACTATGTAAATTGTACATATTCTATATACTGCTTGATACTATTTTTTTTAAAAAAACTTTTTTAATTTTTTTTTTTATTTGTTATTCTTATATATTATACAAATATCAATCGATGTATGTAGATATGTATTAATTTCTATATGGATGGTACAATAATAACAAAAAATATTATTCACTGATATAGAAAAGAGTAGCAAAGAAATTTATCAGTGCTGCCACTAAAAACTTGTTTCAACAGACAAAATTTTTTCACAATTTTTAGGAGCACCTTGAGGCACCTTTCTATTTGTTAAAACAAATTTCAAATCTTATTTTACTTAGAATAATTTACATAAGTATATGTACTTATTAATATTAATAATTTATGTAAAACGAGGAAGATGATAGCTGCCCTTGTCAACTTTAAGATACCCGTGCATACTCACTATGATCTATAAAATAAAATAAACCGTCAATTAATTCCTTTATGCTATTACATAAATATTACAAAAAAACTATGAAAAAGTAAAATAATAAAAAAAATTTTGCTCACCCTGCTCCATCATTTTTGCTTAAAAAAAAAAATCATAACAAAAAAAAAATGGCCCAACCTAAAAGTTAGTCCGAGTAATGTCCAACTTTGCCAAGTAGCTTGTTCTATTACTTTACTTACCCAGTTTTAATTTTAACCTTGTAGCTTCATTAGATTCATAGTTATCGAATTGACAACTTTGTATAGCAGATCCCCGAAAATGGAGCCGTAACATTTTGAAACTTCATATAGGTGCTTGCTTTGTTATACAACTAACCGTATGTAATTATTATCCTTCTAGTATAATTAGCTTTGCAGTATTTATAATAATAAATTCGATTTTAATACATTTTAAAGGCTTCTCTTTTGTATACAGACAGAAAGTCAAATATTTTCGAAAACTAAAGCTATAAAAAAATTCTTTTAAAAATTCAAATTTACATTACTTTATAATATAACATTTACAATATTATTTACGAACGACACACTATGCAATTTAACTATGTTTCAACTTCATTTGCTATACCCGTATGACTACATAGTCAAACGGTATAATAAATTTGCCATTACGTTTGTGGAGCAGAGAAGGAGGAAGGGTAGATATAGACTCAAGTGTATGGATCGGATCAGAATCAAAAAATAAATCGATTTAGTCCGTCCGCACGATAACCCAAAAACTAAAGGAGCTAGGATTTTGAAATTTTCGAAAATTCGTTTTTTTGCAATAGCCATCATCGCTATTTAAATCCAGCCCTTTTGATCCATGGGTTAGGGTAGCTGCCATACAACTTCTTTTTTTACATGAGTATTACTTTGTACCTATTATAGCTTCGTGTCTGAAATTTTGCCAAAAATAGTTTAGTTTTATGGCCAAATTTAGTTGGTCTACTGCAGTGGGTTCGAGTAGCTGCAATACAATTCCTTCTTTTATATAAGGATTATACTACACCAAATGTAGTGGATGTCTGAAATTTTATCAAAAATAGCTTACTGTAATGGCGAAAGTTACTGCAAAATTTGGTTGGTCTACTGCAGTGGGTTCGAGTAGCTGCCATACAACTTCTTTTTATACCCGTGCATACATATATGACATCGGGTATATTAGATTTGCTCCTCCGTTTGTAACGCATCGATCTAGATGAGCTAGATATAGTGTCAAGGGTACGTATCGGCTCAGAATCGAAAAATGAGTCGATCTAGCTATGTGTGTCTGTCCGTCCGTCCGTCCGTCTGTGTGTCAGCACGATAACTCAAAAACTAAAAGAGCTACAGTTTTGAAATTTTCACAAAATATTTTTCAATCAATTTCTAGGTTCTCTATTTTTTTTGGTTAAGATCGGACCAAAACTTTGGGTAGCTCTCGAACAACTAACTTTTTCAACTCCAACATTTTCATACAAAAATTTTAAATTTTGCTTGCATCTTGAAATTATATGAATTTTGTTTTTTTGTTTTTTTGTTTTTTGTTTTTGTTACAAAAAGTAGATAACGATTTCGAGTTAGAATTTCATATGATTTAAATGATGCCTAGTTTATTTAAGATAAGCAAAAAAGAAGACAAAGATTTTTTTTAAGTAAATGGCTTATTGATATTGATAGATTGATAGATTATGAATATGATGATTATTATATGAATATGATCATATGAAGTTGATTTTGCTTAAGTTTAATATATTGGTGAATTAAAAATTAATTATAAGAGATAGAATTGAAAACTTAGAGCAAGAGTTTTGAAAATCACACAAAACATTTTTTGGACATTTTTGAGGTTCCCTATTCTTTTTGTTTAAGACCAGATCAAGGTTTTGGGGAGCTGCCACACAACTTCTTTGCACCAATATGAATTTCTTAGAAACTGATTATACTACGAGGATGAAAATTACACACTGTTAGTTATATAATGGATCGAGCACTTATATGAAGTTTCAAAATGTTACGGCCCCATTTTCGGGGGGCTGCTATACAACTTCTTTGCACCAATATGAATTTCTTGGAAACTGATAATACTACGAGGATAAAAATTACACACTGTTAGTTATATAATGAATCGAGCACTTATATGAAGTTTCAAAATGTTACGGACCCGTTTTCGGGCAGCTGCCATACAAAGTAATCAATTCGATAACTGTGAATCTAATGAAGCTACGAGGTTAAAATCAAAACTGGGCAGATAAAGTAATAGGACAAGTTAGTTGGCAAAGTTGGACGTCACTCAGACCAAATTTTAGGGTGGGCTATTTTTTTTTTTTTTATGGGATAATAAGTTAATCAAAAATTATGGGATACCTAATAAGTTAAATATTTTTTAAACTATTTTACTTTCTCATATTTTTTTTGTAATATTTATAATAGCATAGGAGAAATAAATAACGGTTAGTGGGTATGCACGGGTATCTAAAAGTTGACAAGGGCAACTATAATCTTCCTCGTTTTATATAAGTATTACTCTGTACCTATTATAGCTGCGTGTCTGAAATTTTGCCAAAACTAGTTTAGTTTTATGGCCAAAGTTACATGCAAAATTAGGTTGTTCTACTGCAGAGGGTTCGAGTAGCTGCCATACAACTCTTTCTTTTATATGAGCACTCTACTACACTTAATAAAGCTGCATGTTTAAAATTTTGGCAAAAGTAATTAACCGGATGATATAATGTATATGTTACGGTCAAATGGGTATCCCAGAGTTGATACAGTACTCTACTACACTTATCCTCGTTTTTTTTCAATTTTCCGTCTTTTTCTTGCATGAAATATTCTTATTACTATCTATTTGCAACAATTTGAGTAAATTTTTGTATATGTATGTATGGAAAGAGTTAAAGTTAGCAAGAAAATTTTTGATCAAGTGACCAAGTGAAACTACTTCTTAACAATAGATATACTTTGCCATTTACTTATATAAAAATCTTTGTATTCTTTTTAGCTTACCTTAAATTTTTTAAACTATGCATTATAGTTCGATAATAGATAATGAGATCAAAAGATTTCAGAAAAAAAAACAAAAAACAAAAAAAAAATTAAACAGAAAAACTAAATTTATATAATTTCAATGGCTACATGCAATGGCGTCATATGAAATATCATCCAAAAATGAAAAAATAAGATCTAAAAATATTTTGCATTTTTTTGGATCTTATTTCATTCTTGTTTTGACGTTATTTCATTTACGAAATAAGAACCAAAAATAAATTTGGTTCTTGTTTCATTTTTCTAAATTTCTAAATTAAAACCAAATATATTCTTAATTCATATTTCTTTTTTTGAAATTTCTAAATTTTTGTTTTGCACAACGGGAAAAGAATTTTAAGTGACTGTATGATCCATGTTACATGTACAAAGCAAGTTTGTTTGTTTTTTTTTAATTTATTGTTGTATACATTCTTGTTGATAACGAATATTGTTGATGACTCTTGAAAATTAGTCTCCAAAAATTTAGGATGAATAATTATACTCAGGTGGTGACCCCTGTTAACTCTAGCAACCTATACGAACGATCGGGTTCTAACCCTGGTGTGTATCAGACAACGGCGGAGGTAACAACCAAAGGCGGAAGATCCATGCCAGCAATTGAGCCACTTTCACAATGTAAGGGTCTTTTCCGTAACCATGTATGCAGCGTTTGCATCTCCTAGTTGGAGCGGCTGCAAAAGGCGTCTGTCCTCCCAATGAACGGCCTATAAGAAGATGTATCTGACCATCCAACGGATGGGCAGGCCTGTCAGGTTTGAGCTTATGGTTTTATCACCCATATCTCAGAAAATGCCTAAGGGTCAACACACTGATAACATTTCATGAAACATGACAACGAATGGTAGGTCAGCAAGAGGTAATCGCATTGAAATCACGGCGAATCCTCCTACAGCCTCGGTTGTAATAAACCGCACATCGGATTTGGTGGTGCGGCATATTATTTCCCCACAAAACTTGCCACAAGAAAACATGAATATCCCCGGATGGTCGTACAGAAAACCAGATTGACCATATAATCGTACAACAGAAATGGAGAAAATCGCTCTACGATTAATGAAACAAAAGGAGCACGGATGTCGGTAGTGACCACCATTTGGTCTTCGCGTGTATGCAGTTAAGGACGTCAGCTGTCAATCGACGTATAATCGGACCGGTAAGGAGAGCTCATTTCAATGTAGAAGCATTAAAAAACCCCACCATATGTCGTAATCTAGTAGCCAGCATCAACGACAAAGTAACTACATGGATGGTTGAAAATGAGCAAGATGTATCTGTAGATCTTATGTGGGATAATACCAAAAAAGCATTTATAGAATACGGTTCCGGAACAGTACCTTCGCTATCTACCCAAAGAGATCCTTGGTTATCACAAACCTCATGGGATAAAATTGCTGAACGTAGTTCCTTAAAGAGGAAAATCAATGCTGAATCCAATAAGCAAAAAAAGAAGAACTACGTTTACAGTATAGATTAGCACATAAGGCTGCACAGAGGAGTTTAAGACGTAACAAACGCAAAAATATAGAAGATCTTGCAAAGGAAGCTGAGAGCGCTGGTAACAGAGGAAATGTCAAAACTCTTTACAAGATTACGAAAAAAATTGCTAAACGTAACAGTAAAGAGCATCAAACAATCTTGGACGAGAGTGGAAGGCTGTTGGTATCTATGGATGATCAACTGCAAAGATGGCAGAAGCATTTCTGCAGATTGTTAAACGAGCACTTCGTAGAACAAAATGTATCCACAAGCTCTCCAATGCCAACAATGCACAAATCATTTCGCGGTATCGATGTGAGAGCCCCAAGTTTAGGCGAGATAAAATCAGCAATTCTTCTTTTAAAACACAACAAAGCAGCAGGAATAGATGAGATACCCGCCGAATTCCTAAAAGCTGATCGAGATTTATCAGCCGATATTTTGTTATCTTTGTTCCAGGCTATATGGGAACAAGAAAAATATCCAAGCGAATGGAAGGAAGGAGTTATTGTCAAAATATCAAAGAAAGGTAGCCTAAATCATTGCAATAACTGGCGAGGTATCACTCTACTCTCAGTTCTCGAAATTAATGGCTAAATTAATACTCGAAAGGATTAAAGGCAGAATAGAAGCTACACTCAAAAGACACCAAGCAGGTTTTCGCAGCGGCCATTCGTGTGTGGATCACATCAACACATTACGAATAATTCTTGAACAATCCACGGAATTTAAAGTACCGCTAAATCTTATGTTTGTTGACTTTGGGAAAGCCTTTGATAGATTAAACCGAGAGTATATTTGGGAATCCGATTATATAAAGCCTTTGATAGAGTAAACCGAGAGTATATTTGATAGAGTAAACCGAGAGTATATTTGGGAATCGCTTAGTAGGAGAGGCATTCCAGAAAAAAATTATAGCTATAATTAAAGAATCCTACAAAGATGCAAGATGTCGCGTTTTACATCGATGATAGCTGACAAATTGCTTCGAGGTGTGTCAGGGAGTAATACAGGGCTGGATTTTATCACCTATATTGTTTTTAGTAGTAATGCATGACATAATGACTACTACTTTGGATGTAAACGAGAGCAACGGTATACAGTGACACTGGAAAAAGTGCGAGCCTTAAAGTCAATTCAGCTAAAACTAGAATCATGCACACAACTCACACATCATAAAATCTGATCCTCCATGAAGAAATGCAAATCGAAGAGGTGAGTACGTTCAATTACTTGGGCAGCATTGTGTCATCAGATGGAGGAGCCGATTTGGATATTGAACCTATCTCTGCGCACAAAAATAAGAATATTCAACGCTACTGTAAAATCTGTTCTCTTGTACGCTAGCGAAGCATAGAAAATTTCAGTAAACATCAGCAGGACTCTCCAAGCGTACATCAATACATGTCTCCGGCGCATCCTAAACATTCGTTGGCCACAAACCATTTCCAACACAACGCTGTGGAAAAAACGAAACCAACACAAATAGGCGGGGAAATCCGGCAGAGGAAATGGCATTGGATCGACCATACTTTGAGGAAACCTGACACAACATTGCGAAACAATGTTTCGAATGGAATCCCCAGGGTACAGGTCGCGTCGGAAGGCCGAGAAAAACGTGGAGAACAACTGTCTTAGCCGAAGCAAGTACCCAACAAAGAACGTGGCCACAACTGAACAGGTTAGCCGCAGATAGGAGCCGATGGAAAGAATTTACTTCCGCCCTATACCCCACGGATGGGGTTGCAGGACAATGATGAATTATACTCTTTTTTCAGATTATTTACATATTTGCGAGACTATAAAATAGAGGGATTTTAATAATAGTTAGTTACATAAAGAGGGTTATGTACACACTCTGGAAAAAACGTTTAATTCGGATTTTGTAACCAATTATAAAACCCCTCCTAATCTCCGCTGCGCTCTATACTTCATGCTCGTCCGTATTGCGCGCTGTGTGCCCTGTACGTCTCGCGCCGGTACGCCGGACAAATTTTTTTCTGAGGTCTAATTTCCTGACTTTGAATGAATATTTTAAAATATAAACATAAATAATTCTATTAAAATTTAACAAGAACCAGTTAGTTGCATTTAGTAATTTGAATTGAAGAGATAGTTCATAACTTTAAATTTTATAATAATTCATTAAAATTATTATTGAAATAATGACAAGTTTTGATTTTGAACTTATTTGTGGAAAAAGGATTGATACTAAATTACTTTACGTTATGGAACTAAAGCAGGTATATAGAAAAAAATTTAGTTATAAAAATAAAATTTATTATAATTGTTAGAAAAAACATTGCAAATCTAAAATGATAAATACATTGAGCATAACCACAACAATCAGGAGACAGAATTCAAGGAATTAAAAGCGTTATATTTAATTAAAACACAATGTATTTATTCAGCAAAAGTTTTAAATGAAATTAATGCTTTGAGTGGAATACGCTTTACGTACCGCAAAAAGTAATATTTCTATAATCAATTATACAACTATATTTTTTTTAACGAAATTTCTATTAAAAATCAAAAAGTCACAAAAAATATTTCATTTCAAAAAATTAAAAGAAACCAGCACTTAACGAGCAAAACTTTTGTAACATCACCAAAAACTCCACTAGAAGTATCTGACGCAAGTAAGCATGTTTGGAATATATACTCCCTTCACTGGCTTAGCGAAATAACTTCGAAACCAAAAATGAAATAACTTCAACTAAATATTTTGGTTTTTTGTCAAAATTATTTCATACTAGGAATAATAATAGGAAAATTTTGGAAAAAGGGGCAACCCTAATTTTGTAACCAACTTCAAAATCTTTCCTAATTACATATTTACATACATTTTAAACAATTTATATTGCTATTCAACATATTATAATATCATATTTCATTTTTATTTTGTTATATTTATTTAATTTTGTCGACATTATGACGAGATAACTTCAACAAATTAAAAATGAAATAACTTCGACAAAAAACCAAAATTACAGTAGAAGTTATTTTGTTTTTAATTTGCCGGAGTTATTTCCCTACGCCCCTTCACCACATTTTCACAAAGGAATTATGAAAATTTTTCAAAAAAAAAAATATTTCTCATGTTCTCTTTTATATATATGATATATCCAGTTTTTTTCATTTTCATGACGAGCTAAACCGAGGCGTGTTATGTTCACTTATTTAAATATATTAAATTTCACTTGTTTGTTGAATTTAAACCAAATACCATAATAACAGATTATGAAATGGCACTCAGAAGTGCCTTGAAAATTTGCTTTCCAGTCGCTAAACTCAAATGGTGTTGGTTCCATTACTGCCAAGAGATTCGAAGAAAACTTTCAAAAGATCGAGAATTGTTAAAATTTATTAGAGAAGATAAGGAAGCACCATTAATATATCACAAGTTTTTGGCTCTAGCTTTACTACCAGAATCGCAAATAAACATACTAATGGGAATAAAAGATTCTGTCTAGTTTGATATTTATATTTAATAAATAACGAGGAAGATTATAGTTGCCCTTGTCAACTTTTAGATACCCGTGCATACCCACTTTAACACATTTGACGTATAAAAAAAAAAACAACTAATTTTCAAACAAAAAAAAAACAACAAAAACAAAATTTTCATTCCCATCAATTCTATAATTTTAGCTAAAAAAAAAAAAAAAAAAAAAATTGCTCCACCCTAAAAGTCCGGTAGTCCGAGTGATGTCATAGTTTGCCAAGTAACTTGCCCTATTACTTTACTTGCCCAATTTTAATTTTAACCTTGTAGCTTCATTAGATTCTAATATTGAATCGAAAACTTTGTATGGCAGCCCCCCAAAATGGGGCCGTAACATTTTGAAACTTCATATAAGTGCTCGATTCATTATATAAATAATCGTGTGTAATTTTTATCCTTGTAATATAATTAGTTTTGAAGAAATTCATATTGGTGGAAATAAGTTGTATGGCAGCTCCCCGAAAATGGGGCCCTAACATTTTTGAACTTCATATAAGTGCTCGATTCATTATAAAACTAAATTTGTGTAATTTTCATCCTCGTAATATAATTAGTTTTGAAGAAATTCATATTGGTGCAAAAAAGTTGTATGGCAGCTCCCCGAAGCCTTGGTCCGATTTTAACCAAGAACAATAGGGAACCTAGAAATTGTCTAAAAATGACTTTGTGTGAATTTCAAGACTCTAGCTCTTTTACTTTTTGAGTTATCGTGCTGACACCCGGACGGACAGACACACATAGCTAGATCGACTATTTTTCGATTCTGAGCCTATACGTACCCTTGACACTATATCTAGCTCGTCTAGAGCGATGCGTTACAAACGGAGGAGCAATTTTAATATACCCGATGTCATATATGTATGCACAGGTATAAAAACGATATTTTTGCAAATTTTATTAAATATTATGAAAAACAATGGATAAAGGAGGTGAAAAAAATTTTATTTCATTTTTTTCACGTATTTATATTTTTATTACTATTTTTAGGTTAATCCTATGGACTTCTCTGTGTTTAAAAAAGATTCCCGAACCACTTCCGCAGTAGAAGCCTATATTGGCGTCCTGGGACGTATATTACAGAAAAATGGACATTTTTTTAAATTTGTAAAAGAGTTTGAAAAATGTAAAAATTTTCAAATTAATATTCTAAGTGGTGGCGCAATAGGTGTACCGAAAAGTAGGAGATTCATTCTTTTTATATCTTATTTCACAAAATATTTGGATGTTTTTTCATTTTCTACTTTTGGATGATATTTCATCTGACGCTATTGCATGTAGCCAATTTCAATATACAAGATGTACTGCAAAATTTAAAATTTTTATATGAAAATGTTGAAGTTAATAAAGTTAATTGTTCGAGAACTACGCAACGTTTTGATCGGATCTTAACTAAAAATATAGGGAACTTAGAAATTGTTTGAAAAATATTTTGTGAAAATTTAAAAGCTGTAGCTCCTTTAGTTTTTGAGTTATCGTGCTGACACACAGACGGACACATAGCTAGATCGATTTATTTTTCGATGTTGATCCGATACGTACCCTTGACGTCATACATGTATGCACGGATATAAAGAACGAATACTTTTTAAAAACTTACTTTGATATTTTATTTATTTATCTGTATCGCAAAAGAGCAATATTGCTCGTACAGAATGAATTACATTAATTTAATAATCCCGTATTTTTATTATAATATTTTTATAAAACTACTATTTTTCTTTATTATTATATACTTTTTTTATAAGCAAAATCCAATTAAATAAAAAAAACAACACAAGCACTTTTGACGAGTGATGTTTTTAATAATAATGAACTAGGCGCTCCGGTAGTGCAGCGAAGACATAAATTATTTATAAGAACTGTATACTTTTTACACACAAATATTTTTTTTTACAATACTGTCGTTAAAATTGTATTATTACATACAGAAATATATACACCCGTAGATATATACATACATTGATTGACTAACAAACAGAAAAAAAAACAAAAACCTTAGAAAAAATAAACTAAAATCAAGAGTGACTATACGTTTACTTTACGCTAAAGTAAGATCAACCATGATCAACTAAATTTTACGATATTAAAAAAGCTGGCGAAATTTTTGTTCTGGCTGAACATTCTTTAAATATAGTTACATTATGATATAAGTAAAAGCTATGATATGTTTATGTATGTTTTGTTTTTGTTATGCTTCCTAATATTAGAGTGTTTTAAGTCTTACAAATCAAAATTCATTTCCATAATACCCCGTAATGGTCCACCTCTCTCATAGCTACTCTACTTGCAAAACAGTGATATGTCAGAAGTCCCATTGCTAGAAGTCCCATGGGACTTTTGTCTCAGTGTTAAGGCCAGAAGTCCCAGTGGGAACTAAATTGTGACACCATCGGGAACTTTTGTCTCACTAAAATGAGTTAAAAGTCCCATTAAAATATTAAATAATTTTTCAAACAAAAATCAAAATTTGTCATATAGATATACTATAAATGGGATGGTGTCACAATTGCAACAAAAAAATTCAAAGTTAGAAAATTCCATAGAAAAAATATTTATATAAGAAAAATAATTAGGAAGGATTTTAGAGTTGGTTTCAAAATCAGATTTTCAATATTAATTGTACTTTTAAACAAAAATATCTTTCCGAAAAAAAAATAAACAAAATTATTACATTATTAAATATTTTTCATTACAAAAACAAAATTGGGACTTCTGACCCACTTCAATGAGCCAGAAATCCCATGGGACTTTTGACCTTTGTATTTGGGACTTTTGTCTTACTGCTGTCAGACAGAAGTCCCATGGGGCTTGTTTCGAGTGGATGTTTCGAGTTTGAGCTATATTTAGTAAATTATATATTCCTTATTTATTCAAAATATTTGAAACTGATCGTCCAATTTTTTAAAGCATTAAAAATATTCAGACCTTCTTCTCCAACGCAGTTTTCTATATTCGTATTCTGTATCATACTTTTAAATGCAACCATGTTCGGTTAGAATTCGGGGTATTGAAATAAATTCTTAATGACGGCTTTAAAAAGTTTTCTACAGTTCTTTTTGATAAAGTGTCTTTTATATGATAAAATATTTTCATTTAATGTTTTCTTTACCTTTTTCGATGTTTAAGATCTCCTCATTTCTGCCGTATAAATATTTATTATATATATACACTTGAAAAATTGTAACATTAAAAGATTGATCTTTGCTTTTAAACTTCTCAAATTTAATTTGCATGCAGATCATGTATATTACAGCACGTACGTTTAAAAGAAATATAACATTAGTCTAATCTAATACAACAATGTATTTTAACATTTAAAAAATATACCTATATGTATATCAAATTGTTTGGCCGACGGACGGAACTAGACGAAATAAAACTTCATTAAAAAAAGCTCAAAAACCATTAAAAAAAAAATTTTTGTTATCAAATTCAATTAAAATTAAATTTATTCCATTTTAATCTTAAAATTAACTTATGTTTGAAGAAAACTAATCACTGGTTATGAGTTCTCTTAAAATTATTTACATATAAAATACATAAAATAGAGAGTCAAGTTTAAAAATATAAAAAGCAATAATGCATATTATTCGAAAACTCTTTGAAATTGCCAATATAATCAATATATATATTTTTTGATATCAATTAATGCAAATAACTATTTGAATTACAAAATGGTTTTCATTTAAAAAAACATCACAACAATTTATTACATTAGATTTATATAAATTTTGTACATAGTTTCAATCACTTTATTTAATTGTGGAATTGAAATACAAATTTAATCTTTTATTTTGCATGTTGCTTTATATTTTCTATTTATTGATTTATATTTTAGAATTTTATTTATTTATTATTAGTACCAGATTGCCTTTTTGGCATTTAGACTTCTTATTTTTGAACTTTGTTTTTTAAATATTTATTTTATTATTTTTTAGATACAGAAAAATAAGTTTTTTTTCAAATATCACTATATCTCAAAGGTAAATAAGACCATAAAGTTTTGTTAAATACATTATACTTATACATTAATAATTAAATATGTATATTTATTTCACGTTAATTTTATTTATACTCATTTATTGTGAAATAAAATTTTAACAGCATATATTTTAAATATTTTTTTTTCAGTTAGTTTTTCTTTTAATACTAATACGTTAACATTAAACATTGGTATTTCATATAGACAATTTTTTTCTTTTATTTATAACTTTATAACATAATAAATGAGATTAAAATTTTTTATTTTTTTTTTCAAAGAATTGAAAAACATATAATATTATATTCAAACAATTCAACAAAATAACAAAACCATTTCTTTTTTAATTTTGGAGATGGTTAATTAAATAGATGTAATTTTTAAAAATCATTTTTTTTAATTATACATTATAAAAATGTAGGAAAATTTAATTTGTTTACCAAAAATTAATACATATTTAGTTTCACAACAGGTTAACAGCCCCTTACTGTTATTAACAGTATTAATTCGTTAACTATTTAACAATTCATTTACAATTTATATTTCTAACAACATTCATTCCTTTAAATGCAGATGCAATGGATTTGGTCCATTAAGCTTTGAAGACGTTGCTCCTACTGAAATATAAAATATTATAAAATTAACTATAAATCAATATCACATTTGGTATTTTAATTTAAAACTAGAAAAGGTATTTAAAATTATAAAATAATTTTTTGGGTTTTTGAAGTCTAATTTCAATTTGAAGAATATAAATTTTAGCCACAGTTCAATTTTACTTTTGCCATACATTTAAAAATTTATCTTTGTACATCACTAAAATTGTTAGCTATTTCTCTTTCCTCAAAAAAATTTTTTAATAATTATTTTTGTGATATGAATATTTCAGAAATTTTATAATTAAAATACTACTTTTGTTTAAAAAAAAGGATATTATA
This sequence comes from Dolichopus griseipennis, assembly GCA_963082915.1. Classification (NCBI taxonomy): domain Eukaryota; kingdom Metazoa; phylum Arthropoda; class Insecta; order Diptera; family Dolichopodidae; genus Dolichopus; species Dolichopus griseipennis. The sequence goes on from OY720442.1 coordinate 86,765,026, forward strand.
AAATTGTTTAATATTTAACTTTGATAGAATTTATTGAATAGTCTTTATTTAATCATTATATTTTTTAAAAATATAATTAATACCACAATCTTTTTAAACTTTTTACTACATTACTGTGCCCTTATGCTTTTGAATCTACAAATACCTATTTTTCAAACCTGCTTTAAGAGACCGCAGGTTTGAAAAATAGGTCAGGAAAAAAATTAAATCCTCAGGAAAAAAATGTTTACTCAAACATTTCTCAAAGTACTTATATAAAGATTTAACATTTGTACTTTAAATAGTTATTTTTAGCATAATTCTTGGTCCTAACAAAGATTTAAATGAAACTCAATTTTCATTAAAACTGTGGAAAGATGTTTGTCAGGGTTTAAAAGACTAATAATTTCCTAAAAGTTGTTTTAAACCTGTTTCTTTTTTATTTCGAATAGGATCAGAATATAATTTTGAGAATCAAAATAAATTTTTAAAAGGATATTAAGAAAAAGCAATAAGTGAATACCACACAAATTAAAAAATTTTAAATAAATTTAACAACAAAACTAAAAAGTATTAAGAAAAATAAATCTTTTATTAATAAAATTTTAAAATATTCGTTTACACAATATTGTCAAAAAAATTTTTAAAATGAAAATAATAGTTTTTTCATATCAACTATAATAATATACCTGATGTTGACTTCACTATATCTGTATCTCTTTCTGTTTGCATACAATTTAACCACTCAGCTAATGTTATCTTCTTATCACTATTTACATCACAATATCTGGGCAATTTTTTACCACACTTTCTTAATGGTCTGAAATTGATTTAAGTTTAGAAACATTCGTCACTGCTTACAAACAAAATTAACATACTTTATGTCCGCTACCATTTCTCTAAACATTTTCCATTCCTTTCGCTCCCATACACTGTTTTTATTCTTATCCAAAAATACAAAGCTTAGTGTAGCATACTTTTCATCTTCACCACTGAATAACGTCATATTTGTTCTAGATATAAGGAAGAATATTTATTTTTCGATTACACTTTAATCTTAACTTTTTATAAAATACCCTAAATTATTTCTAAATTTCATGTCTTTCTTAAGAAATTCTTTTAAATCTTTTAAAAACTGTGTTTTCTTTGGTTCTGAACAACCCTTCATAGGTCTTGATGTTTGATAAACTGAATCACATGTTGGTATTTTATCTTTTACTGAGGTACCAGGAATATTTTTTCCTGTGTCCTCATGAACACACCAACAATAACCAGTTGATCGATAGCATTGAACTCTTTGATAACGCCCATCTAGCGTACATTCTGGAACATACATCATAGCTCCACCGCCATTCTAAAAATATAAACATTTTAACATTTTCATTTGAAACTCAAAAGTTCGATAAGATATTTGTTTTTACATTTTGTTCTTCTAATGCAGCTGTTCTATCTGACGTGCAATCCGATATTTCTGCTTCTGATTCTTGGTTATGACTAATATGTGGTTCTGGCCTAACTGAAAGAACTAAATGAAATATATATTTAACCTTATTGTATAAACAAAATCCAAATTCGAAACTAACGTATTACAGCCGGATTAGGCGACAAACTTTTCGAAGAAGACCCTAATGACTCAGAACTTGAATCATTCTCATCATATTCTTCATCTTCATATTCTTCCATATGCTGTGAACTTTCATCATCATCATCTTCTGAGTTATCTAAATTCTGAAATGTAGATGATATTAAATGAGAAGAGACCCCATTAAAATTGCGATTTAACACACCACCTTAAGTTAGAAATAAAACAGAGAAATCAAAATTCAAATTTAGAATCACAATACTTATAAAATAAATTAGTAATAAAAAAAAATAAATAAAATAAATTATAATAAATCGAGGTTAAATGCGTTGGGAAACTTACGATTAATACCATCTCTAGTCAAACAATTACCCCATTCAGCTTTGGTTAAACTTTCATCAATATCCACATCGCAATATTTTCCAAAGAGTCTTGCACATCGTTTAGGCTTAATCACCTGATTAAAATAAAAATGCATTTCATAGATAAGATTACTTACTTCATATAAAATATTACCTTTTTAATTAATCGTTTTAACTCCCTGAATTCAACTTTATCTAACATTTGATTCTTATTCCCGTCCAGGAAATCAAATTTCCATTCTAACACATTTATATCCTCGAAGTTTTTTGGTGGTTTCACAGGATCCCTAGCACTATGATAACGTTTATATTCTATTTGAAAAATATTTATTAAATTATTATTGAAAACAGCTTGATCGACTTGTGTACAAGGACGTCGATTACGTTGCATAATATTTTTAAATGAAGAACGTCGCGTGTTTGATCTAGTATATCTTTTACAGTTTGGTTTACCATTTCTAGTTGAAGTATCTGGTATTGGTTTTCCTGTTCTATCAGAACACCAACAACCAGTATTTTCTAAACATTGTATAGGAGCATATGATCCATCAGGTCGGCATTTAGGTATAAATCTGCGATATGGCGTTTTCGTTTTCAAAGCAAAGGATCTAACTTCTAAGCATTCTAATATATAAGGGTAAGTTAAAAAAATTAAACAAAAATATTATTCTAAATGTCAAGTTCATCGATTTTTTTTAATTACCTTTTTTACATGTTCCTAAATACTTAAGTTTTACACCATTTCCTCGGCATTGAGCACTTATCAAATGACATTTTGAATAATATGTCCTATTATCTGTACCACAAACTGGCTGTTTTAACTCATCACATTCTGCATCTTTCGTTGTACATTCTGACATCTGGAAATATCAATGATAATATAAACAAAAAAACACCAAAAATCATTTTTTCAAAAGAAAATTAAAAATGTGAACATAATATCAATGAAAAGCGTTAATTGATATCTCTTATTGAAGCATATACTCACAATACAATAATCATAAAGTTAAACGAATGCAAAATTAAGTAATATTTAAAAATCTCAGAAAGTAATTGCAAAATCCTAATCTCACAAAAATTGAAGGTTTTGTCATATTTATCAAGCTCTAATATTAATTTTTTGAGTCATAAATATTTATATTATTCGGTTTTTATACGTTACACCTATGAAATGGGAAAAGGGTATATTAACTTTGGTATGGTGTTTGTCACCACCTAAAGGAAGCGAGTTAGATATGGAAAAGTTTATATATTTGTGATCAGCGTGACCTCCTGAGTCGATATAGACATGTCCGTCCGTCCGTAGGTAGGATAACTCAAAAACTAATGAAGCTATCTTGATGGAATTTGAACTGTAGGTTCCTAGTACTGAATGCCCGGCGAAGATTTCATATGAGTGAAATGAGTTCTAAGGGCTAAATTTGTTTAGCTATGTCTTATGATCAAACTAATAAAAGCTTTTATGGTTTTAAAATGATTTATGAACTTCTAATTAAATTTATACCAAATAGGTGTAGGGTATTTCTAAGATGCTCTGATTCTTTACTTGTTATTTATAAATAAATATATCATCATAATATTTAATCGGCTTATTTTTTCCCATACAAATATAAATATCCTTTTTTAGAACAAACTATTTGACCAATTTTAATGAAACAAGAACCAAAATAAAGCTTTTTTTTGTTTTCATAGGACAATGATATTTTTTTTTATAATATTACGTTTTTTCAGGTGAAAATCCGTCTTTAATTTAACGTAAATTTGAATTTAACGGTCACGCTTTTAAAAGTTGAGGCTTATGACTCTAATATGATGCGCCGACTTTCTGTGTAAATGTAATTCATTTTCGGTTTTAACTCGCAATTAAATCTAAATCAAAAGATTATAGGCGCCGACTTATGTATATCTTTCTTTTTTTTTTTAGTTCAAATATTCAATGAACAAGGAGATTTAAATTTTTTTAAAATTTTTTTTTTGTTTTTGCTTTTTCTTTATCTTAAAAATTTAACGAAAAAAATGAGTTATGTTCGAAATGAAAGAAATACATTTTGTTTATACAGTAGTTGTCATTTATAACGAACTCGGTTCAATTTTAATTAAAATAAACGTAACATTTTTTGCCAATGAATTAAATTTTACCTAAAAATGTAAGTTGTTTATTACATTTATATTTTTTTTATTTAAACTTATTATATCTAATAATGTTGCTTGGTGATTATTTTAGTATTTTTATATGTATTTTTGAATATAAAAAATATCATAATAACGCATCAAAAATACAAAAAATATTTCATTACAAGAAAAAGCATATATACATCTATAAACAAAGAGGTGAGGCTGACACATCAAATAAAAATCTAGCAAATGAGTTAAAAGTGCCCATTCTCGAATTAGCACAATCTACAATGTTCAATTCTTATACTAATTTTTCAAAATTCACAGCATTCTTTTAAAACGACATTTGTTTATTACGACGAATATTTTCTGTCTCTTCATGGTCGTTATAAGCGAGCTTTACTGTATTTTTTTTTTTGCTATATGTTTGCAGAAACAAAAAAATTACATTTCTTAGGAAAAATTATGTGTTCTTTAGGAATCAACCAGAATAAATGCATACGGCGTGCAGTTTCTGTCAAAAAAATTTTGAAATAAGTAGGTATGTTATGTACTGTACTTCGGAATTTAAAATTTTAAAATTTGACAAAGCGTATAAAAATATTGTAATTGTTTTTTCTGATGTTGCTACGATTAAGTTTTCAAAATAAAATATTTTAAAATAATATTTTTTTTTTAAAAAACATACATTCCAAATAATTGAAAATACCTATAATATGTTCGCAAAAAAAAACTAAAAAATAATCTTCAACTGAAATAAAAGTTGACGTATAATTTCTGTCAAAAAATTTACAAATAAATAGGTACATGAATTTACATGAGAGCTGTTCAAAATGAAAGCAATACATTTGATTTATACAGCAGTTTTCATTTATAACGAACTCAATTCAATTCAATATTAATTATAATAAACTTCACACTTTTTGATAAAGCATTAAATTTTACCTAAAAATGTAAGTTTTTTATTACATTGATATTTCTTTTATTTAAACTTATTATATCTAATAATGTTTCTTGGCGATTAATTAAGTGTTTTTTATTTAGTTTTGAAAATAAAAACAATCATAATAACGCATCAAAAATACAAAATAAATTTCAATAGAGGAAAAAACACTATACATACATATGCTTGAGGCTGACACATCAAATAAAATGTTAGAAAATGAGTTCGAAGTGTCCATTCTAGAATCAGCACATTCTACAATGTTCAAGTCTTATACTAATTTTTCAATATTCACAGCATTCTTTTAAAACGACATTTGTTTATTGCGACGAATATTTTCAGTCCCATAATAGTCGTTATAACCGAAAAGTACTGTATTTTGTTTTTGTTTGCAATTTATTATAATACAGTAGGTACTAAAACAAAAATTTTTTGTAAATCGTAAATTGTGGTTGCTTTTTGTTAAGTTTTTTGTAAAATTAAAAACCGAATTCTGAAATATGCAGAAACTTAAAAAAAAAAATAATATTTATTAAAAAAAATGATTTGTTTCTTATGGATCAGCCAAAATCAGCATGTACGGCATTCAGTTTCTGTCAAAAAATTTTGAAATATTTAGTAATGTAAAAAAATTTACATGAAAGCATACGCGACGTTTTAAATTTTAAATTTTAAACTTTAAAAATTGACAAAGTGTATAAAAATACATATTGTAATAGTTTTTTCTTATGCTGCTGCGATTAAATTTTAAAAATAAAATATTTTAAAATAACATTTTTTTTTAAATAATTTAGTTTAAAACATACAAATATTTAAATAAATTAAAAATACCTACAGTACAATACGTTTGAAAACTAAAAAAATTTTCATCTCAAAAAAAGTTATTTGTTCCTTAGGTCCTAACCTAAATAAAAGCGCGTAGCGTATAATTTATGTCAAAAAATTGAGAAATAAATAGGTTCATAAATTTACATTAGAGCAACGAAAATACGCGTAACGCAATGTACTGTATCTCGGATTTTTAAAATTTACAAATATTGACAAAATGTATAAAAATATTTTTATTGCTTTTTCTTATATTTCTAATATTATGTTTTAAAAAATAATATTTTTTTACAATAATTTTTATTAAAAAATATCTTATATTCAAAATACCTATAATATGAAATTAAAAATATTTTTTGTAGGTACTAAATTAAAACATTCAAATAAATATTTTTGATAAATTAAATATTGTACGCGCGTATCGATTTACCGATAATGGATATGTAGACAGACGTATTGACGTACTGCCGTATAAAAATTGTACGTCGTATGTTTTGATTTCATTCTAATAATTAAAAAGTTTATTTAACACTTTCAACATCGAATAATGTTTTTTTATAATTAAAAAAACTATTTTTAGTTTTACTTTGACAAAACGAACGAATTTTATATATCAAAAAGTGTACATGAAGATTAGATAGGCGTAGTTTGTAAATGGAACGCTAATTTTTGTTTCAGAAGTACATAATTGTCAGATTATCATCAAATATATATTTGACATTTTAAAACTACCTGTCATTTGAGAAGTTAATTATATTTAATAGTATTTAAATATTAATAAAGTGTAAAAATTAAGGTTTATTGCTGATATAAATATAAAGAATATTTTTTAAAATGGAAGGGGGTAAGTGCTTATTGGTTATCAAATAAAAAATATGATTTAACATAACCTATTCAAAAGAAATTTAATTAAAGCCATCTGCCGGAAATTATTTATCTACTCTGTCATATACTCTTTTACAAGGGCTGAAGTAGCTGGCAATAGTTGAGAGTAGAAAAGAGTTTACTCCTCTTAAAGGAATAAAAGCAATAATATTTATTTGTTTTAAGAAACTTATGAGTCATGGATCATGACCATGTATAGAAATATATTTTTGTCAATAAGAAACTTAGAAAATATAAAATAAATAAACTAGACAAAAAGGTATAAAGTAAACTAAGCAATTCAGAATCATTTTTCGCTTGTTTTCAGAACTTTAAATAGGCATACATTTGTAGTAAAAATTTACCTATGTAGCTATTAAATTTAAAAATGAAAAAAGGGTAGGAAAAATTTATTCTTTGATTTATTGAAAAACTTTTTTTTTTGCTATAAATCTTAAGATTGAAATTTAAAAAAAGACTTCGGTCAACTTGCCTATTATTTGTATTTCTGGCAGCTTCAATATAATATAATACTAATTACTAAACTTATGAATTATGATATGTTATATTTTGTTGTACATATTATGTATTCATAGAGTTTTTTAATTAGGATACAGAACACGTACAACATAGTTCATATCGTACTAAAATGTTTAGAAAAAAGTACAGTTTGCTATATGAAAGACATCATTAACTCGAATTTTGGGTTCTTGACTTCAATAAATATATGTATATGTTTAGAAATATGTATTTATTAGAATAATATTTATATGTATTTAGAATTTTAATTTAATTTAACTGCACCAATTTATCCTCTCTTTAAAGCGGCTTAAGCTATAGAAATAAAACTCAAAAATCGGTACTTAACAACGTTTTAATAATTAAGAAAAATTATAAATTTTTTTTAAGCAAATTTCAAGCGCAAGAACTGTTGACAACACTGTTGGCATAATTTTTATTATGTATAGTCTAATATAATTTACACAAAACGAATTTTATATGTTAACTTAAAAGCAAAAATAGCTCGAATTTCGAGCACAGGGCGATACTAGTACTTATTTATTCGACAAAACACTTTAGTTTAACAATTATAATTAATTTTAAATGTTTTGTTCAAACAATAAATTTGCAACAAATAAATTTAAATATATTGTTTTTGCTTAATTCTTTCTTTTTTTAACTATTGATTTAAAATTTTCCAAACTTTTTTTTATAACGTTATTTAAACTGAAAATTATTTTAAAACTAATTCTTAATATTTCCTATAAAATTAAAAATAAGGTTATTACATTTACTTTATCGATTTGTTGTTATATCAAACACATGAAATGATTACAATACAACACAAAGAAAACCGTGCAATTTTTCGAGTCATCCTGTTTTTGTTAATTAAATTGATTCTTTAATGCATAATTACATTGAAAAATTTCTATTTCATCAACAGAAATGTTTCGTATTTCAGTTTAAATGTTTTTGTTGTTAATTAAATTTTCTTTTAATGCATAAGTGCATTGAACATTTTATTTTTATCATTTTAGCACATTTTCAAAAGATTTTGTAAAAATGTGCCTATATAATTTCACACTGTCCAAAAAGCCTTAAAATTTAAATTGTTATAAGAACAGTTCTGTAAGTTATATTTTTTATACCCTACACCTATGAAATAGGAAAAGGGTATATTAACTTTGTTATGGTGTTTGTAACCACCTAAAGGAGCTAGATATGGAAAAGTATATATATTTGTGATCAGCGTGACCTACTGAGTCGACATAGCCATGTCCGTCCGTCCGTAGGCACGACAACTAAAAAACTAATGGAGTTATCTTGACGAATTTTTAACTGTAGGTTACTAGGACTTAAAATACGGCGGGGATTGCATATGGACGAAATCGGCCCATGGGTTTGGATTCTGGACCTTTTAATCATTCAAAGGGCTAATGAAAATATAAAAAAATAAGGATAACCCATCAACTAATAGAAATTTTTAATGAAATTTTTGCTATAGGTTACTAGTAATGAGACTTTAGCGGGGATTGCGTGAATTATGTGTTTTATTAGTTGTTTAAAATAAAAACACCAAAAAATTTTAAATTTAAATCAAAATTTTATTATTCAAGTTTATTGTTTGAAGGTGGTCTTAAGACTAACTTTTTTAATGTTGTTATTTTAGAAATACAAAATCTTTATTTTTATTTTACAAAAACAATTTTCTTATATTAATACTAATTATAATTTATGTATTACTTAAAAATATCTTTCGAAACAAAATTCAGTATCGAATTACAAAAAGAAATTTACTTATTTTACTTATTACAAAATCGGTATATTATTTGGTAAATGTTCGTAGTGAATTTTGTACAAAATAATTTCAATATATGTTCGGTTTCATATTACAATATTATAACGATAAAATAATTTCAAGTACAATTATGTTTAAAATTAATTCAAGTGCAATTGACCATTATTGTGCTGACTTTTGTATTTGATATCTTTTGTTTTTATATTATTTAAAATAAAAGTAGAAAGTGGTTCAAATGCAATTGACCGTAATTATGCTTAGTATACAAAAATATAGCTAATTCCATTTTTGTATGAAAGGGAAAAAAAGAAGAATAAAAACAAAAACAAAAAGTAAAAATGTGAAATTATTCTTTTGTAGATATTTGTTTATATTTTAAATTTCATAAATATGAAATTGAGTTTTCTCTTTTGGGGGTTCATTTATTATTATATTGATGGGATTTACCGACTCTTTACCGTAACTCGTGCGGTTGAGATCGGACCATTGATTCGGATCCTAGAAGTTTTTGTTCGAATTTAGGCCAAACAAGCATAATTCCGAAAACAATGGAGAAAGAACCTTCAAATTTGGTATCAAATTTGATTTTCTTTAATTTAAAAGCGGTTCTTTAAATTGAAGAAAGTGTCTCTCAGTTTTAACCATATGTGCTTAGATCGTAAAATTCTAAGTAAAATTACAAATTTTGGTGAAATTCAAAATTTAATTCCTAGAACCTAAAAAAATGGGTGAGGGAGGGGGATTTAACAGACGTTAGATCTTCGATAAATTTGGCAACGTTCTCCATTAAGGGGCTATTAGGATTTAAAAATTAAAAACTTACTATTTTTATAAGTAAGCCGTACCTATATATTTTAACAGTGCCTAACCTATAACCAGTGTAAATATTTCCTAAATTAAACATTAATATTGAAACTTCCACATTATATTTCGATAAAATACTCAGTATGAAACACTATATAATTTTGAAAATATGTGCTTTTTTAAAAACACTTGGTTTTTTTCATCACTTGTTTTAAAATTGAAGTAAAATTTGACAAAAATTTGTAGAATTTGCTAATTTGAATTTGGAAAGAAAAGTAAGTTTTAGTTTAAAAATTAATGGGGCAATTTAGTTAAGGTCGGGCTTGTGTGCCTTATGTTAATTGGTAGGAAAATAAACTTGTTACGATTTCATATTTTGTGTAAAAACAATCAGTTTTGCCCTATTGAGGCATGTCTAACGGAGGCAAGTAATTTATAAGATTCAAATATTAAAATATTAAATAATAATATTGTATAAATACTAGAAATACTACCTTTTAATAGTTGTGAAATATAGCTATATTTTTTGTGTGCAATATTATCCATTTGTTACCCAAATCCTATCTTTTTAAGTTAAAAGTTAAGAGTACTATTGCCGATAGCCAAATGCCCTTTTTAAATTTACATCTTGATATTAATTGTAAAATATTAATTTTACATGTTGCCATGGTTTCGCCGAACTCTATAATTATTAATTTGAATTTATTTATTTTACTTATTACAAAATCGGTATATTATTTGGTAAATGTTCGTACTGAATTTTGTACAGAATAATTTTAATATATGTTCGGTTTCATATTACAATATTATAACGATAAAATAATTTCAAGTACAATTATGTTTAAAATTAATTCAAGTGCAATTGACCATTATTGTGCTGCTTTTGTATTTGATATCTTTTGTTTTTATATTATTTAAAATAAAAGTAGAAAGTGGTTCAAATGCAATTGACCGTAATTATGCTTAGTATACAAAAATGTAGCTAATTCCATTTTTGTATGAAAGGGAAAAAAGAAGATTTTTTTTTTTTTTTTTTTTGTCTTGGGGTAAGGATGGTGGAAATCGTCGAAAGATACAGAGCGCAACCACAGTTATGTGTGACTTTAACACACTAAAAACACCCGCCATGTTTTAAAATATTAAAACTAGTCTTAGAGACTAACCATTAATTTTGCGCTAACTTTTTATGATCTACTGGAATTACAGACCTCCGTTAAGGTGATCTGAATTTATCGCTAGTTGGAGGGGCCTAGTTCTCTTAAGCCTTCTATTGACATTTGAAAATAGTAGAAGTTTTGACGCTTCTATGTTTATGTGACCTTCTCTCTTATGTTTTATGGCATATTTTTTTATTTCATCGCTAACAATAGGAATTCCTAGATCCCTATGTAAGTCGGAATTTCGTACGTATCAGGGAGCACTCACCATGTTACGTAGCACTTTGCTTTGAAATGTTTGAATTCTCTGAATATGTGTTCGTTTGGCACACCCCCAAAGTTGTACGCCGTACAACCAGATAGGCTTAATTATTTGGTTATATAACAAAATTTTGTACTCTATTGGCAATTTAGATTTTCGACCTAGGAGCCAATACATTTCTCTATATTTTTGTTCTAATTCTATTCTTTTCTTTTTGACATGTTCTTTCCATTTTAGCTTGACATCTAATGTCATTCCTAGGTATTTTGCCTTGTTTTCATGAGGAATATCTACCCCTTTTAATTGTACGGCTGGGGGATTTTGAATAGGTATGTTTGTAAAATTTACTTGCACTGATTTCAGTTCATTTAGTTTATTTTTCCATCTTTTGGTCCAAAGATATAATTTATCACTTGCTTTTTGTAGTTTATTTGTAGCCTCGCTGACATTTGATCCTACTGCCATTATTGCAGTATCGTCAGCAAAAGTCGCTACAGTTATTTCTTGAAATTGGGGCAAGTCACTAGTATACAGCAAGTATAATATTGGACCCAAGATACTTCCTTGAGGCACACCCGCTTTAATTTCTCTCAGTGTAGAGTACTCTTCATCCTGTTTAATTCTAAACAGTCTATCAGTTAAGTATGATGAGAGTATATCTACATATTTTTTAAGTAATAGTTGCTGCAACTTATAAATTAAGCCTTCGTGCCAAACTTTATCAAATGCTTGTGCTACGTCTATAAATATTGTAGAGCATATTTGTTTTTCTTCTAGAGCTTTCTCAATTATATCAGTAATTCTATGTACTTGGTCAACAGTAGAGTGTTTTTCTCTAAAACCAAATTGATAGTTTGGAATTAGTTTTCTATTTTCTATTATAGGTTTCAACCTTGTTAATAACAGTTTCTCAAAGAGTTTTGACATAATTGGTAACAGAGAGATAGGTCTATAAGACTTTGTTTCGTTTGGAGGCTTTCCTGGCTTAGGTATCATAATTATTTCTGCCACCTTCCAAACGTTAGGTACATAATTTAACCTTAACATAGCATTCATTATATATGTTAACATTGTTATCCCTTTTTTCGGGAGTGGTTTTAGAATGTCTGCAGTAATTAGATCGAAACCTGGTGCTTTTTTTGACTTCAGAGCTTTAATTTCTTCAACCATTTCTATATGAGTAATTAGTTCAATGGCATTTTCTTCTCTTCTGAAATCATTTTCAATGTAGAGGTCTGACTCTATTTCATTGGGCCGAAAAATTTCTTCCAGATGATCTGCGAATGTTTCGGCTTTTTCTTTATTATTTTTTGCCCATTTACCATCCATTTTCCGAATTGGTGGGACTGGCACTACAGGTTTTTTCAAACTCTTTGTTGCTTTCCAAAAAGAGTAATTTTTTTCTTTTTTAGCTGATAAATTCTCAACATATTTTTCATATGATTTATTTTTTATTTCAAGAATTCTTCTTTTAAGATTCTGCGTTATTCTATTCAACACAGTTTTATCAGCTGGGTCACGTGTTTCATGTCATCTTCGTCCAGCTCTTCTCTTTAGTTTAATCGCATTTAATATATCTCTAGGATAATTAGGTCCTGCTGTCATGTATTTACATTCTTTTGTATTATCCCATGCAGCATTTTGGACAATTTTATTAAGATTTTCAATTGCTAAATCTATTTCATCTTTAGTTGTTATTTTAACCCTTAAATTTATATTATTTTCTATCTCTTGTTTAAAGTTGAACCAGTTTGTTGATTTATTAACAAGTGTAGGCTTATTTTGTTTCTTAACAATTTTTTCATGAAGGTTTAGGACGACAGCCGAATGGTCTGAGTCTAAATCCTCATTATTTTCTAGGCTAATAAAATTTGGAGATATTTTTTTTGTTTATGAAGAAATCCAGTAGATCAGGAGTTTTTTTTGTATCAGTAGGCCAATAAGTTGGTTCGCCTGTAGAATGAAAATAGCAACCCAACTCTCTAATAGCTTTCCTTAGCTCTCTTCCTCTTGTTGAGGTAAGTCTTGAACCCCAATCGATATGTTTGGCATTGTAGTCACCTCCTAGGATGAACCTATCCCCAAGTCGGTTCAAGAGGTCTTTAAGGATCATATTCTTTAAATTGTAATTAGGAGGACAATATAAAGCCCCAATATTTAAATCCTGTTTAAGGGACTTAACACGTATTACTGAAAGTTGAAATTCATCAGTTTCTATTTTACACTCTTCGTGATGTAGTAAAGAGTTTTTCACCAAAATTGCACTACCTCCTCGCGGTTTATTACTAGGATGTGTCGCATTATAACATGTGAAACCTATTATTTTTAGTTTTGACTGTCTTGTCATATGAGTTTCTGATAGGAGACACACATCAATGTTTTTAGTTTTTAGAAATAGCTCTAATGCTAGTTTTTTATTTAGTACGCCGTTTGCGTTCCATGTAGCAGTACTAATTTTATTTTGGGCCATTATTTAGAAATTTTCTCGGAGTACCACTATAGCTTTTGCTAGAATTGTTTTCTAAATTAGTTATTCTTTTAGAGATATCATTCATTGAATATAACAAATTTTGCATCATCTGCATTAAAATGTTATTATCAGCTTTAGTGTTAGGTTTATGAATGCTATAAAAAAAAAGTAAAATGTGAAATTATTCTTTTGTAGATATTTGTTTATATTTTAAATTTCATAAATATGCTTTTTATTTAAGTAGATTTTTGTTTAAGAAATTTATAAATAATTTCTTAATTTTTAATTTACGGTTTTTATAGTTAGTTAAATAGTGTTACAATGTAGCACGTTTTTATTTCGTGCCGCGTTTTTTTTCTAGTATAATATGAAATGAAAACATTAATGTTTTTATTAGTTTTATAACACATAATTTGATGGCATATGTTTGATTGCTTTTGGAAGGTGCTTCACAGTTACACGAACCACTACTCCTAAAATTTCGGGAACCTAAAGGAAACGGAACAGAATAAAATTTCAATAAACATATAATTTTGTTAGATCTTGAGTGGTGGCAAGTGTATGGAAAGAACCTGAACTACCACATTAATTCATCCTTAATATTAGGGCCCTAATAAAGACATGACTTCCAGTTTTTATAAAGGAAGCAGGAAAGAACTCGTTCAAATACAAGGAAACTCGGTTGTACCAATTTGATGGTGTTATCCTTATTGGTTTCAAAAATATCTGCGTTTACTCTTGCGTTTGCGAAACGGACTAACGATTCCAAATTTATTAGTAACCTACAGTTCACCTTTCACCAAGATAACAACTTTCATTTTCTTAGTTATCGAGCGATCGGACGGACGGACAAACACAACTAAATCTAAGCTTGCTTCCTTAAGGTTACAAACACCGGACCGGACCTTTTAGTTATATAAAATAATATAATAAATAAGCTTTTATAGAACAGAACCTACTAGGATGGAATTTATTTGAAGTGCCATCAGGAATATAAAACTAGTGAATGCAAGAAAGAGCACATCAAATCGTGCATAAACTATTTGAAATATAAAGAAAAGTTAAAAGTCAATGTGAATGTTAATCATAAAACTTTTAATAGATCCTGCTTTTCAACATAAACTTATCTTAAATTATCAATAAATAGCTACTAGCAATTACAGATAATAGAAATAGAACAAAATGAAACAATTGAAATAAGTAGTTCAAAATAATACAAATAACAATGATACTAAATATGATACCAAGAATGATAATTTCTTTACTACAAATTCAAAGGTTTCAACCACAAATCCGCTGATTGTACAAACAAAGAAACATGCTTAAAGTGTCATCAGGAACATAAAACCAAAGAGTAACAAAGAGTAACAAAGAGTACATAAATAAATGCATTAAGTGCATAAAATATAATGAAAAATTAAAATTAAATGAGGATATTAACCATAACACTTTCAGGAAGTTGTATCCTGTGTATCAACATAAATTAAATTTAAAAAGGAAAACTATTGGATATTAGCAATTAAAGCAAATAGAAATTGGGAAATAAGTAGTTCAAAATAATACAAATAACAATGATACTAAATATGATACCAAGAATGATAATTTCGACCATACAACAAATAATGTTTCCAATAACAATAATAATTCTAATAACAGTTATGATACAACCAGTGATAATGTTTTCAATAAAAATAATAATAACAGTTTTATTAAAACTAGAGTTATGAATAACGGAAGGAAGATTATAGTTGCCGTTGTCAACTTTTAGATGCCCGTGCATACCAAGTATGATGTATAAAATAAACGGTTATTTATTTGCCTGATGCTATTTAATATAATATTCCATTTTGCTACTTCATTTAGATGTTTGATTCATTATATAACTAACCGAGTGTAATTTTCACCCTCGTAGGGTGAAGTTTTCAAGAAATTCATATTGGTGCAAAAAAGTTGTATGGTAGCTCCAAAAAGCCTTGTTCCGATTTTAACCATAAACAACAGGGAACCTAGAAATTGTCTAAAAATTAATTTGTGTGAATTTCGAAACTCTAACCCTCTTAGTTTTTGAGTTATCGTACTGATAAACGGATGGACGGACAGGCACATATAACAAATTGATTTACTTTTGGATGCTGATCTGATACGAACCGTTGATACTATATCTAGCTTGTATAGTTCAATGAAACGAACAGACACACATAGCTAGATCGATCGCTAGATTTTCAATGCTGATCCAATACATAACCTTGACACTATATCTAACACATCTAGATCAATGCGTTACAAACGGAGAAGATCCATATATGTATGTACGGGTATAAAAATAAAAGCTCTAATATATTTAAGACAAATTATGTGACAACATTTTACAATACTCACTTATGTTCCTAAATTTTGGTCAAGAATAAATAAAATTTTAATTAATGATAAAAAAGATGATAACACTGATAAAAACAAATTCATTTATGATAAATGTTCTAAAATGTTCGGGGTTCGATCAGTCTATCATCAACATTGTGTATACATTCAAAAATGTTAAATCCATCTGTGATGATTGTGTGATGAAATGTTGATTTAGTTTTACAAAACATGGAAAGTGCAGTGACAAAAAACAATTAACATTTAAAGGAATATAAAAATGAATTTGAAGCGGAAATAAAAAGAATGAAACTGAATTAATAAATTTACTGAGAGCTATTGAGGCGAGTTACATGAAAAGATTAGAAGAAATTAAAATCGAACAACAAACGGAATTACATAAAATGGAAAAATTTACTGAAGCCTTCAAAACTCCAAACGATAAAATGAAACAATTTTGAGTGCAATGAAAAAAAATGATAAGACTTGGAAAAAAATTAATAATGTTGTTAATGAAAAAAAGATAAATATGGGTCAAACAGTGTCATTTGCTGACATAGTAAGAAATATAAAAAATTGCGAAATGAAAATGAAACAAGTAAAGCAACAGTCAGTCGGTGCAACCGACTTAGAAATACCCTACACCTATTTGGTTCAAATTTAAGGACATATCCATATGTCATTTTAACACCATAAAAGCTGTTATTAATTTGATCGTAAGACATAGCTAACCAAATTAACTTTATAATACGAAAAACATTTTCTAATTACACTATCTATTAAAAAATATTACAAATTCTTGCTAATTTATCTATTTAAAAATATTAAAAAACAAACTAACTTGAAATAAATGAAAATATATTTATTCCAATTCAATTACAAAATGAAAAAATTCTAATTATTAAATTTTGTGATAAAAAGATAATCAAAGCATAATATATTTAAAAATCCAAATTTGTAAAAATTGCAATTATTTTAAATGGTTAGTTTATATACCTAATAGAAAAGCTTATAAACGCAAAATATGCAATAAGTGTATTTCTAAAATACAATTACAAATTTACACCTTTTCATATAATTCATTTAAATATAAAAATAAATTTTACATAAATGCAGCAAGTACCTTTGAACATAACTGAACCACTACAATTAAGTCTAAATTTCGGGGACACATAGGAAATAGGAAATATATTCTTTGGCTTCGAAATTAAACTCGACCAGACCAATTCCCATGGTACTTTCATTACTAGTAACCTAGTGTTAAATTTCATCAAAATACCGGCATTATTTTTTGAGTTATGGTGTTTTTAAGATATATGTTTGCTAGTCCTTGAACTTTTCGAGGGTTCCAGAACCCGAAACCATGGTACGATTTCGCCCATATGCAGTCCCGTCATACTTTGAATACTAGTTAACCCTTGTACACAATTGGAACGTTCTAGCTTAATTTTAAGTTAATGGTTTTAATAATTTCGATGATAAGCTTTTACACATTTGGGGGGGTCTAAGAGAGGTTCTGAACCTCCACTCCAATTGATCCCAAATTAGGGGGGCACGCAAGAAATAGTAAAAAACCCCCTGGGCCAAATTTGAAGCTTCTACATTTGTTTCAAGTTACTATCTTTATTAATTTCGAAAATATGCTTTAAGGTTCTCGGAACTGAGTGCCTGGTCCCCGACCCACTACTCCAATGGGGCCCAAATTTCAAAGACACTTACGAAATAGGAAGGGACACCCTGATACCAAATTTGGAGGTTCTATCTACATTGGTTTCGGAATTATGCTCGTTTGGCCTAAATTCGATCAAAAAGTTCTAGGTTCCGAACCCATGGTCCAATCCCGACCTTACGCAATTCCCGAAGTAGTTTCATTACTAGTAACCTACAGCACAAATTTGATGAAGATAACGTCATTGGTTGTTGAGTTATCGTGATTTTTTATATTTGTTCGTTAGCCCTAAACCGATTAAAAGGTCCAGAATCCGAACCCATGGGCCGATTTCGCCCATATGCAATCCCCGCCGTACTTTCAGTCCTAGTAACCTACAGTTAAAATTTCATCAAGATAGCTCCATTATTTTTTGAGTTATCGTGCCTACGGACGGACGGACGGACGGACGGACGGAAGGACATGGCTATATCGACTAAGGCGGTCACGCTGATCACAAATATATATACTTTTCCATATCTAGCTCGCTTCCTTTAGGTGGTTACAAACACCATACCAAAGTTAATATACCCCTTTACCTATTCTATAGGTGTAGGGTATAAAAAGATTTACCATTAATTGTGAAACCCAAAAATAAGCAAAACAAGTAAGGAAACAGTCAGTCGGTGCAACCGACTTAGAAATACCCTACACCTATTCGGTTCAAATTTAAGGACATATCCATAAGTCATTTTAACACCATAAAAGCTGTTATTAATTTGATCGTAAGACATAGCTAACCAAATTAACTTTATAATACTAAAAACATTTTCTAATTACACTATCTATTAAAAAATATTACAAATTCT
Source organism: Dolichopus griseipennis (assembly GCA_963082915.1). Lineage (NCBI taxonomy): Eukaryota > Metazoa > Arthropoda > Insecta > Diptera > Dolichopodidae > Dolichopus > Dolichopus griseipennis. The sequence continues at coordinate 86,783,563 of OY720442.1, forward strand.
TACTAATTTATCTATTTAAAAATATTAAAAAACAAACAAACTTGAAATAAATGAAAATATATTTATTCCAATTCAATTACAAAATGAAAAAATTCTAATTATTAAATGATAAAGAGATAATCAAAGCATAATATATTTAATAATCCAAATTTTTCAAAATTGCAATTATTTTAAATGGTTAGTTTATGTACCTAATAGAAAAGATTATAAACGCAAAATATGCAATAAGTGTATTTCTAAAATACAATTACAAATTTACACCTTTTCATATAATTCATTTAAATATAAAAATAAATTTTACATAAATGCAGCAAGTACTTTTGAACATAACTGAACCACTACAATTAAATCTAAATTTCGGGGACACATAGGAAATAGGAAATATATTCTTTGGCTTTGAAATTAAACTCGACCAGAACCAATTCGCATGGTACTTTCATTACTAGTAACCTAGAGTTTAAATTTCATCAAAATACCGGCATTATTTTTTGAGTTATGGTGTTTTTAAGATATATGTTTTTTAGTCCTTGAACTTGTCAAGGGTTCCAGAACCCGAAACCATGGTACGATTTCGCCCATATGCAGTCCCGTCATACTTTCAATACTAGTTAACCCTTGTATACAATTGGAACGTTCTATCTTAATTTTAAGTTACTAGTTTTATTAATTTCGATGATAAGCCTTTACACATTTGGGGGTCTAAGAGAGGTCCTGAACCACCACTCCAAATGATCCCAAATTAGGGGGGCACGGAAGAAATAGTAAAGAACACCCTGGGCCAAATTTGAAGCTTCTACATTTGTTTCAAGTTACTTTTTTTATTAATTTCGAAAATATGCTTTAAGGTCCTCGGAACTGAGTGGTTGGTCCCCGACCCACTAGTCCAATGGGGTCCGAATTTCAAAGACACGTACGCAATAGGAAGGGACACCCTGATACCAAAGTTGGAGGTTATATCTTCATTGGTTTCGGAATTACGCTAGTTTGGCATAAATTCGATCAAAAAGTTCTCAGTTCCGAACCCATTGCCCAATCCTCACCGTACGTAATCACCGCCGTAGTTTCATTACCAATAACCTACAGCACAAATTTCATGAAGATAGCCTCATTAGTTGTTGAGTTATCGTGATTTTTAATATATGTTTGTTATCCCTGACACCGACTAAAAGGTCCAGAATCCGAACCCATGTGCTGATTTCGCCCTTATACAGCCCGCGCTTTACTTATAGTACTAGTTAACCCTTGTACACAATTTGAACGGTCTATCTTAATTCTAAGTAACTATTTTTAGGCCTTTCGATTATAAGCCTTTAAAACTTGGTAGGTCAGAGAGGGGTACAGAACCACCACTCCAATTGATCCCAAATTAGGGGAGCACGCAAGAGATAGTAAAGAACACCCTTGTGGCAAATTGGAAGCTTCTACCTTTTTTCAAGTTGTTATCTTTCTTAATTTTAAAGATATGCTTTAAGGTCTTCGGAAATGTGTGGCTGGTCCCCGACCCACTACTCCAATTGGACCCAAATTTCCAAGACACTTAGGAAATAGGAAGGGACATCCTGATACTAAATTTGGAGGTTCTATCTTCATTGGTTTCGGAATTATGCTCGTTTGGCTTAAATTCGATTAAAAGGTCCAGAATCCGAACCCATGGGCCGATTTCGCCCATATGCAATCCCCGCCGTACTTTCAGTCCTAGTAACCTACAGTTAAAATTTCATCAAGATAGCTCCATTATTTTTTGAGTTATCGTGCCTACGGACGGACGGACGGACGGACGGACATGGCTATATCGACTAAGGCGGTTACGCTGATCACAAATATATATACTTTTCCATATCTAGCTCGCTTCCTTTAGGTGGTTACAAACACCATACCAAAGTTAATATACCCCTTTACCTATTCTATAGGTGTAGGGTATAAAAACAACAAACAAAAAGTGTCTTAAATACAAAGGTTAATCCAAAAAACTTTAAAATTAAAAATATAGAAAATAGAACGAATGGAGCAATTTTAATTGAAACGGAAACAAGTGAAGATCGTGAAAAAATAAAAATTGAATTAGAAAAAGAATTTGAAGATAGATACGAAATCAAAAACCAACGGACATAAAACCACAAATTGAAATAATTCATATGAAAAATAAATTTGAGAACACAGAAATTGTAGAGAAACTAAAAAGGCAAAACTGTTTTATGAAAATGAGTAAAATCAAAGTATATATATTAAAAAATACAACAAACAATTTTACAATGCAGTTATTGAAGTGGATAAGGAAAGTTTTTCAAAGATTCTAGTGAAGGATAAAGTTTGTAGGATGGGAAAGATGTAAGGTGTTTGATGCCATAAATATAAGAAAGTGCTACAAATTCAGAGGTTTCAACCACAAATCCGCTGATTGTACAAACAAAGAAACATGCTTAAAGTGTCATCAGGAACATAAAACCAAAGAGTAACAAAGAGTACATAAATAAATGCATTAAGTGCATAAAATATAATGAAAAATTAAAATTAAATGAGGATATTAACCATAACACTTTCAGGAAGTTGTGTCCTGTGTATCAACATAAATTAAATTTAAAAAGGAAAACTATTGGATATTAGCAATTAAAGCAAATAGAAATTGGGAAATTTAATAATAATAACGATAACGATAAAATTAAAGTCGATAATGATACCTCCAGTTAAATTCCCAAAATATGGACAAGTAAAAGTTCAACATCCAAAAATCATAACAAAACAATAAGAATGATAATATTGATAATAAAAATAATAAATTAATTGAATATAGTAGCAAAAACAATGTAGTAATTACAGCCATAAAAACAAATTTTCATTAATTTGACTTTTGTGAAATAGTAATTATACTATTAAAAAATTAGAGAGTCATAACAGAACTATATGATTGCTAGATGATGGAATATACAAAAGATTTAAAAAGAGATTACCTAAAAATTCTATATGTGAACATATGTAGTTTAAGAAACAAGCTCTACGATAAAGGAAATTAACAACGTAGATATAGTGATATTGAATGAAATCTGGATTTACGACAATGAAAAGGCATACTATAACTTACCAAATTATAAAGTTGTTTTCAATTGTAGAAACAAAAACAGAGGGGGAAGTACAGCTATATACATAAAGAATGGTATAAATTTCAACATAATTATGCAAGAAGAACTATACAACCTGACCATAATTGAGTTACTAAACACTAGACCAAAACTCAAAATAGGCACGTTCTACAAAGCACCAAACGAAAACGACAACCTGCTTACAGAATACGTGGAAAAACAAATAGAGCACTTATTAAAATTAACCATTTTTGCAGACGTTAATATTAACCTATTTGAAAACATGAACACAACTATAAAGTTTATGGATATGTTTTCAAGTTCAGAATATAACATCGTAAATAAAACTAAAGGAACAAGAGAATCATCAAATACTATACACTGGTAGATAATATAATTTCCCATTGGAATAAGATAGGATAAAATAGGATAAAATATTCGAATCATATATATTCGAAAACTCAGACATCTCTGATCATAAAAAAACTAACACGCACATAAAATCCGTCAAGCTTAACAAAAGATCAATGATAAATATAACCAATTACCAAAGTTAAAACAGATTACAACAAATTGATCGAAATTGTCAACTCTAATAGTACAAGAAGAGAATATAGACCAAATTGAACATTTGCAAAAAATTATACAATCAGCTAACGAAAAAAGTACTAAAAGGTATACCATAAAAACTAGAAACAATCAATGGATAAATGTAACCATACTAAACAATATCAAAATCAATAAAAACATTTATGGTGCCTATAAAAAAGATAAAAATAATTTAGAGAAAAAAATTAAATACATAAACTCGAAGAAATAAACTATGGAGTTAATAATAAAAGCAAAACAAGTAAAGAAACAGTCACTTAGAAATACCCTACACTGACTTGGTTCAAATTTAATAGGAAGTCCATGTCATTTTAAAACCATAAATGCTTTTATTAGTTTGATCGTAAAACCAAGTTTACTTTATAATACTACTAGCAAATTTACCCGGCGTTGTCTGGAAGCTTGCAAATTGTAAAAATGCAAGTTTCAGCCAATTTTTTGAAATACTACTTTGCTTATAAATGAAGCCACAAAAAAATATTTCTGGAGTTCCGTTAACCCATTGTGGCCCAACAGCTTTTTAAAGGTTTTTTCGTTGCTTTGCTATATATTAAATATAATTTAACCGATTAACTTCAAATTTTGTATATGTGTTCCTCTTTGAAAATGCAGTTCACTTTACTAACAGACTTGGTAACCCCTGCCAACCCGACGATTGTTCAAAAAAAGTTTTTAAGTAAATTACGTCCAATTTTTGAAAGTAGGTACAACTTCTTTGAATTAGGGGAATGCTTAAAAAAATGTTTTGTCGAGTTCTTTTAACCGATTGCGAAACAAAAACTTTAAAAAACAGTTTTATCTCTAATTTTTCTATACATTCTTGGCAATTTGGTGCTCCTTGACGATAGAGTTGAGGATGGTAGGTTTCCGGCGAATAATGTTAACTGAATTAAAATTACTATAGGTCAAAAGGGTATACTAAATTTGCCATTATGTCATTATACTATGTCAATAGTAGTTTTCTTGAATTGCCAACGTTTGAATAAAATATAGTTTATTTTGTTTGAATTAAATATAGTTTTATATGGTTTAGAAAAGGTTTAAAAATCTGCTTTTCAATTTATATTTTGTTTCGTACTTACCTGAAAGTTGTACTACGCTCTTCTTCGTTTTTTTATGAGAGAAATGTAGGTTTCTTTTTTGGAAAAATTGTTTTAAAATACTATATATTTAAGCATTATATGTACGAAATTGAATTTTTTGATTTTTAGATTTCATTTGAATTGAAGTAAACTGCAATCTCACAAATCTATTTTTAAAAAACAACCAGCTAAAATAGACGGGTATTTTCAACTGTTGCATTGACGTAATACTGACGTAATCGATTAAAATCCTGTATGTATACACCAAAACCGGTTTCGTAAATATTGTGTTCACAAAAAACCGGTTTCGTTGCAACCAAATTTTACTTGTAAGACTCGATGCACTAACCAATACAAACAAAATAATGATTTTTTTTTTCTTTTATATTTTTTTAACTGTGCGCATCTTAAACAAAAAAAAATTTGAGACCGGACAAAATATAAAATATTTCTGGTATTGGAAATTGATAAAAATCAATATAAGATTACCATATTAGGTTTTATTTCTATTTGTTATTTTTTATCTTTCAAACTACATACTAAAAAAAAACAAAAATTAACAAATATATTTGTATTATATTAAATATATAAATATATTTTGATTGATAAAATATAAAATTTAGTTAATATAAATAATAACAAAAAATAATTAATAATATAAAAGACAATTAGTTTAAGGAACATATTTAGAAACTAATTTTAAAATTGTATAATTATGAATGTTTGCTCAGTCCCACAGATGTTAATTAAAATAATAATCCATTTTTAAATGACCTAGATATGATATAAGTAAAATAAAATTACCTACTTACACAATGTAAAGAAAAAATTAAATGTCTTATATTATCTACAAATCCATTTTTTTATTTAGGTAGCTACAAACCTTTTTATACCCGTGCATATATATATGAACATCGGGTATATTAGATTTGCTCCTCCGTTTGTAACGCATCGATCTAGACGAGCTAGATATAGTGTCAAGGGTACGTATCGGCTCAGAATCGAAAAATTAGTCGATCTAGCTATGTGTGTCTGTCCGTCCGTCCGTCCGTCCGTCCGTCCGTCCGTGTGTCATCACGATAACTCAAAAACTAAAAGGGCTAGAGTCTTGAAATTCACACAAAGTCATTTTTAGACAATTTCTAGGTTCCCTATTGTTTTTGGTTAAAATCGGACCAAGGCTTCGGGGAGCTGCCATACAACTTTTTTGCACCAATATGAATTTCTTCAAAACTATTTATACTACGGGGATGAAAATTACACACGGTTAGTTTTATATTGACTCCGGCACTTATATGAAGTTTCAAAATGTTAGGACCCCATTTTCGGGGGGCTGCCATACAACTTCCTTGCACCAATATGAATTTCTTCAAAACTAATTATACTACGCGGCTGAAAACTACACACGGTTAGTTATATAATGAATCGAGCACTTATATGAAGTTTCAAAATGTTAGGGCCCCATTTTCGGAGGGCTGCCATACAAAGTTTTCGATTCAATAACTGTGAATCTAATAAAGCTACAAGGTTAAAATTAAAATTGGGCAGGTAAATTAATAGGGCAAGTTACTTGGCAAAGTTGGACATCACTCGGACCATCGGACTTTTAGGGTGGGCCAATTTTTTTTTTTTGTTTTTTTTTTCTTTGTTGTTTTTTTTTTTTTTTATTTTTTTTTTTTTTTTTTTTAAGCTTAAGTTATGGGACAATGAATGAAAACTTTTTTTTTTTTTTTTGTGATTTTTTTTTTTTTTTTGTTAATTTTTTTTTTTTTTTTTTAAGCTAAAGTTATGGGACAATGAATGAAAATTTTGTTTTTTGTTTTGTGACTTTTTTTTTTTTTTTGTTAATTTTTTTTTTTTTTTTTACGTCAAAATTATGGGGTAATGAGTTAAATGTATAAGAGAAGTAAATTACGGTTTATTTTATACACCATAGTGGGTATGCACGGGTATCTAAAAGTTGACAAGGGCAACTATAATCTTCCTCGTTTTTTGTATAGATATGAATAAAAAATTACAAAAACTTTCCACTTTTGAAAAATCAGTTGACTAAACATTCTCCGACGATAACTATCTTCGAATGAACTAAATTTTACACATACATTCATAAGTTCATAAATTGGTGACAACTGACAAGAGTTAAAACTACAACTGACAACACTCTCGTGTGGCATTGAGCATTGAGCATTGAGCTCACTTACGTCGGAAGATTACGTCAATGCAAGTGAATATTACTTATCATGTAACTTCACGGAACAACTGCAAAGTAGATAAAAAACAAAGACTTACGAAAAAAAGTGAATCTTTGTTCAAAACGCGAATTATGTTTGTTCTGCAATATATTTAAATATAAAACACAAAACACAAATTAACTTTTAGAAATTAATTTTATTAACTTCTTATTTCTTTGAAGGGAATCTTAAGACTCAGCTTTCTTTAATTTTTTACAATCGTCTTTATAATCAATATCTTGAACTAATTATATGAAAGCTTTCGCAACAAATTTGAGTTCGAATTACAAGTACTTATAATATAATATTGTTCGAACTTAAATTTGTGTACAACATTAGTTTCATATTACATATTTATTTAATTCTTATTCTAAAATGAAATTTACTTATTGTGACATTAATTATAATTTTTTATTAGAAATTATCTTTCGAAACAAAATTCAGTATCGAGTTACAAAACGAAAATCACTTATTACAATATGTATACTTGTTACCAAATCATCGTACTGAATTTTGTGTGGCATAATTTCGAATTATGTCTTTTATCAAATTACTATCATATTTTATTTAAATGAAAAAAATGTTCAAATGCAGTTGAACCCATTATGCTGATTATACAAAAATGTATTTAATTGCATTTTTGTATAAGAATAAAAAAATGAAAAATAAAAACAAGAAAAATAGATAGAACAAAATTAAGAATATTGAGTTGTTCTTATTGTTTTAAATTTTATATTTCTTTTAGTTTTATGAAAGTGTTGTTGAAATTACTATTAATTTTGATTTGAGAGTTTGAATTTTCTATAATATTATGGTTTTTTTGGTCTATTACTTTTAAATAATCCTCTATTTCTTGCCGATAATTATCATACATGGTTCCGTATAACCATTTGTGTACTAAATTAAGTAATCCTCGTTTATGTCTAAGTGGGATTAATGTTCTAATTTTATTTTTTACGAAATTTAATTGATGCATTAAAAGAGTTGATTTTTTTCTTATTTCAGACATTTTTATATTATTTTCTAGATCATCTTATATTTTTTCAATTTCCTTAGGATTAAATATATGTAAAATTGTATCATAATTTTCTACTAAAATTACATCTTATATTTTGATCTCCATGTATCCAAAGTCTGACTCGACCTTCTCAAAGGTGAGATGGACCTGGGCGGTCGTCAGTATATTGAGAATATCAATATTACCTGAAAATTTATAATTTCTTTTAATATTTGATGAGTGTTCAATTAATTTTCTTTGCACAATATTATATTTATGATTATTTAATTTAGTAAAAATTCCTATTTTACCTATGCCTATATATCTTCCACATATATCACTCAAATTGTTATTTATATTTTCGGAATTCAAAAATATCCTTTTATTATTAAAAAATTTCCTCAAAATCTCTTACTTTGTTGTCAGTAAGGATAATTTGAATTTTAAATCTATTTACTACTGAATCGAAAATTGGAAAGTGGTCGTTTGCTTCTTCTTCTTGAAAATGGATAGTTTGGTCAGAAGGGTTTTCATTATTCTCATGATATGAATTTTCAGATACACTTTGAAAGTCAGAAGTATTTATGTTGTTTTCCATTGAGATATTGCTATTGCTACTAAATTCAGTTTGAATATCATCATTATGATTTTTATCTTCGGATACACTTTGTAAGTCTGAGGAATCGATGTTATTTTCAAGCGAATAATTAGTAGAGGCTGTTTCAGATTGGCTGTCAGAATTGTAAAGATTTTCTTCTCTATTTTTTAGTACATTTATTTCATGTTTGTCTGTGTCGACTTACAAAATCTGCTACTTTGTTTAATTCGCCTTTTATGTAATCTATGTCCATATTATATTATCCTAGTTTTAACAACCATATATTCAATCTAGGATTTATATCCTTTCCTTGAGGCTTTAAGTACAACTATTTTAATGGTTGATGGTCTGTCAAGAGTTTAAACTTATTACCATATAAATAAGGTCTAAAATAACTGGTTGCCCAAACAATGGCAAGGAGTTCTTTTTCGATCGTAGAGTAGTTTTTCTCATGATCATTCAACGTTCTGCTAGCATAGCATATTGGGTGTGAATCTTGTTGCAAGGTTGCACCAATAGCAAAATCACTAGCATCGGTCACTAATGAGAAGTTTTTTTTAAAGTCAGGATATTTGAGTATATGATCTTCTGTTTTAACCCTTTTTAATTTTTCAAAGGCATTTTTATAATTTGAATATTTTATATTTACTTTAGTATTCTTTTTAAGATAGTTTGTCAATGGTTTTGCGAATTTGGCATAGTCTTCGATAAATTTACGGTAATACCCCGTTATACCTAGAAATGATTTTATTTGCTTCTGTGTGGTTGGAAGCTTTAATTTCAAAATATCATCCACTTTTTTGGGATTTGGATTTACTCCTTCTGGAGTTAATATATGCCCTAGGTGTTCAGTCTGTTTGGCAAAAAATTTACACTTATCTATTTGAATCTTTAAGTTATGTTCTCTTAGAGTATTAAATATTTTTTTTAATACTATTTGTATGTTCTTCTAATGAAGTAGAAAAGATAAGGATGCCATCGAAATAACATACACATATTTTATTGATATAGTCCTTAAGAACATTATTCATAAGGCGTTGGAAAGTTGCCGGAGCATTTTTTAATCCAAACGGCATCTTTATATATTCATAATGTCCATAAGGTGTGGAAAATGCTGTCTTTGGACGGTCTCCTTTTTCACTGAGATTTGGTGGAAACCTTTAGCCAAATCTAGTGTAGTAAAATATTGCGAATTTCCTAATTTATCTAATATATTTTCAATATTAGGTATAGGAAATTTATCGTCAATCGTTTGTTCATTTAACTTCCTATAATCTACGACAACGCGCCATTTTATCTTACTAGAGTTACCTTCCTTTTTAGGCACTACCCATAAAGGGTTGTTATAAGGAGAACTACTTTCCTTTATTATATTTTGCTTAAGCATGTCTGAGATTTGTATGGATATCTCTTGTTCATGGATACGTGGGTATCTGTATATTTTTGAAAATATAGGTCTATCGGTTTTAGTTATTATTTGATGTTGGATGTTTGAAGTGGAAGTTAATTGATCACCTTCTTTATAGAAGAGATTTGTATATGATTTTATCAAATGATTTAAAGTATTACTTTCTTCTTTATTTAAAGATTGAAAAAGCATTTTAAATTTTGAATCGTTTAATTTCGTTTTTTCTAACTGATAAATTTCTTCTAATTTATATGGACAGCTGTTAATAAATTTTATTTCGCTATTATTTATTCTTACCATTTCGTTTTCCATGTCTATAATGGTCCCTAATGGCTTAAGTAGGTTTTGACCTATAAAGGCATCAAAACTCTTATTACGGAAACCTGTTAATTTCCAAATCATAAATGCATCTTCATTGAATTCTGAAGGTAAATCAGTTTTTATTTCTTTTCTTAATAATATTTTATTATTAATGGTATTAAAATTTATAGGTTTAACTAAAATATTTCTTTTATATTGAGGTAATAGTGTTTCGTTAAGAAGTGAAGTAGAAGACCCAGTATCTACTAAACATCTAATTTTTGTATTATTAATAGTGAGTAGTACTATTGGTAGGTAAATTACTGAGGCGGTGAGAGAAAATTTACCTCTTCTTGGTTATATTTTACTTCCGTAGGTACATCTTGTCTATTATTATTATTTATGTATCGGGTTCGTGTTGAATTTGTGTTATGAGAATTTGTGTTATAATTGTTATTATTATGTCGAGTTTGTGTTGTATTATAAAAATTTCTATTGTTATAATTGTTGTTAGTATGATTGTGATTATTATTAGTATGATTATTATTGTGTCGGTTTTGTATAAAATTTGTATTATCCAAATTTCTGTTATTATTATTCCTATTTTTAAAATTATAGTTTGAATATTGTTTATAATTAGAATGATTGTTATATTTATTTTTATTTTGATTATTTTGCCTATATTTATTAAAAGTATTGTTTTGGAAATTTAAATTTACTTTACCTTTTACTAACCCTGAACTTTCTAACAAATCATATGCTTCTCTTAATTTATAAATTTTTCTACTTAGAGTTAATGTAGCCAAGTGTGGCTCAATATTATTTATAAATGTTTTTAAAATTATTGATTCATTAACCTTTGGTTGAAATTCTGTTGGGTTAGATGAATCAAACTCATATTTTTATTTAATTTTGCAAAAACTATTTTTAACTTATAATAATATTCACTTACGGTTGTTTTCTTTATTGAAAGAGCTTCCTAGTATAGTTGATGATATGATTCCTTTACTCCGAGAGCGTTCACCAACTCAGCTTTTATTTGGTCCCAGTTTACATCGCCTAGACACCGCAATACATTTAGTGCTTCCCCTTGAATTTTGTTTATTATTATCCTCTGGAATACATAGTCTTTGATTTTTGGACTTGATGCAAGAAGATGTAGTATAGTGTCTACCTCTCTTATTAATGATGTGAGGGCATATTCATTGTCTCCTCCAAATTCGTGAATTCTCTTAGCATCTTTTACTAGATGATCGATGGTCAGAGAATAAACCGGTGCATTATTTTGTGCCCTAATTTTTGTATCACTCACTTCACTATTTTTATTATTATTATTATACCCTACACCTATAGAATAGGTAAAAGGGTATATTAACTTTGGTATGGTGTTTGTAACCACCTAAAGGAAGCGAGCTAGATATGGAAAAGTATATATATTTGTGATCAGCGTGATCTCCTGAGTCAATTTAGCCATGTCCGTCCGTCCGTAGGCACGATAACTCAAAAAATAATGGAGCTATCTTGATGAAATTTTAACTGGAGGTTACTAGGACTGAAAATACGGCGGGGATTGCGTAAGTTCGGGATTGGACCATGGGTTCGGAACCTAGAACTTTTTGATCGAATTTAGGCCAAACGAGCATAATTCCGAAACCAATGAAGATAGAACCTCCAAATCTGGTATCAGGGTGTCCCTTCCTATTTCCTAAGTGTCTTGGAAATTTGAGCCCGTTGGAGTAGTGGGTCGGGAACCAGCCACACATTTCCGAAGACCTTAAAGCATATCTTTAAAATTAATAAGGATAGCAACTTGAAAAAATGTAGAAGCTTCAAATTTGGCACAAGGGTGTTCTTTACTATCTCTTGCGTGTCCCCCTAATTTGGGATCAATTGGAGTGGTGGTTGAGTACCCCTCTTAGACCTCCCAAGTTTTAAAAGTTTATAATCGAAATTACTAAAAATAGTAACTTAAAATTAAGATAGAACGTTCAAATTGTGTACAAGGGTTAACTAGTACTATAAGTACAGCGCGGACTGTATAAAGGCAAAATAAGCCCAAGGGCTTAGATTCTGGACCTTTTAATCGATTTCAGGGCTAACGAACATATATAAAAAATCACGATAACTCAACAACTAATGACGCTATCTTCATGAAATTTGTGCTGTAGGTTATTGGTAATGAAACTACGGCGGCGATTGCGTACGGTGAGGATTGGACAATGGCTTCGGAGCTTAGAACTTTTTGATCGAATTAAGGCCAAACTAGCATAATTCCGAAACCAATGAAGATAGAACCTCCAAATTTGGTATCAGGGTGTCCCTTCCTATTTCGTAAGTGTCTTTGAAATTTGGGCCCCATTGGAGTAGTGGGTCGGGAACCAGCCACTCAGTTCCGAGGACCTTAAAGCATATTTTCGAAATTAATAAAGATAGTAACTTGAAACAAATGTTGAAGCTTCAAATTTGGCACATGGGTGTTCTTTACTATTTCCTGCGTGTCCCTCTAATTTTGGATCAATTGGAGTGGTGGTTCAGTACCTCTCTTAGACCCCCAAATGTGTAAAAGCTTAACATCGAAATTAATAAAACTAGTAATTTAAAATTAAGATAGAACGTTCCAAATGTGTACAAGGGTTAACTTGTATTGAAAGTATGACGGGGACTGCATATGGGCAAAATCGTACTATGGTTTCGGGTTCTGGAACCCTTGAAAAGTTCAAGGGCTAACAAACATATATCTTAAAAACACCATAACTCAAAAAATAATGCCGCTATTTTGATGAAATTCAAACTCTAGGTTACTAGTAATAAAAGTACCATGGGAATTGGTTGTGGTTTAGTTTAATTTCAAAGCCAAAGAATATATTTCCTATTTCCTATGTGTCCCCGAAATTTAGACTTATTTGTACTGGTTCAGCTATGTTCAAAGATACTTGCTGCATTTATGTAAAATTTATTTTTATACTTAAAAGAATTATATGAAAAGGTCTAAATTTGTAATTGTATTTTAGAAATACTTTTATTGCATATTTTGCGTTTATAAGCTTTTATGTTAGGTATATAAACTAACCATTTAAAATAATTGCAAGTATGAAAAATTTGAATTATTAAATATATTATGCTTTGATTATCTTTTTATCACAAAATTTAATAATTCAAAATTTTTCAGTTTGTAATTGAATTGGAATAAATATATTTTCATTTATTTCAAGTTTTTTTGTTTTTTAATATTTTTAAATAGATAAATTAGTAAGAATTTGTAATATTTTTTAATAGATAGTGTAATTAGATAATGTTTTTAGTATTATAAAGTTAATTTGGTCAGCTTTGTCTTACGATCAAATTAGTAACAGCTTTTATGATGTTAAAATGATTTATGAATATGTCCTTAAATTTGAACCAAATAGGTGTAGGGTATTTCTAAGTCGGTTGCACCGACTGACTGTTTCTTTACTTGTTTTTATTATTAGTGGTTTGTGGTACACTATAAACTTGGTGTCTTTCAAAACCACTTGTTTTTACTTTTGGCATAGAGTATATTATTTATATTATGGTTTTTTTCTTTTCAGTAATTTGTTTTTTAATTAAATTTTTAATTAATATAATTTTTTTTTTTTTTTGTTAGCTATAGTTTTAGATATTTTATTTATACTTTATTTATATTTTTATTTATTTATTTTATTTATTATTTAAATTAATTTAATAATTTATATTAATTTTTTTTTTTTTATTTATTCTGTTTTATTCGGTTCGATAACACTGGATCTATTCTCTTTTGAGTTAGATCCTACCAACTGCGCCAATTACGTTTGTTCTGCAATATATTTAAATATAAAACACAAAACACAAATTAACTTTTAGAAATTAATTTTATTTACTTCTTCTTAAGACTCTGCTTTCTTTAATTTTTTACAATCGTATTTATAATCAATATCTCAAACTAATTATATGAAATCTTTCGCAACAAATTTGAGTTCGAATTACAAGTACTTATAATATAATATTGTTCGAACTTAAATTTGTGTACAACATTAGTTTCATATTACATATTTATTTAATTCTTATTCTAAAATGAAATTTACTTATTGTGACATTAATTATAATTTTTTATTAGAAATTATCTTTCGAAACAAAATTCAGTATCGAGTTACAAAACGAAAATCACTTATTACAATATGTATACTTGTTACCAAATCATCGTACTGAATTTTGTGTGGCATAATTTCGAATTATGTCTTTTATCAAATTACTATCATATTTTATTTAAATGTAAAAAAGATTCAAATGCAATTGAACTCATTATGCTGATTATACAAAAATGTATTTAATTGCATTATTGTATAAGAATAAAAAAATGAAAAATAAAAACAAGAAAAATAGAAAGAACAAAATTAAGAATATTGAGTTGTTCTTATTGTTTTAAATTTTATATTTATAAAGTGAATTCTGTTGAAGGTCAGTTATACTATTTAGAAGTAGGGTTACCAGCTGTGTCGTAACTCGCGCAAACAGGTCAAAACCAAATTTAATTAGTTTTAATTAAAATGCTGGTACAAAATTTTCAATAACATTCTTTTAATCGTTTAAGCAAATAAAATTTATAGAAAACTTCGTGGCGTCGTCGTGGAAAACGGGTTAATCGAACTTAATCCTAAAACTTTTTGCATCCACTCTTTTAGACTGCAAAATCAACCTGTAAAATTGGACACAAATCGGAAACACAATTTTTTTGGAAGCCCGCCAGGACGAAATTGGTTAATTCATTCCAACCAAATTTATACAACTAATTCCGGTTGCTAAGAGGAACATTTGTGCAAAATTTCAAGTCAATCAAAAGGAACATTTGTGCAAAATTTCAAGTCAATCGATCAAGCCGTTTTGCCTCGACATCCAAAAAACGAAAAAGTTTAAAATGGCTCTGGAGCTGCAACCTGATGACTTATAGAAATACGGACCAGTGGTTTTCACGTGAATCCTGGACAAACAAACAAACAAACTTTCTCCTTTATATATTAGATAAACATTTTCTAATTATTTTATCATTTCAAAAATATTAGCAATTCTTACTAATTTATCTATTAAAATTATTAAACAACAAATAAAGTTGAGATAAATAGATTGGTAAAATGCAATTACATATTTAAAACTTTTATCCAATTCCATAAAATTTTGAACACATGCAGTAATTACTTATTTTCATGATTTTTAGCTGTAGTACATTTACTGTTAAATGATTTATTACCCTTGATTTATTATAATTTTCAATAATCTTTAAATTTGTTCTCTTAATTTACTTATTTTCTAATGTTCTATATAATTAAACTCAAAGTTATTCGAAAGAAATAATAATTTGTATATAATTTCATAGTTTTTAATCTTAGTTAAAACCATTAATGCTTTCATAAGCTTTTTATCACAAAATTTAATAATCAAAATATTTTTAAAATACAATAATAAATTTAGAACTGCTCATATAATTAATTTTAATATAAAAATAAAGTTTACAACTTAAGTATCGTATTTATATAAGCTGCTGGGCCCCAATGGGCTAATGGAGCTTGAAAAATTTTTTTGAGCTTTCTTTTTAGCCAAAGCAGTATTACGCAAATTTGGACAATATTAGCTTCCACCATTATTTTGACCAACCGTCGGGCCGACTTGGGTTAACAAATTCCAAAACTGTTAATAGTGTAAACCCAATTTTCAAAGAGGAACACGTTTATAAAATTTGAGAAAATCGGTGGAAGCGTTTCTATTTTAGAGTAAATAATGAAAAAACTTATAAAAAGCTGTTGTACCAACAAAACGGAACGGAACTCAACAAAATTTTTTTTGAGGCTTTATTTGTAGCCAAAGCAGTACGGCGCAAAATTGGAACAAATTTGGTTCCAAAATATTTTTTGGCCAACCGTCGGGCCGACAAGGGTTAACCAATTCCAATACCGTTAATTAAGTCAGCTCAATTCTCTAAGAGCTCCAACCGTTTTCAATCGGTCAAACCGTTTTCATTTTAGAAGAAAAGAGTTTAAATACTTGCACCACAACTTGACGGTCCGTTAGAGCAAAATTTTTGGCCTACGATTTCTTTCTGTACCCAAAAACCTCTATATACAAATTTTCATGAAAATTGGATGAGCAGTTTAGGAGTCTATTCGCTTTATACAAACAAACAAACAAACTTTCGCTTTTATATATATGGATAATACTTAATGTTTTATAGTAAAACTCTTAGCCTTTTAAAAATATGAAAGTGTTAAATAAAAACGGAAATTGGAAATAGTGTATCAAATTAGATTTTTTATCTTTATTAATTTCGATTATATTATGCTTTAAGATCTTGGGAGTAGTGGGGTGGTACGCAAACCGCTATTCCAATTCGTCCTAAATTTCACGTACACAAAACAAATAAGAAGAAACACCTGTGCCCCAAATATAAAATTCCATCAACTTTGGTTTCGAATTGATATTAGTTTGATCTCAATTCGATCAAAAGCTTCTAGAATCAGAACTAGTAACCTAGAATGTAAATTTCATTAAAATAGCGTAATTAGTTTCTGAGTTATGGTGTTTTTAAGATATATATTTTTTAGCCCTTAAACTTTTCAAAGATTCCTGAACCCGAAACCAATGGCCGATTTCGCCCATATCCAATCCCCGCCGTACTTTAAGTCCTAGTAGCCTACAGTTAAAATTTTATCAAGTTTTAGTTTTTGAGTTATCCTACGGATGGAAGGCGGACGGACATGGCTATATCGGCTCAGGAGGTCACGCTGATCACAAATATATATACTTTTCCATATCTAGCTCGCTTCCTTTAGGTGGTTACAAACACCATACCAAAGTTAATATACCCTTTTCCTATTTCATAGGTGTAGGGTATAAAAAGAGTACTTAGAAAGATGCATACAGGAAGCGGGTTATGACTAAAGAAAACTCTGGAAAGTGACAAATAATACAATAAAGAATAATAATGATTTAAAAAATGAAATTGTAAAAAGTTTCGATTGGATACCGAAGATTATACTGAAAGTGATAATGAAATCGTAACAACTACAAGGAGGCCCAAAACGACCGATATGGTGTGGTTGGTTAATAACTTTTTAAATTTATTTATATTATTATTTTTATTTCAAAATTTTGTGAAGAAAACTTGGGGAATTGGAAATGGAAGATCACACAACAGAACAGCGATCAACAGTTGTTAAATTTTATTTTGAAAATCAACGGTCAATTGTTTTGACGCAGCGTGTTTATCGTTGTTTTTTTAATGTGCGTACTGGACCGTTACAACATGGTATAGTAAGACACCGTTCATGTATCGGAAGACCACGTACGGTCCACACGGAAGAAAATATCCAACGTAGTGTGGATAGTGTACAGGACAGTCAAGAAATATCAACAAGAAGACATTCGGCACAACTGGGGCTACGGCTTGATTACTGCATTTCATTCCGACAAAAAGCAGAAAAAAATTCCGATTTCATTAACAATTTGATAAATAACCATTTCCAATTGAATGGTTTTATAAATAAGCAAAATTGCAGGATATGGACTAAGGAGAATCCAAGAACAGTTCATCTGCGACAATTACACCCACTGTAGTGTACTGTTTGCTGCGGTGTATTCTCTGAAAGGATCATTGGTTCATATTTCTTTGAAAATGCACACGGCGCCTCAGTTACGATTACTGGTGCTGAATATCGAACGTTGCTGGACAAATTTTTGTTCCAACAAGATGGAGCCATGGCCCACACTGCAAGAGACACAATGGCTCTGTTATGGGACTTCTTTGGCGAACGCATTATTTCTCGCAGAAGCGATTTCAATTGGCCCCCACGCTCACTAGATTTAACAGCGCCAGACTGTTTTCTTTTGGGTTATTTGAAATAAAGGGTACACGTAAACAAGCCAGCGACCAGAACTAAAACAAAACATTCGCAATGAAATTCAAGCCATAACTCCGGAAATTTTCGAAAAGTTATGGAAATGTACTTGAAAAAGCACGAATGTGCGAAGCCGAAAATTGTCACTACTTGCGGGATATAATTTTTCATACTTAAGATAAAAATATTCCCCTTTAATATACTGTATAACAAAAAAATAATAATAATAAGTAACCATTATTAAAACCATAATCGGTCGTTTTGCGCCTACCGCATAAAAAAATTATTCACCCAAATTAGGGGAATTAGGGAGAAATATAATAAAAGAAAACAAAATCAAAAACACTAATACAACTGCAATAAATAATATAGTTAATCATAAATCAATTTTCTTGGAACCTACAAATGAAAATGAGAAACATAATACAATAATCGGACTAAATAAAAATGCGGCTGACGGAATGGATAATACTACGGACTTACAAACACTGGCCCTAGTAATAAAAAATCCCATTGTCAAACATCGTAAACAAAAGTCTATGAATTGGTTTATTTCCAAATTGCCTAAAAAATAATAAAAACTATTTACAAAAGTAGGTCGAAAACTGATTATTGAAGTTATAGACCAATATCATTACTTAATTCGATAAGTAAGGTTTTTGCAAAAGTAATAAATATAAGAATAAGAACTTTTATAAATAAAACAATTGGATTTGATAACAATCAGTACATTTTTATAGAGAATAGTGGAACAGAAGCAGCTATTTGGACAACATTAGATCAAATCTATGAAGCACTTGATGCGGGAAAATATGTAGCAGCAGTATTTGTGGATTTAACCAAGGCTTTTGGTGTGGTAAATCATGAAAAACTTTTAAACATCATAGAGGATATGGGAATAAGAGGAGTGGTCAATAATCTAGTAAAAGATTACTTAACAAATAGAATTCATTGTACTAGAATCAATAGTATACTTAGTGAGAAATTAACTATAATAGGTGTAGGGTATAAAAATTGGTGTACGAAAGGCTCACTACTTGGTCCTCTTTTATATCTACTATATATTATGAATGTATCAAATTGTAACATCTCATCAAAATATAACATATATGCCGATGACATTAATATTGTTGCTAAAACAAGCGCAGTTATGGAATTGGAAACTATATTACATGATGGCTTGAGGGCCTACAGTAATTGGCTGAATGTAAATGAACTTATTATGAACACAAAAAAGGCAAATTACATGATTTCCAGATCTAGACAGAGGAACGGTGATGAAATTAACATAAATGTTAACAATATTTTACTTACAAGAAAACAAAATGTAAAATATCTGGAAGTCATTATGTATACAACTACGAAACTCTTAAACGGGATAACCACGTCAAAAAAATTAAAAAAACTAGTATACTCCCATTAATAATGGCAATAAGAAGATCAGGAGATGTAACTAAAAGAGTAGCTAAACTCATCTATAATGGCTACATTTTGGCAAAGATAAGATACAACATTACAAGCTAGAGCCATTGTTCAAGATTTCATCTAAAGCAAATAGGTACCGTAATGAATAAAGCACTGAAAACTTTAATTAAGATGGATATGAGATGTAGCGCAAAAAAAATGTACAAAGCCACTGAAGAATTGGATATTAATCAGTTGATCTATTTCGAAAAATGTAAATATATTCATAAAATAGTGAACAAACAAGTAAAATCCAATTGGATGTTAAATACACGACAAGAAATACAAAAATACACTTGGAATAGATTTAAATTAAATGAACCAAAAGCTAGAACGTCCACCAAACATAGAAGTCTTAAAAAAATTGCAATACAATTATATAATTAATTGCCTAAATACATTAGAGACTAGTAAAACATAGTTTAAGTTTAAATCTTAAATGTTAAAAAAAAAAAATAATAATTTAATTGAATAATATAACTCACAGGTCTAGAATACCACATAAGCAAATACAAAATTTTACAACATAAACGAAAATGGAATTGAATCTGTTGAAAATCTAAAACATTAGAACAAATTAGAAACAAATCTAACACCTTTCGTGGCAAATTCGGGAATTCCACAAGGTAGCCACCTTGGCCCTCTACTTTTTATATTATCTGTAAATGATGTTTCTTCTATAATTTCTAATTGCGAGCTTCTAGTTTACGCTGATGATATAAAACTTTTTAAAAAGATTACATCTTATAATGACGCCATCCTTATGCAGAATGATCTTCAAAATTTTAACAATTGGTGCGTTAATAACTGTTTACTACTTAATGTAAATAAATGCGCATTGATATCTTATACACGCCGATCTAGTCCTATTTGTTTCAATTATAACTTAGATGGTATTAGTTTACCTAAAGTTACCTCAATAAAGGACTTAGGGGTGTACTTCGATTCCCAACTTAGCTTTAAAACCAATTATAATAATATTATAAATAAAGCTAATTCACTATTGGGATTTGTTAAACGTTCTGCAAAGGAATTTTCAGATCCTTATGTTCTTAAATCATTGTACACTTGTCTTGTAAGACCAAACTTGGAATATGCTAGTCAAGTTTGGTCTCCGTTTTATATGGTACACATTGATAGGATTGAGGCAATACAAAAAAATATTGTTAGATTTGCCTTACGTCATTAGCCATGGTCGAATCGCATTATTTTACCACCATGTGAACAAAAGTTTCTGATGTTAAATCTAATTTAATTTCTAGTAAAATTATTATTAGAAATCTTCAACGCCTTCGTTCTTGCAATTTATTTAAAACTAATAATCATAGGACTAACTATGGCAAATTCGAACCTATTAATAGAATGCTTATTATAGGTAACAAACATAAACATAATATTGACTTTACACTTTCAAAACACTCCCAAAAACAAAAATTAGACAATCGCTATTATTAGGATTATTTTTGTGGTGGCGCGAAATAAAGCCATACGAAATAAAGCCATAAGATGACATTATGGCTTTATTTCGCATTCAAATGCGAAATAAAGCCATATCGCCAATTTTTTCGCGAATGGCTTTATTTCGCAATTGAATGCGAAATAAAGCCATATCATTTTCTAAAATTTTACGAAATAAAGCCATATAGTAAAATTGATACAAATTCTAGTTTAATAGTAAACAAAGTAAAAAAAAAATAGAAATTGATAATTAAGTGCAGTTTTAAATGATAAATACAGGGTGTTTCGCTAATAACCTGCCATAGAACTAGTGGTTATTCTAGGGTTCAAAACCATTATTAATCATTACCCCCCCGCTAACTGAATTATTGAAGCTAGATTTTGAATCCAACACTAAAATGAAAAGAATGGTATAAGAATTCGGATACCTAATTCATTCAAAAAATTAATAAGTTCCTAATTTTTTTTAATACACTGTAATAAAACATGTTAAATAATACTATATTTTCATTACGGGGGCTGGCGCCCCCGAACCCCCGCTTTCTCAATTATTGAAGCTAGATTTTGAATCCAACACTAAAATGAAAAGAATGGTATAAGAATTCGGCATAGCTATTTCATACAAAAAATAATCAACCCTAATTAATAAATATAAATATTCTGGAAAAGGGGGCAATCCTGCTTTTGAATCCAACTCCAAAATCCCTCCTAATTGAGAATCCCACATATACACGTATATATAAATATTCTGGAAAAAGCGTAAAGCCCTGCTTTTGAATCCAACTAACAATCCCACATATACACATATATAAATATTCTGGAAAAAGCAGCAATCCTGCTTTTGAATTCAACTCTAAAATCCCTCCTAATTGAGAATCCCACATATACACATATATAAATATTCTGGAAAAAGCGTAAAACCCTGCTTTTGAAACCAACTCTAAAACTCCTTCCTAACTATTTAAATAAAAAAGTTTGGAAAATTAAATTACTTCTATTTTCACAAATAAAATTACATTTTTAAATGCGAAATAAAGCCATATGGCTTTATTTCGCAATTGAATGCGAATTAAAGCCATACGCGAAAAAATTGGCGATATGGCTTTAATGCGAAATAAAGCCATAATGTAATTTTATGGCTTTATTTCGTATGGCTTTATTTCACGGCGCCTATTTTTGTTTTGTTTTTCTTGTAGTAATGTAAAGTTTATAATTTTTAACTTTTAATTTTAATTTTAGTTTGAACTTACTTATAATTAGTCAAATATGTAATTTTTTATATTGATTTTAATTGTATAATTTTAATTGTTATTTGTATGCTTTTTTGTAAACTGTTTGTGTTAAGCAGCATAATAAATAAATAAATAAATATAAGGCTAGTACTATCTATTGAATTCATTAAGATCAATTCTAATAACACAAATATAATATGACCATCTTTTCTAATATGTACCTATGGTATAGGAAAAAAATCATAATGAAACTTATTATCATAATGAAACAGCAAAGTATTTAAAAACTGCAGCTACTCGTAATAAAATATCGTCGATATCAGTAATCTCGTTAATAATTGCTTTCGTTCACCAGTCTATCCACAAATATTAAAATTTGCATCTGTGATACTATCTATTTACTAATCAATTTACAAAAATGGTTCACCTTTTCGAAACTTTTAATAAGAGACCTATTGCACTACTAGCTGTTTGAGTAAGATTTGTGAAAAATAATCAATAAAAAAATTTATGAATTTATCAAAATTTCCGGTGAATTCGATATTAATCAATTTCCAGAAATTTCATGGCACAAATGTAGCAATCAAAGATTCTTTCATATCCATTATTGGCGATCTGGATAAAGAAAATTGTGTGTGCTCAATTTTTGGAATAAGAGGGCTTCCTTATAAACTTCTAAATTCGTATAATTCGTATGAAAACAGGTTAATTTTAACCAAAGGCTATTGTGTATATTAGTAAAAATGTAATAATACTCAAAGTGGAAAAAACTATGTTTATGATATTTTTAAACTAGGTAATTAACCTCTTATTAATCTAAAAATTGGTATTAGTAACAAAGAGATAAAAAGAGAACAGTGTTATAATTTATGCATTACCATAGATTCAAACTTAAACTCAAATTCAAATTTAAACTAAATGAATTAATATTTTTGGAAAAGTTTAACTAATTCACAAAATTGAAAAGGTCATAACTAAAAGAAACAACTTTATTAAAAGAGAATAAATATACACAACTCAATAATACAAGAAACATAGATAAATTGTATCACGCAAAAGTTGAAACTGAAAAACTTATAAAAAAATTTGAAATTTATTGGGACGGCGCTTCAGGGAACCTCCCTCATACCTCCAAGGACGTAACAAGCATATTCTCGGAACTAATAAAGATAGAAGTTTCAAATCTTGTACAAGAGTGTTCTATTTCGTTTCCAATATGTATCTAAAATAAAGGATTACTTGAAATGATTGTTCAGAAACCTTCCACTTCCACATTGTGTACAAGGTTTCTTGAAGGAATTATGGTAGAGTTTCTTGAAAGAACGGGTTTTTGTCAACAAATGTAATTTTTTACACTTGGCTATAAAAATTTAATAATTTATAACTTCGTGGTACAGTAATATTTCGATAATCCGAATGACAGTTTACAATGCACTTACTATTCTACAATCCGAGTTGATTGCAGCTTGGAGATTCTATAATCCGAATTATGCTCAAAATTGTAATATGTTTATTGTTTTTATTTTAAACATATGAATATTTTTAAAAAACAATTATTAACAGTTAGGTTTTTGTTGTACGTGTGTGTTGTGTTGAAGTTTTAATTTAAATTTATTATTGTTAGTTTACTTAAAACATTGTAAGTATCAGAATATATAAAAGTAAAAACTATAAATTTTTCTTTCATATAAGAGATTAACATTGCCTTATATAATATTAATTGAGACGAACTGTTAATGGAGCAAGATTTAGTAGTTTTAGATTTTCATACAATCTTATCAATATACAATCAAATAGCATTCATAAACCTAACACTAAAGCTGATAATAACATTTTAATGCAGATGATGCAAAATTTGTTAAATTCAATGAACGATATCTCTAAAAGAATAACCAATTTAGAAAACAATTCTAGCAAAAGCTATAGTGGTACTCCGAGAAAATTTCTAAATAATGGCCCAAAATAAAATTAGTATTGCTACATGGAACGCAAACGGCGTACTAAATAAAAAACTAGCATTAGAGCTATTTCTCAAAACTAAAAACATTGATGTGTGTCTCCTATCAGAAACTCATATGACAAGACAGTCAAAATTAAAAATAATAGGTTTCACATGTTATAATGCGACACACCCTAGTAATAAGCCGCGAGGAGGTAGTGCAATTTTGGTGAAAAACTCTTTACTGCATCACGAAGAGTTTAAAATAGAAACTGATGAATTTCAACTTTCAGTAATACGTGTTAAGTCCCTTAAACAGGATTTAAACATTGGGGCTTTATATTGCCCTCCTAAATATAATTTAAAGAATATGATCCTTAAAGACCTCTTGAACCGACTTGGGGATAGGTTCATCCTAGGAGGTGACTACAATGCCAAACATATCGATTGGGGTTCAAGACTTACCTCAACAAGAGGAAGAGAGCTAAGGAAAGCTATTAGAGAGTTGGGTTGCTATTTTCATTCTACAGGCGAACCAACTTATTGGCCTACTGATACAAATAAAACTCCTGATCTACTGGATTTTTTCATAACAAAAAAAATATCTCCAAATTTTATTAGCCTAGAAAATAATGAGGATTTAGACTCAGACCATTCGGCTGTCGTACTAAACCTGCATGAAAAAGTTGTTAAGAAACAAAATAAGCCTACACTTGTTAATAAATCAACAAATTGGTTCAACTTTAAACAAGAGATAGAAAATAATATAAATTTAAGGGTTAAAATAACAACTAAAGAAGAAATAGATTTAGCAATTGAAAATCTTAATAAAATTGTCCAAAATGCTGCATGGAATAATACAAAAGAATGTACATACATGACAGCAGGACCTAATTATCCTGGAGATATATTAAATATGATTAAACTAAAGAGAAGAGCTAGACGAAGATGACATGAAACACGTGACCCAGCTGATAAAACTGTGTTGAATAGAATAACGCAGAATCTTAAAAGAAGAATTCTTGAAATAAAAAACAAATCATATGAAAAATATGTTGAGAATTTATCAGCTAAAAAAGAAAGAAATTACTCTTTGTGGAAAGCAACAAAGAGTTTGAAAAAACCTGTAGTGCCAGTCCCACCAATTCGGAAAATGGATGGTAAATGGGCAAAAAATAATAAAGAAAAAGCCGAAACATTCGCAGATCACCTGGAAGAAATTTTTCGGCCCAATGAAATAGAGTCAGACCTCTACATTGAAAATGATTTCAGAAGAGAAGAAAATGCCATTGAACTAATTACTCATATAGAAATGGTTGAAGAAATTAAAGCTCTGAAGTCAAAAAAAGCACCAGGTTTCGATCTAATTACTGCAGACATTCTAAAACAACTCCCGAAAAAAGGGATAACAATGTTAACATATATAATGAATGCTATGTTAAGGTTAAATTATGTACCTAACGTTTGGAAGGTGGCAGAAATAATTATGATACCTAAGCCAGGAAAGCCTCCAAACGAAACAAAGTCTTATAGACTTATCTCTCTGTTACCAATTATGTCAAAACTCTTTGAGAAACTGTTATTAAAAAGGTTGAAACCTATAATAAAAAATAGAAAACTAATTCCAAACTATCAATTTGGTTTTAGAGAAAAACACTCTACTGTTGACCAAGTACATAGAATTACTGATATAATTGAGAAAGCTCTAGAAGAAAAACAAATATGCTCTACAATATTTCTTGACGTAGCACAAGCATTTGATAAAGTTTGGCACGAAGGCTTAATTTATAGGTTGCGGAAACTATTACCTAAAAAATATGTAGATATACTCTCATCATACTTAACTGATAGACTGTTTAGAATTAAACAGGATGAAGAGTACTCTACACTGAGAGAAATTAAAGCGGGTGTGCCTCAAGGAAGTATCTTGGGTCCAATATTATACTTGCTGTATACTAGTGACTTGCCACAATTTCAAGAAATAACTGTAGCGACTTTTGCTGACGATACTGCAATAATGGCAGTAGGATCAAATGTCGGCGAGGCTACAAATAGACTACAAAAAGCAAGTGATAAATTATATCTTTGGACCAAAAGATGGAAAATCAAACTAAATGAACTGAAATCAGTGCAAGTAAATTTTACAAATAAACCTATTCAAAATCCCCCAGCCGTACAATTAAATGGGGTAGATATTCCTCATGAAAACAAGGCAAAATACCTAGGAATGACATTAGATGTCAAGCTAAAATGGAAAGAACATGTCAAAAAGAAAAGAATAGAATTAGAACAAAAATATAGAGAAATGTATTGGCTCCTAGGTCGAAAATCTAAATTGTCAATAGAGTACAAAATTTTATTATATAACCAAATAATTAAGCCTATCTGGTTGTACGGCGTACAACTTTGGGGGTGTGCCAAACGAACACATATTCAGAGAACTCAAACATTTCAAAGCAAAGTGCTACGTAACATGGTGAGTGCTCCCTGGTACGTACGAAATTCCGACTTACACAGGGATCTAGGAATTCCTATTGTTAGCGATGAAATAAAAAAATATGCCATAAAACATAAGACCCATTTAGAAGGTCACATAAACATAGAAGCGTCAAAACTTCTATTATTTTCAAATGTCAATAGAAGGCTTAAAAGAACTAGGCCCCTCCAACTAGCGATAAATTCAGATCACCTTAACGGAGGTCTGTAATTCCAGTAGATCATAAAAAGTTAGCGCAAAATTAATGGTTAGTCTCTAAGACTAGTTTTAATATTTTAAAACAGGGCGGGTGTTTTTAGTGTGTTAAAGTCACACATAACTGTGGTTGCGCTCAGTATCTTTCGACGATTTCCACCATCCTTACCCCAAGACAAAAAAAAAAAAATACAATCTTATCATCTATAATTGACAATTACACACCAAAAATTGTAAAAAAAGACAAATTACAGGAACCATGGCTAGATAGGGAGCTGAGATCTCTACGTAATCGTAGAAATAAATTATATAAAATCATTAAGTCTTCAGATGATCAAAATTCTGAAATTATAAATGAGCATAAGAAATTATCAGATGAATTTAAAAGAAAATCCACCGCATCGTACGACAGTTACGTGCAGAATATTGGTAACTCCTTTTGAGTAATCCTAGGAAATTCTTTGAATTTTTTAATACAAAACGTAAATCTTCAGGTTACCCAAACTCTATGTCTTTGGATGGTAAAATCTCATCGTGCCCTGATGATATTTGCAATTTTTTTGCTCACAAATTCCAAAATGTTTTCTGTCAATTACAACCAGGACAAGCAAACGTGGTAAATTAGAGTGCTTAGATAAATAATGCTCTGACAACATACTAGATCTCAACGTCAGTAAGTGTTACGCTATGAGCTTTTCACGCAAAAGATCCTTAGAGATGCATACTTATTTCTTACAAAACTGCAACCTAGTGCGCGTAGATCATATCACAGATTTGAAAATCATTTTGGACAGTAAATTGAATTATAGTCTGCACCATGAATTATAGTCTGCGTATGAATCAATATTATCAAACGCTAGCTTTTATCAAAAGAAGAGCAAGAGAATTCAACAATATTTGGATAACAATAACTTTATACCTAGAACTTAGAATGCTCACTCGTGCGTTTACTATTAGAATACGGCAGTATTATAGGAAATTCTGATATTCGCACTCACAGCGCAATAATTGAATCAATTCAAAAACAGTTCTTTTTTTTGCTTTAAGACATAATCCCAGTACATAATCCCAGAGACTTTCATAACCTTCCATCATACCATGAAAGGCTACAATTAGTTAATTTACTGAGCTTAAATTCCCGTAAAATCTATTTCTCGAACTGCTTTACGTTCGATGTCCTATCCAATAAGATCAGTGTCAACCTTAATTAAGATAACGTCAAAATCAACGATAATGTCAGGCCAACAAGACATACAAAAGTTTTAATTGAAACAACTCACAGAACTGAATATGGAAAAAACGAACCCATAAAAAGGTGTTGCATATTATTTAATCAATTCAACAACCTTTTCTGTGACACAATTTCAGAAAATGCTTACACAAAATTCTTAAAAAATCATAACACATTGACATACTTTAATTTTAAAATGACATAATTTTAATTAATAACAAAGTTTAATATAATATATAAATTAAAAAAAAATAAAATAATAATAAATTCCATAGTAATTACAATGGCTCAGTTTACAAAATAAAAAACATTAAAGTAATTTTTGTCTTTATTGTACCTATCATAATTAAATTCAAATTTAATCAAATGATAGTAAATATATGAATATATTCTTTGGCTTCGAAATTGTACTCGTGTGGCCTAAAATCGATCAAAACCAATTCCCATGGTACTCTCATTACTAGTAACCTAGAGTTTAAATTGCATCAAAATAGCATTATTTTTTGAGTTATGGTGTTTTTAAGATATATGTTTGTTAGCCCTTGAACTTTTCAAAGGTTGCAGAACCCGAAACCATGGTACGATTTCGCCCATATGCAGTCCCCGTCATACTTTAAATACTAGTTAACCCTTGTACACAATAGGAACGTTTTATCTTAATTTTAAGTTACAATTTTTATTAATTTCGATGATAAGCTTTTAAACCTTGCAAGAAAGAGAGGTACCGAACCACCACTCCATTTGATCCAAAATTAGGGGTCGCGCAGGAAATAGTAAAGAACACCCATGTGCCACATTTGAAGCTTCAACATTTGTTTCAAGTTACCATCTTTATTAATTTCGAAAAGTGCTTTAATTGCCGACCCACTACTTCAATTGGGCCCAAATTTCAAGGACACTAAGGAAATCGAAAGCGACGCCCTGATACCAAATTTGGAGGTTCTATCTTCATTGGTATTCAACTTCAACTCGGAATTATGCTAGTTTGGCCTAAATTCAATCAAAACGTTCTAAGTTCCAAACCCATTGTCCAATCCTCACCGTACGCAATCGCCGCCGTAGTTTCACTACCAATAACTTACAGCTCAAATTTCATGAAAATAGCGTGACTAATTGTTGAGTCATCGGAACTTTTTATATATGTTCGTTAGCCCTGAAACCGATTAAAAGGTCCAGAATCCGAACCCATGAGCTGATTTCGCCCATATGCAGACCGCGCTGTACTTTAAATACTAGTTAACCCTTGTACACAATTGGACCGTTCTATCTTAATTTTAATTTACTATTTTTAGTAATTTCGATTTTTAGCTTTTAAAACTTGGAAGGTCTAAGAAGGGTACTGAACGGTCACTACAATTGAATTAGGGGGACAATAGTAAAGGACACCCTTGTGCCAAATTTGAAGCTTCTACATTTTTTCAAGTAGCTATTCTTATTAATTTTAAAGATATGCTTTAAGATCTTCGGAAATGTGTGACTGGTCCCCGACCCACTACTCAAATGGGGCTCAAACTTCAGGGACACTAAGGAAATAGGAAGGAACACCCTGTTACCAAATTTGGAGGTTCTATCTTCATTGGTTTCGGAATTATGCTCGTTTGGCCTAAATTCGATCAAAAAGTTCTAGGTTCCGAACCCATGGTCCAATCTCGAACGTACGTCATGCCCGCCGTAGTTTCATCACTAGTAACCTACAGCACAAATTTGATAAAGATAGCGTAATTAGTTGTTGAGTATTCGTGATTTTTCGTATATGTTCGTTAGCACTTCGATCGATTAAAAGGTCCAGAATCCGAACCCATCCCCGCCGTACTTTCAGTCCTAGTAACCTACATTTAAAATTTCATCAAGATATGTCCATTATTTTTTTGAGTTATCGTTCCTACGGACGGACGGACATGGCTATATCGACCCAGGAGGTCACGCTGATCATAAATATATAAGTTAACGACAGTTAACAAATTTATTAAATAAAAAAAATTAAATTATTATTAACCAACATTCAACTTGCTGAATAATCAATTTCGCAATTTTAATACTGGGAAATAAACTCAACCTAAATTCCCACAGTTCAATTATCACGCGTAAGCAACATATGCCGAATCAGCAGAATGCAAGTAGAATAATAAAATATTGTAAAAATATCGTTTCGAAATGAATTTAATTATTAATTAGCTTTCGAGCTATAAAGTTCAATTTTGATTAAAACTAAATTTTTGGAGCTATTATTTCTTTTTTTGATATTTATATTTTTTTTATATTTGGAACCCTTGTTAACTTAACTGGCGCCCGAGCAGGGACCGTTCAGTGCGTAAAGTAAATTTTTAAATCTGTTAAATTAATAATAGAATAAATTAAAACTAATAAAATTAAAAATTAAAATAAAAAAATAAATGCATTGACTATAAAATTATTTTTATAAAATAAAAGTTTTTATTCAATATCGTGATTAAGCCTATTTCTCCGACACCTAGGGTGAGGCTGCCCTAGGCATGATATTGAGAAAAAAAGAAAAGAAGTGATTGGAAAAAAAGAAAGCAGATTCACCTTAACATCATAAAAGAAAATAAAAGAAGAAGAACTTAGAAAAAAGCAGCATACTTTACAGCACGTGCAGAAACTCAGACTAATAGGAAGTCTGAAACCAAAATAAATCAATGTTATAAAAAGTATCCTCATAGAGGAGAAAATTAAAAAATAATATTGGAAAAAAGTATCTTCATAGAAGAGAAAATAAAAAGAAAAAATTCCAAATTATAATTAAATTAGAGGTACCTCAACTTACGAATATTTAAATAGCTAGCTACTATTATAGAGAGAATAATAAAAATAAAATTCTGCTTTTTTAAAAAAGAAAAAAAAAAGAAAAAAAAAATAATAAAAAAATATTAATATTAAATATTAAATTTTTCTAAATTTTAAATCACATATCGTGTTAATAGGAAAATAAATTTTAAAATATAAACTAGAATTCTTACAAAAAAAAAAATAAAATAAACTTAGCTATCAATTGTAAATAGAAATTCAATTGTAAAGGCCTAAAGAAAAGAAAAAAAAAGAAAAATTAGAAATTTTTCTTGTTATATAAAAAAAATTTTGTTTCTTAGAGTAAATTAAATTTTTTTATGAAATTAAATTAGTCAAATACAAAAAAAAAAAAAAAAAAAATTAATTTGTAAACTTATTAGTTATTAGAAGTTTTTAGTTACATTAGATTTAAAAAAAAAGCTATTAGTTTATTAGAAATTTTTCGTTAGATAAAAAAATATCATATTGGTTAATAAATAAGTAAAAATATAGAGATAAAATAAATAAATAAGTTAATTCAAATAAAATATTGTAATAAAATAAATATTTAATAAAATAAAATTAACTATAATTTTAATATAAGAAATTAAATAAATTCAAATAAAATTAAAATATTAGAATTTTAAGGAAATTTTCTTAAGTTACAAAAAAGGAAAATTTTTTTTTATATTTTTGTTACATTAAATAAATAAACTTTTAGCGGTAATAAAGGTAAATTAATAATAGAGAAAAAATTTATCTCTTACTAATTAAATAACATCCTTTTTATAGTTTTTCTGGATTTAATAATTATATAATTTTATAATTTAATTTTTTATAAATTTTTATAATTGTTTTTAATATATTATAATAATATTGAATAAAAGAAAGGATAATAAAGCAATTATTTTGTAAAGTACTGGGAAAAGGGGTGGAATAAGCAAGAACTTAAACTAAATTAAGAGTTTATAATTTTACCAATATCATCTTTAACATTCCCATTTTTTTTGATTTCTGTTCTACTTAGATTATCTTTGATCGTTAGTTTAAAAATTTTAAATTTTAGTAACGTTAGGTTTTAACTAATATTATTTAACTTACTTATTCTTTGACTTTTATTTAGCTTATAGCAATTCTTTGAAACCTTCTTAAAGAAAAAACACCCAGGTCGCAATTCTCAATCCAATTTTCTTACAAAATTTTTCGGTTTACGTTTAAACTCCATTTCATTTTATTTGTTATAAAGTTTTTGCGAATTACCCATTAAAAGAAAAAAATGGAGAGCCAACCTCAGTCCACTCGTTTTGCAATGAACTCTACTCCAGATAATATAAATCTAGCGGAGAGCCCAATTGATCCACCACCCGTAAATAGGGAAAATTTCAGCGATACAATCAGAGAGATGGTACAATTTGAGACGAGAAAAATACTTAGAAAAGGTCTAGCTGACGCAGGACAAGAAGACGAAGAATGGGATCAGGAAGTGGAAATTGATAACGATATTAATCTGGAAGGTATGGATAGGATACCAGATACAGTCAGGGGTCTACGAACATTCTCGGGAGAAGCTGGCGAGTATGGTTCATGGAGGAAAAGTGTTGAGCGTATCCTCAGTATTTACAACCATATGAGAGGTACACCAAAATATTATGGTATACTAAACACCATAAGAAATAAAATAGTGGGAAATGCTGATACAGCCTTGGAAGCGTACAACACGCCACTAAATTGGTCAAGAATGGTGCAGTGTTTAAATTTTCACTATGCGGATAAGAGAGATGTCGGCACTTTAGAATACCAACTTACAATGATGGTACAAAGGAACTTAACGGTACAGGAATTTTATAAGCAAGTTTACCAACATCTATCCCTCATATTAGAAAAAATCGCGTCAATGAAGCTAACATCAGATGCATTAAGTAGCATGACTCAAATGTATAGAGAAAAGGTCCTCGATACTTTCATTCGAGGACTCAAAGGGGATTTGCCCAGGTTGCTAAGCATAAGGTAACCAGAAGATCTACCCCAAGCCTTGCATTTGTGTTTAAAGCTGGATAACAATAATTATAGAATCAACCATAGCCAAGGATATAAGCGTAGTTCATACGAAAGCAGTCAATCAGCAGGGTCATCGCCGCAGCAGTACAGAGGCAATTTCCAGAGACCAAAATTTAGACCAAATCATGGAAAGAGTTTTTACAATCAGCAACCATATAATAATTGGAGAACCCAACAGCCGAACTTCTCAAATCAACAAAGATCATTTTAGTCCGAAATGATGCCTACCAGAAAACCGAGCCAGCAGAAACAAATTCAAGAAACTACCAAAATACCAGTTATCAAAACCACGCAAATTTCAATAATAATAGATCATTTAACAATAAATTCAACAAACGATTTAATAATAGAAAAACTTACCCCAACCAAACCAATCAATATAATAAAACCCAAAATATTAATCATACAAGTGCCGAAAAAAGAAAATACAAAAATTGCCAAACGAACAAAAATATAGAACGTGAAAATCAAACCAGTTGCACTAATTGTGTTTGTAATCAAGACAATAAAAACACAGAAAATCCCTTTTTAGATTAAGTCACTCCTCGCTACCATACATAGAACATCCTGCTGGCAACGGGGAGATAGTAAAATTATTAATTGACACTGGTTCCAACAAAAATTATATAAACCCTAAATTTATTAAAAATCCAATACCTAATGATACGATTTTTAATGCAAATTCTATAGCATTCGAATCTATTCGCAGATCCAAACGAAAGACTTACTTATACAACGAGAATGAAAGCGGAAATACGAACAACAACCAAAGAAGCAATATTTTCAAGATCTTACCCTTATCCAATGGTATTGAAGAATGAAGTCGAGAAACAAGTTAAGCAACTCTTAGAAGATGGAATTATCCGGCCATCTCGGTCACCTTACAACTCACCAGTGTGGGTGGTACCGAAGAAAGAAGACGCATCAAAAGAGAAAAAATTCCGAATGGTAATCGACTACCGAAAATTGAACAAAATAACTGTTTGTGATAGGTACCCTATTCCCGAAATAAACGAGGTTTTGACTAACTTAGGAAAAAACAAACTATTCTCTGTTATAGATCTCAAAAGTGGGTTCCACCAAATACCCTTACGAAAGGAGGATATAGAGAAAACCGCTTTTTCGGTGAATAATGGAAAGTACGAATTCATGCGATTACCATTTGGGCTGAAGAATGCCCCAGCAATCTTCCAAAGGGCTTTAGATGACATCCTGAGAGATCATATCGGAGTAAGATGTTACGTCTACATAGATGATATCATCATATTCGGCAGAAATGATGACGAACACTTTGAAAATCTGAAACTCATTTTCAACACATTAGAAGAAGCCAACATGAAGATCCAGTTGGATAAAACCGAGTTTCTTAAGGATGAAGTAGAATTCCTCGGCTTTGTTGTATCTTCGGACGGTATCAAGACCTAAACCCAAAAAAGGTGCAATCGATTTGTGATTTACCAATACCCACGTCGCTGAAAGAACTTCGATCATTTTTAGGGATGTCAGGGTATTATAGAAGATTTATTTATGATTACGCTAAAATCGCAAAACCCCTGACATCTCTTCTAAGAGGGGAAGGGGGACGAGTACCTAAAAACCAGTCTAAGAAAATACCAATATCCTTAGACGAGGAAGCTAAGAAATCCTTCTTGTCACTCAAAAACGCTCTAACATCGAAAGAGGTAGTACTAACCTACCCAGACTTCGAAAAGGATTTTGAACTCACCACGGATGCTTCCAATTATGCTATCGGTGGAGTGTTGGCCCAAAATAAGAAACCTATCACATTCTTGTCAAGAACTCTGAGTAAGACAGAGGAAGCCTATGCCACCAACGAAAAGGAAATGTTGGCCATCGTTTGGGCATTAACAACTCTTAGAAACTTCCTTTACGGATCCAAAAAAGTGGTAATTTATACAGATCACCAACCTCTAACTTACGCCCTTAGCAATAGAACTCCAACAGTAAGTTGAAAAGATGGAAGTCTATACTGGAAGAATACAACTACGAGCTCAAATACAAGCCAGGGCAAACCAACGTGGTGGCAGACACTCTGTCCAGATTTGTTCCAAGATCAGAAACAAACACATTAGTGACAAGTCAGGCTAATGGTCATTATCCAATTCTTAATGGCATCCAAGTAGTTACAGCACCAATAAATGCATTCCGGAACCAGATAATTTTAAGAATAGGAGACAAAAACAATCACGAAGTCTCTAATCCATTCCAAAATTACATCCGTAACATAATAACAAGAAAAACATTTCCGGAACAAGAACTAATAAATATTTTTAAAGAATACTTAAATCCACACATAGTAAATGGAATTTCAACCACAGAAGAAATTATGGGAAAAATTAAAAAAATTTATTCAGACCACTTTTTAGATTACAAGATTAGATTCACTAAATTATTCATTAAGGATATTCAGGACGAAAACCAGCAGAATGAACTTATTTTGGAAACACATAGACGAGCTCACAGAGGTGCATTGGAAAATAAAGATCAAATTATACAAAATTATTACTTTCCTAAAATGACTAGAAAGATAACCGACCTTGTAAGAGATTGCAGAATATGCAAGGAGAACAAATACGATAGACATCCGCCTAATCCAAAAATTAATTATACGCCTATACCGAGTTTTGCTGGTCACACGGTGCACATTGATATTTTCTCAACGGAATCCAAGTTGGCACTGACCGCGATCGACATATTAACCAAGTTCGCACAAGCACGAATAATTGCGAGTAGATCAATAGAAAATATAGGGTTAACATTAAGGCACATCTTATTTTACTACGGCATACCAGAATATGTTATAATGGACAACGAAAAATCTCTCAATTCCGCAGCCATAAAGGCAATGATGGAGAACGAAATGAGGATTAAAGTATTCACCACGCCGCCTTACAAAAGTGAGGTAAATGGGTAAATTGAGAGATTCCATTCGACACTGTCCGAGATTATGAGATGTCTCAGAGCAGAGGGAGATAACAAACCTTTTGAAGAACTTCTGCAACGGGCTGTAAACGAGTACAACTACACCATACACTCGGTAACCAAAAAAAAGCCATTTGAGTTATTTCTTGGACGCGTTCCTAATATGACACCACAGGAATTCGAAAAAACTCGACACTCCAATATAAAAAGATTAAAAGAAAAGCAAGAGAAAGACATAATTTTTCATAATAAAAAAAGAAAAGTTAGTAAGCAATATGAACCAGGGGACATAATCTATGTGAAGCATAATAAACGAATAGGGCCAAAACTTACATATAGATTCAAAAAAGAAATCGTAAAGGAAAACAGAAACACAACCATACTTACTAAATCTGGAAGAACCGTGCACAAATCCAATATTAAATCTTAATTTTAAATTCTCTTTAATAATATAACTGCCGCAGTCTTAACTTTAAATCATTTATAATACGTTTTTCAGGATTTTGATACATCTAACCAAAGGAGACGTGGAGATTACTGATTACACCGGATCAAGCATAATTGCTGTAAATCTTGGCAAGGCAAAAATTCAAGAAGGGAAATTTAGGATAATTCATGTAGCAGACCTAAAAATTTTACAAAATTCAATAGACGAAATCAAATCATTCCTTTCAGAAGAAACTATTAAGGCTCATCCGATATTTATTTACCTTGAACAAGAAATACAACAGATCAACGATTTAATAGAAGACTTCAAACCACACCGAGAGAAAAGATCCCTAAACTTTCTTGGCACCACGTGGAAATGGATTGCTGGTTCGCCAGATCACGAGGACTTCATTATGATCAAAAAGAAAATGAACAACCTACTCGAAAATAGTAACAAACAAACAGTAATAAATAGGGTGTTTAATGACAGAATAAATAACATAACTAAAATAACTAATAAATTATTTGAAACTATTAGGATAGGAAATGAATTTAGCAATGTAGAAATTTTGAAAGTTCAATACAAACTTAGGTTAATTAAGGAGGAAATTACTTATTTAAAATATGCCATACATTGGGCAAAGGAAGGGATAATAAACTCAATGTTATTGTCTAAAGCAGAAATCAAAACTATAATTAATATATTAGATAATGAAAATTTTCCGTACGAAACTCCTGAAGAAGCATTAGATGTTTCGGATATAAAAATAATTACAAATGGTTCTTGCTTATTCTACGTCATAGAAGTCCCTTTAAATAATAATGAAATTTTTGAAAGAATGTTAATAAAACCAATGAAAACAGATAATGTAATAATAAGTACTAATTTTTCACAAATACTGTCAAACAAATCAAAATTATTTGCAATAACAAAAGAATGTAAAAAATTAAATTTTGTACCAATTTGTAAAAGAGATGAAATCTTAGATTTAAGAAATTCTACTTGCATTCCAAACTTATTAGGAGGAAGAAATTCTACATGTAAAAGTATCCACAACCAGCATATTCCAAGTATTGAAGAATTAACATATGGGATAATACTTCTCAATCAATTTAATGGAACAATCAAGATCGACCATGAGGAACGAAAAATCAGTGGCACTTTTCTAGTCAAAATTCAAAATTCAACAGTAATCATTAACGGCAAGCCTTTCACTTCAAGAGATATCGTAACAACTAAGATAATGCCAGCTATTTTACAACCTCTATTCATAAAACGAGAACTTCACGAACATCTATCATTGGAACTTCTCAAGGAAATACATGTTAATAACACAGAGGAGATTAAATTACTAAAAAGCTAAAAATTTATCAACCAAATAGGGCTCGGATCAACAACGACAGCTGCCATAATAATCATATCCATTTTAACAATAACTTTCATCAGAAGAAAAAGAAACAAAATAATTATCAACAATAAACATCAAGAAACCGAAACCGACAAAATCACCACTATAGAAATGCAACCAAAAGAAGATGCAACAACAGAAATTATCAAAACAATCATTGAAAACAACAAAACACCTACAATAAGAATACAACCCGCTGAAACAACAATCAACTGTAAACCCAAACCTAGAAGAATGTTTTATAATACTCACCTTTGTTAATCAATCAAATCCGGATATTTGATCTTTAAGAGGGGAAGAGTTAACGACAGTTAACAAATTTATTAAATAAAAAAAATTAAATTATTATTAACCAACATTCAACTTGCTGAATAATCAATTTCGCAATTTTAATACTGGGAAATAAACTCAACCTAAATTCCCACAGTTCAATTATCACGCGTAAGCAACATATGCCGAATCAGCAGAATGCAAGTAGAATAATAAAATATTGTAAAAATATCGTTTCGAAATGAATTTAATTATTAATTAGCTTTCGAGCAATAAAGTTCAATTTTGATTAAAACTAAATTTTTGGAGTTATTATTTCTTTTTTTGATATTTATATTTTTTTTATATTTGGAACCCTTGTTAACTTAACTTATATACTTTTCCATTATCTAGCTCGCTTCCTTTAGGTGGTTACAAACACCATACCAAAGTTAATAGACCCTTTTACCTATTCTATAGGTGTAGGGTATAAAAAATAAAGAACATTGATTATTATGTACTATGTATTATTGTGTAGTTCTAAGTCAGCAAATTATTTTTTTTATTGTATATATTATAATACGAGTAATTATAAGTTTAACTTTAATAATTTTTATAACGACCTTGCTTTGTAAAATAAATAAAATATTTGAAGCAACAAAGCAAGGAGTTAGTGGAAAACAATTAGCCATGCGTTATGGTATTATAATGCTAATTTTTAATTTTAGAGAGTTTTTGGGCCACCGCTATACTTGCTAGACTGGTATCCATGTTTGGGTATGCAATCAATTATTCGGATTATCGAAATATTGCTGTATATAACAAAAAACAAAGCTTTTATCTAGTTTTCGAAATCGACTCGACATCGGGTTCAAATTAAAGTCATTACCAAAATTTAATAACTATATATATTCAATTAAAAAAATAACAATGCAGTATTGCTAAACGAAACCTCATAATTGACAAACGTCACATTAATTTTGTATCATAATAGTCACAAGCTTTGTATCATTGGGTCGAAAGCTTCCAACTCGTCTATAAACAATGTAGACAAACTAAAAGACGAGATCTGTTCATTAAAAACAGACATAAGGGAGCTTTCTGGAAAAGTCGATGCCGGCAGTAATGTAAACAAAGCTTTTCAAACAGATAAAAAAAAGACCGTTAAAGAAGCTG
Source organism: Dolichopus griseipennis (assembly GCA_963082915.1). Taxonomy (NCBI): domain Eukaryota; kingdom Metazoa; phylum Arthropoda; class Insecta; order Diptera; family Dolichopodidae; genus Dolichopus; species Dolichopus griseipennis. The sequence goes on from OY720442.1 coordinate 86,822,815, forward strand.
GGTCACAAACGGACCAGTTTGTCAGCTTTATTTCTTCGCTCGATACTACTACTCTGAGGCCTGAGTACTTCAAACCGACAAAAACTTTATCAGCTGTCAAAACAACGTCGAGTTCATCCGCCAATGCTGTGTATGACATTTCATTACGTAGTGAATTGAAATGCGTAGAATGCTAATAATAATAATAACAATGAGAATAATCATAATAATATTAATAATAATTATGACAATCATAATAGTAATAATATTAATATTAATAATGATAATACTAATACTAATACTATTAATAATAATAATAATAATAATAATAACAATAATAATAATAATAATGTTAATAATGATATTGCTACTACTACTAATAATAATAATAAAAATAATAATAATGTTAATAATGTTATTTCTAATACTAAAAATAATATTAATAATAATAACCTTAAAGCTAATTTCTCGTTAAACCCTCTGTTACCTCCAATTGTAAGAATGACTCAGAAATCTCTAACAGAAGACTGTACCTACGCACTTTCCAGATTTAGAGATGAAAAAATTCTAAATTATGCGAGGCTATTTCTAGCATTTTTACATGATGACAAAAATAATCGCGTAATTGAGGGTAAAACAAGAACAAATTTACTTGTGTTGATACATAATGAAGGGTTACCATCTAATTACAAGGAATTATATGACCTTTATTTTAAGTATCACATTAAAATTGGTTTCACTTCCAAACAGGTAGAAGAAGATCTAAATGCTTTTCGTAGTCATTGCAATAGCAATTACTACAATCACTCGTACCAATCTCGTGAAAATTATAATAAGTTTTTTCGGCCGAGCAGAAAATAACTATTTAAATTCAAAATTCTATATCGATTCTTACACTAATTCCAATTTAGTCACACTGTCTAACCATAGTATTAAAAATAAAAATAGCGTTAGTTCCTCTAATAAACTGAAATTATTCTACCACAATTGCAGTGGTATGAGGGGAAAGCTTAAGAAATTATATATTGATGCTAAGTCATGTGAATTTAATATTATTGCTATCACTGAAACATGGTTAAACGATTCCTTTGTTAATGAAGAAAATTTGGACAGTACTTGGTCGATTTATAGAAAAGATCGGGATTATCTTGCTACAAATTGTTCCCGTGGTGGTGGTGTACTACTTGCAGTAAACAATACCTTATCTAGTGTGGCATTAATCACTAGGACTTACCACTCTTTTGATCACCAATTTATTAAAGTTAACTTAGGTAATAATTTTTTATACCTGGGTATTGTTTACTTTCCTCCTAATTCTGACAATTCCTCTTATTCGGAATTTTTCGAGATATACCAGCAGGGTATATCAAATATGAATGAGGATGATTCAATTATAATGTTAGGGGACTTTAACCGTCCTTCTTTATCTTTTATTGTTGACGAATCTGATAATTTGTTACTACCAATCAACTTTCAGGACGAAATAGATTTCGATCTAATTAATGTATTTTATGGTAATGATTTACAACAAATTATCAGCTTTCCAAATAATTATTACAAGTGGTTAGATCTTGCATTCACGAATGCATATGATAAAGTGGTGGTAAAGCTCGCTGATGATTCAGAAAACCTTTTTACAAACACTCCGCATCATAACGCAATCATCTTCGAATTTTCCACTCCTATACCTCTTTTTACCAAATCTTACAATAATACTTTTGTATATGACTTTCTTAATGCTGATTATCAAAGCATTAATAATGCTTTATCAGTCATCAGTTGGGACGACCTGTTAATCGAACAGGATATTGATTTGATTATCTCTCAATTCTATGCAAAGTTATTTGAGATAATTAACTCCTTTGTTCCTAAAATTCGCAAAAAGGACAAGACAACCGAACCTTGGCTGAACAGTGAACTTAGGACATTGCGTAACCAACGCAATAAACTATACAAAATAATTAAAAATTCAAAAGAACCTAATAATGACTTATTAAACAAGTACAAAGATCTTGCTTTTGAATTTAAACAAAAATCTAATTTGGCTTATGATAGATATCTCACTAACGTAGGCGACAAATTAATTACAGATCCTAAAAAGTTTTTTGACTTCGTTAACACAAAACGTAAAAGTTATGGTTATCCAAGCGTAATGTCAAAAGACAATACGTTTTCTAATTGTCCTAAAACGATCTGCAATTTCTTTGCTAAATCTTTTCAAAAAGTTTATCGTCCACACGAGTCTCCATTTAATTTCGATTTCTCTAACTTAATTAATAATTCAAATCCTATTATTACGGACTTATATCTTACCGAAATTGAAATATTTGAAGCAATCACTAAACTTGATACTAAAAAAGGTATAGGACCTGACCTAATCCCACCGACTTTTTTATACAACTGTGTTAGTTATCTAACTTATCCACTTCATTATATTTTTAATAAATCTCTTTCTTCAGGTATTTTCCCTCTTGTTTGGAAATCTTCTTATCTTACCCCTATTCATAAAAAGGGAGATAAATCATTCGTCGAAAATTACCGTGGCATTGCTATTTTATCAACTATTCCAAAGTTGTTCGAAAAAATGGTTGTTAACAAAATTACACCCATCATTAATACAAAACTAAACGAACAACAACATGGATTCAGAAAAGGTCGTTCCACAACAACAAACCTTTTGGTTTATACTTCTGAAATCCTTAATGAAATGGAAAATGGGCACCAAGTTGATGCTATTTACACGGACTTTAGCAAAGCATTCGATCGTGTTGATCACAAAATTCTATTAAACAAACTTGCAACTTTAGGTATTTTTGGCTCTTTTCTTTACTGGATATTCTCCTATATTTCAAATAGATCGCAAAATATCAAATTTCAAGGATTTTTGTCAGACCCAATTAATGTTACATCAGGAGTACCACAAGGTAGCCACATAGGACCACTCTTGTTTAATATATTCATTTCCGATCTTTCTAGTAAACTTTTCGGTGTGTCACATGTTGCATTTGCTGACGATCTCAAGATTTATCATGTAATTAAAAATAGTTCTGATGTTGCATTACTTCAGACAAATCTTATTTCTCTACAAGAATGGTGCTTCTCTAATAAACTAGAACTAAACATTGAAAAATGCAAGGTTATAAGTTTTACACGTAAGAGATCTACCATTTCATTCGGTTATAATATAAATAATGTAACCCTTGAAAGGGGTTAAAAGCATTACCGATTTAGTGACTCTGTTGGATGATAAACTGAATTTCCATCTCCATTATGAGTATATGATTTCCAGGGCAAACAAAATGCTCGGCTTTATAAAAAGAAGAGCTAAAGAATTTAGCAGCATTGCTGTAACTAAAGCTCTTTATTGTTCTTTAGTACGTTCTATTCTTGAATATGCTAATATTGTGTGGGATCCTGCATTTCAAATACATTCTGATAGAATAGAATCCGTACAAAAGCAATTTCTTCTTTTCGCTTTAAGAAATCAATATAATCCTAGAGATTATTCAATTCTGCCTAGCTATCTCGTAAGACTTAATTCATTGAATATGTTAACGTCATCCTCACGCAGGCAAATTCTTTCTTCCTGCTTTACTTTTGACGTCTTAAGAAAAAACATTGACGTTCGGTATTTATTGGATAACTTTAAAATAAACAATGGTGCGAGAAATACGAGAAGCACTAAATACTTAGTTGAAAATACTCATAGAACTGAATATGGAAAAAATGAACCAATAAATAGATGTTGCATTACATTCAATAAACACAGTCATCTTTATTCTACACAAATTTCTCGATACACTTTTAAACATAAATTAAACTTAAAATTCATTCATGACCTAAGACAATAATTTTAACCTTCATTATATCATATTACACTTCAAGTTCATATTATTTTTTTTTAATTTAGTTATTTTATACAGTTAGTTAATACAGTTAGTATTCATAAATTTAATTTCAACTGTGTTTTTGCTTTGTATGCATTTTCTACAAATAAACAAATAATTATACTTTTGATTCTTAATGTATTTAAAATTTTTTTGGCTATGTAATCAAATTTCATGTTAATTATAAGTTTTAGTTTTAAGAATTTTTTTGTAAAAACCTTGTTTTGGTTCAAATAAATAAATAAATTTAGCAAGATCAATTTTTTAGAACTTTTGGTTTAAATAAAGCAGTTTAATATTTAGATTTTCTATACGTAAAAAAAAAAATTAATTTTTAAATTATTATTGTTTTTTTGTATGTAATTTTTACAATATTTTCATTAATTTTTGTTTTGTATTTTCAAATCGCTGTTAAAAATTTTTGGCTATTCTAAGGTTTAACCAGTATCCGCGTAGGACCAAATGACTAAATATAAAAGATAGTTGGTGTTGCCAGCTTTCAAAAAATATATAGCTTTAATGGCGCGTATTATCCTTTAAGGACGAAAAGGACAATGAAAAGTATCCTTGTCATTTTAGTCTATTTTACAAAAAACGGTATATCTAGCGATCTGATTAATATATATATATATTCAATCAAAGCTATTAATTAAGATGACGGTCTGGAGAATATTTAAACGTTTATTTGATGACGATAGGTGTTGCCGTTTTGGAGATATTGCAATTTCAAGTGGAAATTTAAAACAAAAAAAAAAAAAATTTTGAACTTTCAAAAAAACCACTATAACTATGAAATTTTCAAAAGCACCCTGTATTTTTTATTATACTGTTAGGTCTTTTGACACTCTTTCAAACGGTATATAATAAGTATGGTATATGTTGACAAATAGCCCCACCAGAGAACATGAATGAAAAACTGACACAACAATTTTATTAAAAAATACATTTTCATACTTTATTTCTCATAAATTTATTTTGCCTAAAAATATTTCCATAGCTTTAGCGAGCAAGAATTTTAGAGTTTGTTACAAAATCAGGATTATACGCTTTTTCCAGAATATTTATACATTTGTATACGTGAGATTCTGAATTAGGAGGGATTTTAGAGTTGGATTCAAAATCAGGGTTTCAATAATTTGTTTAGCGGGGGTTTGGGGGCCGCAGCCCCCACTATTTTTAAATTTTTATTTGTTGAAATATGCATGTAAAAAATAATAAGGATATATTTTATAGTTAGCTACAATTACAGGATTATACGCTTTTTCCAGAATATTTATATATTTGTGTACGTGAGATTCTGAATTAGGAGGGATTTTAGAGTTAGATTCAAAATCAGGGTTTCAATAATTTGTTTAGCGGGGGTTTGGGGGCGGCAGCCACCACTATTTTTTTATTTTTATTTGTTGAAATATGAATGTAAAATACCACTGTTTTTAAAAAATAGTTTGTCATTATATTTTGATTTTTGGAATTATTTTTTTTGGAATTGTTTTTTTTTTTGGAATTTTTTTATACCTGGAAACATATTTATAACATATTAAAATTTTTTTTTTCAAAAATAAAATTATTTAATTCATTTAAAAAGTACGGCTGAAAAAATTGTAATACATATCAACAGCTGAAAAAATTGTAAAACATATCAACATTTTTTTATACAGAAAAAATTACAAAACAAAAAAATTTTTATTTCATAAATGCTTATATCTTCTAAACGCTTTAATATAGACATACCTTATGTATGCCCAAATTATAGCAAAAAATAAGAGCTTTCCGACGATGTAAAAATATTTAGAGGGTTTCTTTGCAAAATTTTGAAAAATATGAGTTTTAGAGAAAGGATGTTAAAAATTTTTTTTTTTGCAAACATTTTCAACTTTGAACTACAATATCTCCAAAACGGCAGCACCTATCGTCATCAAATAAACGGTAAAATATTTTCCAGACTATCATCTTAATTAAACTGCTTAAACTGAATACATATATATTACACAGATCGCTAGTTATAACGGTTTTTGTAAAATAGACTAAAATAACAAGGATACTTTTAAATGTCCTTTTCGTCCTTAAAGGATAATATGCGCCATTAAAGCTATATATTTTTTTAAAGCTGGCAACACAAGCTATCTTTTATATATAGTCATTTGGTCCTACGCGGATACTAGTTAAACCTTAGAATCCCCAAATTTTTATATGCATTCAAAGTTCAAACACATAATATTTGTTTATAATATTTAATAAGTGTTTATAAAAATTTTATTTTTTAACATGTTAATTATACGAAATTGGATATTAATTATTATTTATGACTTTTGTGTTAATGCATACGTCGTCAGACAAACTTGTTTATGTAAATTTTGTATGTTTTAAAAATTTAAAAATAGGCCTTTATTGTATAAAACTTTATGATCTCAGAAAAAGGCAATAGCATCAACCATATTTTAAAACTGATATTACAGAAAAAACTATAATATTTGTCTATCCGAAAAAATTGTAGTATTCGCATTAATATTTTGTAAATATTTTAAATCATTAGTTTTATATAAATAACTAAAAGAGCAATTTTCTTTTATGTATGGGAAATTCCTTTGCGCAAAAGGAAGTATTTGACTCTAAAGAAAACAAGTACAGGTATCCCTCGATTTATGTTACATCTTTATATGCTTTTAGTTTTATGTCAATAAAACTTTTAGCACTAGGTTTCGCTTTATGTTTCTGTCATTTTTGTTTTGTGTTCTTTTTAAAAATTTTTCCACCAGATTTCGTTTTATGTTGCTGTCATCATTTTGGGTTTTTTGTTTCGTTACATGTTTTTGTCAGTTTTCATTTATATTGTTATACCCTACACCTATAGAATAGGTAAAAGGGTATATTAACTTTGATATGGTGTTTGTAACCACCTAAAGGAAGCGAGCTAGATATGGAAAAGTATATATATTTGTGATCAGCGTGACCCCCTGAGTCGATATAGCCATGTTCGTCCGTCCGTCCGTAGGCACGATAACTCAAAAAATAATGGAGCTATCTTGATGAAATTTTAACTGTAGGTTACTAGGGCAGAAAGTACGGCGGGGATTGCATATGGGCGAAATCGGCCCATTGGTTCGGATTCTGGACCTTTTAATCGATCGAAGGGCTAACGATCATATAAAAAAAATCACGATAACTCAACAACTAATGACCTTTTCTTCATCAAATTTGTGCTGTAGGTTACTAGTAATGAAACTACTTCGGAGATTGCGTAAGTTCTGGATTGAACCATGGGTTCGGAACCTAGAACTTTTTGATCGAATTTACGCCAAACGAGCATAATTCCGAAACCAATGAAGATAGAACCTCCAAATTCTGTATCAGGGTGTCCCTTCCTATTTCCTTAATGTCTTTGAAATTTGGGCTTCATTGGAGTAGTGGGTCGGGGACCAGCCATACATTTCCGAAGACCTTAAAGCATATCTTCAAAATTAATAAAGATAACAACTTAAAAAAATTTAGAAGCTTCAAATTTGGCCTAAGGGTGTTCTTTGCTATCTCTTGCGTGTCCCCCTAATTTGGGATCAATTGGAGTGGTGGTTCAGTATCCCTCTTAGACCTCTTAAGTTTTAAAAGCTTATAATCGAAATTATTAAAAATAGTAACTTAAATTTAAGATAGAACGTTCAAATTGTGTACAAGGGTTAACTAGTGCTTAAAGTTAAGCGTGGACTGCATAAGGGCGAAATCAGCCCAAGGGTTCGGATTCTGGACTTTTTAATCGGTTTCAGGGCAAACGAACATATATAAATAATCACGATAACTCAACAACTAATGACGGAATGATGACGGAACTAATGAAATTTGTGCTGTAGGTTATTGGTAATGAAGCTACGGCGGTGATTGCGTACGGTGAGGATTGGACAATGGGTTCGGAACTTAGAACCTTTTGATCGAATTTAGGCCAAACTATCATAATTCCGAAACCAATGAAGATAGAACCTCCAAATTTGGTTTCAGGGTGTCGCTTTCGATTTCCTTAGTGTCCTTGAAATTTGAGCCCAATTGGAGTAGTGGGTGTAGACCAGCCACTCAGTTCCAAAGACCTTAAAGCATATTTTCGAAATTAATAAAGATAGTAACTTGAAACAAATGTAGAAGCTTCAAATTTGGCACGTGGGTGTTCTTTACTATTTCCTGCGTGTCCCTCTAATTTTGGATCAATTGGAGTGGTGGTTCTGTACCTTTCTTAGACCCCGCAATGTGTAAAAGTTTATCATCGGAATTAATAAAACTAGTAACTTAAAATTAAGATAGAACGTTCCAATTGTGTACAAGGGTTAACTAGTATGAAAGTATGACGATGACTGCATATGGGCGAAATCGTACCATAATTTTCGGTTCTGGTACCCTTAAAAAGTTCAAGGGCTAACAAACATATATCTTAAAAACACCATAACTCAAAAAATAATGCCGCTATTTTGATGAAATTTAAACTCTAGGCTACTAGTAATGAAAGTACCATTGGAATTGGTTCTGGTCGAATTTGGTCAATGAGTTCGGATTCTAGAAGCTTTTGATCGATTTGAGGCCGAGCGAGTATAATTTCGAAGCCAAAGAATATATTTCCTATGTGTCCCCGAAATTTAGACTTAATTGTAGTGGTTCAGCTATGTTCAAAGTACTTGCTGCATTTATGTAAAATTTATTTTTATATTTAAATGAATTATATGAAAAGGTGTAAGTTTGTAATTGTATTTTAGAAATACATTTATTGCATATTTTGCGTATGAGCTTTTCTATTAGGTATATTAACTAGCCATTTAAAATAATTGCAATTTTGAAAAATTTGGATTATTAAATATATTATGCTTTGATCAGCTTTTTATCACAAAATTTAATAACTAGAATTTTTTCATTTTGTAATTGAATTGCAATAAATATATTTTCATTTATAACAAGTTTTTTTATTTTTTTTAATATTTTTAAATAAATAAATTAGTAAGAATTTGTAATATTTTTTAAGAGATAGTATAATTAGAAAATGTTTTTAGTATTATAAAGTTAATTTGGTTAGCTATGTCTTACAATCAAATTAATAACAGCTTTTATGGCGTTAAAATGACTTATTGATATGTCATTAAATTTGAACCAAATAGGTGTAGGGTATTTCTAAGTCGGTTGCACCGACTGACTGTTTCTTTACTTGTTTTTGTTAAAATTTGAAATTAAAATTTGTCGCTTTGTTAAAATAAAAATATAAAATTAAATTAAAAGTTTTAATTTACATTTTTTAAAATTTTTACAGAAGAGAATATTACTTTTTCTTATAATAGAATAAAACTATGATTGTTTACGCTGTTATATTATTAAAATTATTGTTATTACTTCTATTATAAAAACCACGATTATTTGAATTATTGTTTCTATCATTATTATAATTATTAAGGTTGTTAGTATTCCTACTATTTGTAACCCTAATATTATTTGAACTACTATTACTCGAGATTCCAGTTTGTACGAGCTCATAATATGCTTCTTCTAAAGTAGAAACATTTTTAATTCTTAAATACATATTATCAGCTCGTGGTAATTTATTTAAAAATTTTTCTAATATACTTTGCTCATTGTTTGCCGTACTAAACTCTAATAAAGGATTAGGATCTAACTTATATTTAAGGTTTAGATTATCTAATATTTTTAATAATTCATTATAGTATTAACTTACATTAAAATATTTGATTGCATCTGCTTGCTCTTTCAATTTCAAATAGGATTCTTGGACTCCAAATGATTTTATCAGTAATTGTTGTTTTATCGGGCCCCAAGTTGCTGTTTCTAACCTCCTAATAGATATTGCCGCTCTGCCTTGTATTTTTGTTGTCAAGATGTTTAATAGACACGCTTTTGCTGCAGGGTCTGCTGTTAACCCTATTATTGTATCTACTTGGTTTAAAAAGTGTGACAACTCGAAAGTGTTGTCACCTGTAAACACTGGTACAGCTCGATCTTCTTTAATTAAATCGTGAGCTGTTAAATTTAAACCACCTTGTGCCATATTTGGTGTTATGATATTTATATTATTATTTTGCGTTATTAGTTGTATATTAGAATAGTTCGAATGACAACTATTTTCGTTTTCACTCACTTCACTGATAGTTCTTAATTGTATGAGTCTAAATAGTGAAACCGGAATTCTATACGGCTTAATTCACAATAAACATATAAAATTTTTTTTTTTATTTTATTTTATTTTTATTATAGTACGCCAATTATTTTGTTAAAAGAAAAACTAGTATTAACCGTCACTATCCTTTTTTTTTTTATTATAGTTTTTAATTTAAAAACAAAATTTATTTCTTATATTTTTTTTTTGTTATTATAACTTAATATTTTATTAGATAGTTATATTTAACCAGATTAATTACACTAGCTATAATTACACGATCCTACCGACTGCGCCAGTTTTATATATTTATATATATATATTGTGAAAAAAAAAATGAAAAATAAAATATGATTTAAATAAAAACACAATTTTTATATTAAACAATTTATTGATTTTTATTTTCACGACCGTTTTAAAGAATGGTTAAACTTAGACTAAATTATCAAAGAAGTTTTCAATATAAATTTTAAAATTAATTTCTTTTTAAAATTACAAAACAAAATTATTATTATATTATCTTTTTTTATTTTTCATTACTTATCCTAAAAAAAATACAAATTGCTTAATACAAAAAAAATATATTAATAATCAATAATATACTTAACATCGGTTTCCGATATTGCAACACACAAGAAGAAAAAGAATTTATTTTTGTTGTAATTTGACACTTAAATAAATGTCAAATGTTTGGTTCCAAAACGAAATTACAACATATTTAGAATGAAAAAAAAAAACTAAGTCATATAACAACGTTCATTAACATTTCAGTTTTTTTTTTTTAATGAAATATGATCTAGTATAAAATCGTTCAACTTAGTTTAATATTTGAGTACTTGAATAATAAAAAAAAAATTATATTTGTTGCGTTAGGTCAGGAGAGCTATAATTGTTATTTATTACGTAATGAAGAGAATTAAGATATATTTGTTTGGAAATTTATATTAAGGAAAATTTCGTATTAATATTTTAAAAATAAAAATTATGTTTTGATAACGAAATTTATGAATTCTGGTTCTGAGAATTTGCTTGAATGATCTTGTTCAAGATTTCGTTAGATGGATATATGACTTACATGAGTTCGTTCGATAATAAATATAAAATTAATTGACATGCCAACAACAGTAATTTATGTTTTTAATTAAAAAAAACTTTCAAAAAAAAAGTGAAATTGAAATGTTTCGTTCATCCCACACTATTGGAATTCTCAGTGGGAAATACTAATGTTGGACAGGAATAACCAAGACAAATCCAACGCAAATTTGATCTAACAAATGCCTTTACATAAAAAAATTATTAATATCATCCGTGAGTTGTAAAAATAAATAATATAAAGCAAAAAAAAAAGGTTTCTAGTTTATAAAAACAGGAAAGTTTTAATTTTTAAGTCCTAATAGCCCTTAATTTCTAGGAATGAAATTGCGAAATTAAGAGCTATTACTTAGAATTTCATTATCTGAACAAAAGTAATTAAAACTAAGAGGCACTTTCACCCTCGGTTACTGCCAATGGGGTGTAATCCACCCCAATCAAGTTTACAAGACAAAATACAGATGAAAATTCAAAAGTAAAAACCAATATGTAATCTCGTTTTGGACATTTTTTTTTAATTTTGTGTAAATTAAATGTGGACTTTGATAAAAAAGACCTCGAAAAATGCAATCCAAAATGGGTCTGGGTGGATTACACCCCAGACAGTAATCTTTACACAAAATTTTTTTACAAAATGGGGTAGATTACACCCCCGACAGTAATCTTGACACACAATTTTTTTACAAAATGGGGTAGATTTCACACCCGACAGTAATCTTGACACAAAATTTATTCATAATAACGAAATTTTGTATTATGGTAGATATTTGAGTTATAATTGGGAATTTTTTTCAGTTATCACTTTGATCAACATAATATTATTATTATACTATTATATTAAAAAAATACAAATATTTGAAAAATACTGAAAAAATAAAAAAAAATAAATTGAAATTAAAAAAAGTTAAGGTTTGGGTTTGGTTGGCGCTCACATTCCTGGGTTGTTAAGTGTTAAACATAACCACTAAACCACACAGCCCTTAATAATAAACTGCATAAAAGTATGCTGTATATAAAAGAAGTTTCGTGAATTATATAATATAAAAGTATTTAAATTTTGAACTCACAGATTAAATTTGTAAAATTTCAATTAAAAAGAATTAATTTTTGAATTAAAATCAAGTCAAACTATTTAAAGAAGAAAATATTAAAAGTAAAGTGAAATAATAAATATTTTAAAATAAAATAATAAATATTTGAATTACCATAGCTACAAAAGCGTACAATTTGTGTGAATTGTTACAATTTGGAGGCAATATCATAAATTGGGTTTTTGGAATTTTTTTTTTTTAATACTGAAAACTGGTGAGATAAATTACATTAATTTAACAAAATTTTTCTCTAAAAAATTGTTCCTGCTGAAAAAAATTTTGTTAATAAACTTTTATTTCTTATATTTCAGCTTTCAAAAACAACCAAATGCAAGAACGTGGCATGAAAATTATAGATTTTGTGATAATTAAAAAAAAATTAATTTTAATTTTATTTATTTTCTATTTAAAAGAAGTATTTTTGGTTTTTATTATATATTTATTTATTTAGTTTTTAATAAAAAAAAGTTTATATATCTAAATTTGTAGAATTTTTACTGATTTAATCTGGAAAAAAATTCCCTTAAAATATTTATGTTATAACAGTTCAAATAAGCATTTGAATGTATGGAGTGTTTTCCACCCCTGGATAGTAACTATGTAACGTAAATAGAGGGCAGTAACCGAGGGTTTATATATTTATTTATTTAGTTTTTAATAAAAAAAAGTTTATATATCTAAATTTGTAGAATTTTTACAGATTTAATCTGGAAAAAAATTCCCTTAAAATATTTATGTTATAACTGTTAATAGTATAAAAAAAAACACGTCATATCTGCTTGATAGTTTATTAAAGAAAAAAAAAAACATAAGAAAAGATTATCATAAATATATAACAAAACAAAAACAATATTTAAATGCACATGTTATTTAACAGACATGAGCAAATTATTAACCAAAAATGTGTTGATAAACTTGTATATTTAACACTTCCACTTTTATCAAACATTTTTATTCTACAAAATATTTCTTTTAATAAATGAAATTCAAAAAACTTATCAATTATAATCAACAATTATAATCAAAAAAATTAATGTTTCTTTCTTTCTAATATTCGTTTTGTTATAAACCAAATTTACAATTTAAAATTAATATTCGTTTTAATATTAACCAAAATTTTTTTTGGTATATAATATATATAGTTAGGTATATAAGCTTGAAAACAATTAATTACTTTAAATTTTAATTTTACATAAAATTTACAAATTTCCAGCTTTACATAATAATAAACAAATAATAAAATAAATTTAAATTCAAGTTCAAGGTTAACCTTTTTTTTTTTTTTTAAATAAATTTAAATTCAAGTTCAAGGTTATCCCTTTTTTTTTTTTTTAAATAAATTTTAAATATTATATAATATGGTATATAAGCACATTATCTATTAATCAGCTGTTTAGAAATTTAATTATTTTAAGGTTACCATATATTCAAAATATTTCAACTTTATAAACTAACAAAAATTATATGAAAAACTTATATATTTTTTTTTTTTTTTAAAATTAATTAATTAATTTTCATCATATTAATTAATTTGTTGAACTTTTCTTTTACCAAGGGTTTAGTTAAAATATCAGCAACTTGATCAGATGATTGTACGTATTGTAAATTAAATAAGTTGTCCTCGAATTTTTCACGTATAAAGTGGTATCTAACGTCAATGTGTTTTGTCCTTTTATGAAATTCTGGATTTTTCACTAATTTCATAGCACTTTGATTGTCCATGAAAAGAGTTGCAGGTACTTCGTGATCGAGTAGTAGTTCTTTAATTAAAAGTTTCAACCAAATTAATTCCTTCACCGTTTCTGATGCCGCTATGTATTCCGATTCAGTCGTTGATAACGCCACACATTTTTGCTTTTGTGATTGCCAGGAAATGGCACCATTTCCCAACAGACAAATGTAACCACTTGTAGATTTCCGAGAATCAGTATCACCAGCGAAATCAGCGTCACTGTAACAATTGAGATGCAATGTATTGCTAATTTTAAAATATATGCCTTTGTTTGTGGATCCCTTTAAGTACTTGAAAATTCTTTTAACAGCATTTACATGCACAGCATTATGTTTTTCCAAAAATCTACTAACACTACTTACTGCGAAAGCAATGTCAGGTCTTGTTCCTACTGCCAAAAACATAAGACAGCCAACAGCTTCCCGAAATGGATAATTTTCTCTTTTTGATGACTTATTATAAAGAGACAATGATGAATCAGCAGGTGTTGCAACAGGATTCGCATCAGACATATTAAATCTTCTCAGTATTTTATTTGCATAAGAGTTTTGATGAACATGAATTGAACCATCGTTCATATATGATATTTCTAATCCAAGGAAATAATTTGCAATTGAAACTTTTATTTCAAATTCACGTTGCAAATACTCTATTAATAAATTAATATCAGAACCTTTGGTTGCTGCTACGAGTCCATCATCAATGTATATGGCCAACAAAATAGTGTTACCGTTTTGAATTCCAGTAAAAACACACGGATCTGCTGTTGTTGCTGTTAAATTAAATCTTTTTAGAAATTTGGTAAATCTTTTGTTCCAGCATCTTGAGGCTTGCTTTAAACCATATAGACTTCTTTTTAAGTAACAAACTTTATCAGTTCCATCATCATATCCTACAGGTTGCTTCATAAAAATATCCTCATCTAGTTCACCATATAAAAAGGCACTTTTCACATCAAATTGCATTATTTTAAAATTTTTATAGGCTGCAATTGCTAATATTGTTCGAATTGATGTAAATTTTACTACAGGGCTAAAAGTTTCACCATAATCTATTCCAAATTCTTGTGTGAATCCCCGTACAACTAACCGTGCTTTATATCTTTCTATTTTTCCATCAGCTAAAAATTTAATTTTATATATCCATCTATTATCAATAATCTTACGATCTTTAGGAGGTGTAACTAATGTCCACGTTTTATTTTTGTGTAATGATAATATTTCTTCATCCATGGCCTTTTTCCATTCTACTACATTAGGTGATACACAAGCTTCATCGAAGGTGTTTGGTTCAACACAATCAGCTAAAAAAGCAAGACTTTCTGAAACAATACTTAAATTAGAAATATAATTGTATTTTGTTTTCTTAGGAAACGACAAAGAAATTTCTGGTTCCATCATTTCTGCATCTCTTTTTTTTTAGGGAACGTTACAGAATTATCTAGTTCCACCATTTCTGTATCTAATATACTGTCATTTGGATTATCCATTTCGATATCATCGTCACAAAAATCTTCCACTAAATTTGTACCATCTTCTTTTTCATATTGTTCCGAGATTTTATTCATTGAATCTTCACCATTATTTTTTTTAGTTGAATATTCAGAACTAACACCTTTAATTAAATTATCATTATTAGTTTTATTTATCTCAACAGAATGAATTTTATTTTTATTTTGTGTTATAATATTATCAATTTTTGTATTCTCGGTAGAGTTTTTATTTAATTTAAAATCGTTATACATGTCAAAAATTGAACTTGAATTTCCTTGATCATTTTCATTTGTTGAACTGTTTTCTTGAATTTCTACTACACTAGAACCGTTAAAGTCGTTTATTTCCTTGAAAATTACATCATGTGATAACTCCACCTTCCTTGTTTCCGGAATCCAAACGCGATAACCTTTTGAATTATTTGCATATGCAACAAAAATTCCTTTAAGTGCTTTTTTTTGCAGCTTGCGCCTTTTTTCTTTTGGAATATGAATGTAAACTTCACATCCAAATATTTTAAAGTTTTGAATTGCAGGCTCTTTGTTGTACCATATGATACTTCCACTGAACTTGGGCCAGTGCGATTTAAAACGTATACAGCTGTGTTAACCGCTTCTGCCCAGAATTTTAAATCAAGATTCTTTGCATGTATCATAGTTCTGGCTGCCTCCATAATTGTTCTCATTTCCCGTTCAGCTCTACCATTTTGTTCAGGGCAATACGGCACTGTAGTGTGATGTCGAACACCATGTTTTTCTAGAATACGAGTGACATGTCCATGAACGTATTCAGATCCATTATCTGATCTTAAAATTTTGACATTATTGTCTGTATCTATTTTAACTTCGTTTAAAAAACATTCAATTAAATTTCCCACTTCAGTTTTTTCTTTGATAAAGTAAACCATCCTAAAATGTGAAAAATCATCTTTAAATAAAACAAAATACCTTGCTCCACCATAAGAATTTTCTTGCATGGGTCCGCAAACATCAGTGTGTATAAGTTCACCTTGCTTTGTTGCCCTGTTTGTACTATGTCCAAATGGCATTCTATGATGTTTGCCCATAACACAAGCTTCACAAAAAAAAATTTCTGAATCAGAAAACTTAATGTTTTTATCATTTAAAAACTTTCTTATGTATGAAATGTTTTGATGACATAAACGTTCATGCCACGTTTTCAATGATTTGATTTGTTTAATTTTTACTGACACATTTGCTACTACATCAACGTTAACGTTATTTATTTTAAATAACATTTTAAACAGTTTTTGTTCACGCACACCTACTGCAATAATTTCTTTATTTTTAATTAGTTCACATTTATTATTATTTGAAAGCAAAATCATTCCTTTATCTAAAGCACAGTTGGATGAGAATAAATTCATTTTTATTTCAGGTACAAAAAGAACATCTGATAAATATTTTTCTATCCATGTTTTGTTGTTAAATGCTAAAATATTTATGTCCCCACGACCATAAGCATAAATTATATCACCATTACCAACACGCACTTTAACTGGATTTTTGAAAGTTTTATAATTTGTAAAATAATCTTTCCTATTTGTCATATGATCACTTGCTCCTGAGTCTAAATACCAATCACTTTTGTTGTTTACATTACTTGAAATAAATGCTTGACTTACTAGTGCTGAACTACCTTTTTGTGAATTTTGATTTGCTTTTCTCCGCGGGCAATTTATTTTCCAGTGTCCAGTTTGATTACAAATAAAACATTTTCCTAATTTTTTATTATGGTTGACTTTATTAAAATTTTTACGATTACTTTTTAAGGCTTCGTTCATATTATCATTTTGTACACCCATGCGTGATTCCTCCATAATCAATCTAGATGTTAGGTTAGAAAGAGTTTGGTTCTCTGTAGATGTAGATTCCCACGCGGTATAAAAATGATTGTAACTTGATGGTAATGTTGTTAAAATTTTTGTTATAACCATTGACTCCGACACGGGTTCTCCTAAATCTTTCAACTGTTGAACTATTTTTTCAAGTTTTGAGATGTGGATAGAAATGTTGTCTTCGGGCAGTTTTTTAAAACTGTAGAATCTCTGCTGTAGCAAATGAATGCTTGTGGTTGACTTCTGTTCATATATGTTTTCTAATTTTTTCCACATTTCACAAGCGGTGGAACAATTCATTAAATGAATTAAAGGTTCCTGTCCTACATTTGTAGCAATAATTCTTTGGGCTTTCGAATCTTTTCGTGTCCATTCTACTTGTTGCTCTGCTTCTACTGGCCGACAAGTCGTGCCATTAACTATATCCCAATAGTCCTCAGCGTTCAAAATTATTCTTGTTTGAAACTTCCACGTGGGCCAATCATCCGCATTTTTCAATTTTTCCAACCTCAAATCTTTGTCCATTTTGACCACCGGTTTTTCCTTTATACTGCAAATTAATCAATATATTTTTTGCTTTTTTTTTTTTTTTTTTTACAAAACCTGCTTTTTCCAAAAAAGTTCCTTCTTGCTTATTTTATCCGTAAAAAAAAACTTAAAAAATTTATTTTAAAAATTTTGACTGGGCTCATAACCTGTTAATAGTATAAAAAAAAACACGTCATATCTGCTTGATAGTTTATTAAAGAAAAAAAAAAACATAAGAAAAGATTATCATAAATATATAACAAAACAAAAACAATATTTAAATGCACATGTTATTTAACAGACATGAGCAAATTATTAACCAAAAATGTGTTGATAAACTTGTATATTTAACAATAACAGTTCAAATAAGCATTTGAATGTATGGAGTGTTTTCCACCCCTGGATAGTAACTATGTAACGTAAATAGAGGGCAGTAACCGAGGGTTACTGCACTCTATTTAAATATAATGTTGCAGCTTTAAATTCTGTATATTATTAAAAAAAAATTTGGAAGGTATTCGAGTTACAGGTGTTTAAAAATATCTAAATTTGAATTTTCGAGGCCTTACAGCTCCTAAACAGAGGGCGTGACAAAAAATGGATCTAACTTCTCAAAAAATTTCAATACTCTAGCTAGACGCGTTTAGAAGATAATGTGGATCTAAATATTTTGCAATAGTTGGCTTATGCATAATGGGAAATTTTAGTTCACAAAGCTTTTAAAAACATCAAATTATTTTTATTACAATACCTACCAGTTTTTAATATTTTTAATTTTTTAGTTGTTAAAAACGGGACGGACGGACGGACAGAGTGAAACTATATGGGCACATTTTTTAAAAATTTTTTAAAAATATGCTAAAAATCACCATTATTGAGTACTACAACAACAATGAAATATAAAGTAATAAAAGCCAAAAAAAAATTAATTACTTATGCTTTTATGTTTTCGATTTGAATATAAGCAAAGGTTGTGGAACAATATAAATAGGTTAATAAAATTTTTTAAAAATGTACAAAAAGTTAATAGATGAGAAATAGATAATATTTGAAAAAAAATAAACTTATCAAAAAATTTTAAAGAAACAGTCATTCGGTGCAACCGACTTAGAAATACCCTACACCTATTTGGTTCAAATTTAATGAGAAGTCCATAAGTCATTTTAAAACCATAAACGCTTTATTAGTTTGATCGTAAGATATGGCTAACCAAATTAACTTTATAATACTAAAGACAGTTTCTAATTACTCTATTTATTCAAAAATATTAAAAATTCTTACTAATTTATCTGTTTAAGTATATATATATTTGTTATCAGTGTGATCTCGTGAGTCGATATAGCTATGACCGTGCGTCTGTCCGTAGGCACAATACCTCAAAAACTAATGGAGCTATATTGATGAAATTTTAACTGTAGGTTACTTGGTCTTTAAGTACGGCGGGGATTGCATATGGGCAAAATCGGCCCATGGGTTCGAAATCTGGTCCTGTTAATCGTTCTAAAGGCTAACAAATATATAAAAAAAAATAGGGTAACTCAACAACTAATGGCGCTAGCTTCATGAAATTTGTGCTGTTGATTACCAGTAATGAGACTATGGCGGGGATTTCGTGCGCTCGAGATAGGACCATAGATTTGGATCCTAAAAGTTTTTGATCGAATGTAGGCCAAACAAGCATATTACCAAAACCAATGAAGATAGAACCTTCAAGTTTGGTATCAAATGTCCCTTCCTATGCCCTTAGTGTCCTCGAAAATTGGAACCAATTGGAGTAGTGGGTCGGGAACCATCCAAATAGTTTCGAAGACCTTAAAGCAAATGTTCGAAAATAATAGAAAGTAACTTCAAACCAATGTAGAAGCATCAAACTTGGCACTAGGGTGTTCTTTACTATTTTCAACGTGTTTCTTAGTTTATGATCAATTGGAGTGGTAGTTCAAGTAACACTCTTAGACCTCCCAAGGTTTAAAGGCTTATCATCGAAGTTAATAAAAATAGTAACTTAAAATTAATGATAGAACGTTCCAATTGTATACTAGGGTTAACTAGTATTGAAAGTATGACAAGGACTGTATATTGGCGAAATTTTTAAAAATTATTATTAATAATTCTATTATTTGAAAAGTTCAAAGGCTAACAAAAATATATCTTAAAAACACCGTAACTCAAAAGCTAATTACACAATTTTGATGAAATTTAAATTCTAGGTTAGGTAATGAAAGTACCATGGGAATTAGTCCTGGTCGAGTTCGGATTCTAGAAGCTTTTGATTGAATTGAGGCCAAATTAGTACAATTTCGGAACCAAAGAAGATAGAATCTTATATTTGGGGCACAGGTGTTTCTTGTTTTTTGTTTTGTTTACGTGAAATTTTGGATAAATTGGAATAGCGGTTTGCGTACCACCCCCACTACTCCCAAGACCTTAAAGCGTATGTTCGAAATTAATACAGACAAAAAATTCAAATTTGTTAAACTATTTGCTGGTTCCGTTCTTATTTAACACATTTATATTTTTAAAGGCTAAGAATTTTACTATAAAGCATATAATGTATTATCTAATATATAAAGAAGAAAATTTGTTTGTTTGTTTGTTTGTTTGTCCAGGATTCACGTGAAAACCACTGGTCCGATTGACACCAAATTTTAAAGGAATAATTTTGGGAGTCCGGGGGGTGCCATAGGCTATGTTGCATTTTTATAAGTCAACAGGTTGCGGCTCCAGAGTTGTTTTAAGCTTTTTCGTTTTTTTGATGTCGAGTCGAAACGGTTTGACCGATTCACTTGAAATTTTGCACAAATGTTCCTCTTAGCAACCGCAATTAGTTGCATAAATTTGGTTGGAATAATTTAACCCATTTCGGCCGGGCGGGCTTCCAAAAAATTTTGTATTTCCGATTTGTGTCCAATTTACAAGGTGGTTTCGCAGTCGAAAATAAAGTCTGGCACAAATTTTTGTTGAGTTCCGTTAACCCATTTGGGCACGAGGGTGCAAAGAAGCTTTTTCAATGTTTTTGATGTCGAGTCAAAACCCTTTGACCGATTGACTTGAAATTTTGCACAAATGTTCCTCTTAGCAACCGCATTTAGTTGTTTAAATTTGGTTGGAATAAATTAACCCATTTAGGCCTGGCGGACTTTCAAACAATTTTGTTTTTTCGATTTGTGTCCAATTTTACAGGTTGATTTTGTATTCTAAAAGGGAGGCTGCAAAAAGATTTAGTTAAGTTCGATTAACCCATTTTCCACGACGACGCTATGAAGTTTTCTATATATTTTATTTTCTTATACGATTAAAAGTATTTTATTGAAAATTTTGTACCAGCATTTTAATTAAAACCCACAGGGTTAATTTGGTTTTGACCTGTTTGTGCGTTTTGAACAAAGATTCAATGAAATTTTCAGTTTTCTTCAAATGAAATCTAAAAATCAAAAAATTCAATTTCTTATATATAATGCTTAAAAACATAGTATTTTAAAACAGTTTTTCCAAAAAATAAGCCTACATTTCTCTCATCAAATCATAAAAAAACGAGGAAGAGCGTATTACTAAATTTACAATTACAATTACAAGAAAACTACTATTGACATAGTATAATGACATAATGGCAAATGACCTATAGTCAAACGGGTATAATAATACTTATATGTAAACTACCTATTACTCGGCGCATGTTGCCCCGCGGAGGAGTTGCTCCAATGGAGTTTTAATTTAAGTTGATGTTATTGAAAAAAGTTAACACAAAAATTACATATGGTGTACATGTTAATTTTAAAATGTAAATAAAGAAAAAAATTTTTTAAAACGCTTTTTTTAGAATTATTCTGGGAATTTTTCAACAAATTTATTAAATTTCACTTGAAACTTTTCATAGTTATCAATTAACAATAAAAAAAATTTTTAATTCAGTTAACATTATTCGCCGGGAGCCCACCCTCAACTCTATCGTCAAGGAGCACCAAATTGTCAGAAAGCACCACGTATAGAAAATTAGAGATAATCGTTCAAACTATTTTGCAGACTGTTTTTTAAAGTTTATGTTTCGGATTCGGTTAAAATAACTCCATAAAAGATTTTATTAAACATTCCACTAAGTCAAAGAAGTTTTACCTACTCTCAAAAATTAGACCTAATTTACTTACAAAATTTTTTTTTTTGAATAATCGTAGGAAAGATAAGTATATACATGTACGCATACAAAATTTAAAGGCAATTGGTCAAGCCGTTTCTGCTTAAGAGTAAAATAACGAAAAAATCTGTAGAAAGCTGCTATGCCGCAGTGAGTTAATGGAACTCAAAAAACCTGTTTTTGAGACTTTAAACAAGCAATATTCCGCAATTATCAATCAGGCGTTAGTCAGCAAAAAACCTATGGCAAATATTTTTTTTGACGCTTTCTTTTCAACCGAAGCTTTTCAACCCTTCCAAAAATTGGCCGAAACTTGCTTTTTTACAATTTGCAACCTCACGGGCAACGCCGGGTAAATCTGCTAGTATTTTATAAATTAAAAACAAAAACGATAAACGACGAAATTTTATTGAATTGCATATTTTGATTATTAAATATTGTGATAAAAAGCTAATGAAATCATTAATGGTGTTAATTAACATTAAAACCATCAAATTATGTAAACTTTTATATTTATATTATTACAAATTAATAATTCTTTCGAATAACTATGGATTTAATTATATAAAACATTAAAAAATAAGTAAATTAATAGAATAAATTTTGAATCATGAAAGTAGTATACATATATATATGTACATAAAATTCACAACTCTATGGTTCCTTTGTTCGTTTAAAATGCAAATAGAGAAAACAAATGTGTACCGTAAAGTTCTGAATGCAATACCCGGGTACTCTAATTGGAAAATGGCAATATTCTGAAAAAATAATAAATCCAATTAGTATACCCGGGTACACTAATTAGTTTTCTATACCCGGGTACACTATTCGGAACAACAAAAAATTATATATGATAGGGAATGTATTATGGAAAATAAAATTAAAGCAATTAGTATAATTCACAAAACAAAATAACTATATTACTTATTCAAAATAAAAAAATATATATACATAGCTTATTAATAATAAAAAAAATCTGCAAATATACATTAATTAATTAATAATAGAAAAACTAGATACATTTATTAAGATATAGTCTGATTAAATTTTTTAAATAATTTTTTAAACTATTACTTATTAGCCATTTAAACCAATTCGAAAAGCTCCTGTGTATCAACTTCACTGGAAATTTCGCTGATATATTCATCATCATCAGAAGAAGTCTGATTATCAATTACACGTTCATCAATAGTTTCTATATCATCATCAAAATTCGCTAAGTTTGCATTAGCTTCATCAACCCCGACCAGCTCATAAGTTGTATTATTTGGTTCGGTTTGGATTTCAGAAATATTTGATTCATGTACGTCCCCGCAAGATTTAAGAATATTTAATAATTTAATTTTTTTTTTAACAATTTAAACAATTTAATTTTTCCAAACATATTTCTTTTCCAAACTCTCCAACTCCGCAACACTCAAATGACCTTTCAATGATTTCTGGCGAAATTTGTTTTAAAGGTGAAGATGTAAAATCAACAATATCTTGATAAGTCGGTTTTTCCTGTATCCTTTTTTTGTAAATTCCTCTTTACCATTTATAAGCCAATCATTCCAAGCAGCTCTCATAAAATTTTTAAATGGATAGTTAATTGAAACATCAAATGGTTGTAAAAATGATGTAGTTTTTGGAGGTATTATGATTGACTCTGCATTGCATAGCTTCTTTAGTTCTTTTGTCACTTCATCCATTAAATGGCAACCATAAGAATCCATTATTAAAAGTAACTTTTCAATACCAAAAAAACTGTTCTCTTTATAGAAACACTTTTTCATCAAACGTAACATTAAATCTGTGGTCATCGAACCACCCAAACTAACACAAAGATCGATGTCTTTTTTTTTTATTTTTAAATTTATTTGCGAAAAAAACAAATCCAATTAGTGTACCCGGGGTACTGTAATTGGAAAAATGTTCCAATTAGTGTACCCGGGGTACTTTATTTGGGGGGGTACTGTATTCAGAACTTTACGGTACTGTATGGTGGTATCAATAGGGCTGCCACTATGAAATTTAAATATTTTCCACGTAGAAATGAATGAATATTTATACCCGTATGACTATATAGTCCAAGGGTATAATAAATTTGCCATTACGTTTGTGACGCAGAGAAGGAGGGGGGGTAGATATAGACTCAAGTGTATGGATCGGATCAGAATCGAAAAATAAATCGATTTAGCTATGTATGTCCGTCCGTCCGTCTGTCCGTCTGTCCGTCTGTCCGTCCGTCTGTCCGTCCGTCCGTCATCACGATAACTCAAAAAGTAAAGGAGCTAGGATTATGAAATTTTCACAAATTCGTTTTTATGCAAAAAACGGAATCGAGTTTGAAATTCAGTCATTTTGGTCCACGGGTTCGAGTACCTGCCATACAACTTATAATTTTATATGAGCATTACTCTATACCTATGGAAGCTGCGTGTCTGAAATTTTGCCAAAAGTAGTTTAGTATAATGGCCAAAGTTACTGCAAAATTTGGTTGGTCTACTGCAGAGGGTTCGAGTAGCTGCCATACAACTCCTTCTTTTATATGAGCTTTACACTACACCTGATGAAGCTGGGTGTCTGAAATTTTGCAAAAAATAGTTTAGTGTAATGGCCAAAGTTACTGCAAAATTTAGTTGGTCTACTGCTGAGGGTTCGAGTAGCTGCCATACAACTTCTTTTTTTATATGAGGATTACACTACACCAAATGAAGCTGGGTGTCTAAAATTTTGCCAAAAATAGTTTAGTGTAATGGCCAAAGTTACTGCAAAATTTGGTTGGTCTACTGCAAAGGGTTCTAGTTGCTGCCATACAACTCCTTCTTTTATATGAGCATTACTCTACACCTAATAAAGCTGAATGTTTGAAATTTTGCCAAAAGTAATTAACCGGATGATATTATGTATATGTTACGGTCATACGGGTATCCCAGAGTTGACACAGTCTACTCTACTACACTCTTCCTCGTTTTTATACCCGTATGACTATATAGTCCAAGGGTATAATAAATTTGCCATTACGTTTGTAACGCAGAGAAGGAGGGGGGGTAGATATAGACTCAAGTGTATGGATCGGATCAGAATCGAAAAATAAATCGATTTAGCCACGTATGTCCGTCCGTCCGTCCGTCCGTCCGTCCGTCCGTCCGTCCGTCCTTCCGTCCGTCCGTCCGTCATCACGATAACTCAAAAAGTAAAGGAGCTAGGATTATGAAATTTTCACAAATTCGTTTTTATGCAAAAAACGGAATCGAGTTTAAAATTCAACCATTTTGGTCCACGGGTTCGAGTACCTGCCATACAACTTCTAATTTTATATGAGTATTACTCTATACCTATGGAAGCTGCGTGTCTGAAATTTTGCCAAAAGTAGTTTAGTATAATGGCCAAAGTTACTGCAAAATTTGGTTGGTCTACTGCAGAGGGTTCGAGTAGCTGCCATACAACTCCTTCTTTTATATGAGCTTTACACCACACCTGATGAAGCTGGGTGTCTGAAATTTTGCAAAAAATAGTTTAGTGTAATGGCCAAAGTTACTGCAAAATTTAGTTGGTCTACTGCTGAGGGTTCGAGTAGCTGCCATACAACTCCTTCTTTTATATGAGGATTACACTACAGCAAATGAAGGTGGGTGTCTGAAATTTTGCCAAAAATAGTTTAGTGTAATGGCCAAAGTTACTGCAAAATTTGGTTGGTCTACTGCAAAGGGTTCGAGTAGCTGCCATACAACTCCTTCTTTTATATGAGCATTACTCTACACCTAATAAAGCTGAATGTTTGAAATTTTGCCAAAAGTAATTAACCGGATGGTATAATGTATATGTTACGGTCATACGGGTATCCCAGAGTTGACACAGTCTACTCTACACTCTTCCTCGTTTTTATTAAATGAATGTTTTTTAGGTTTGGGTTAAAAATAAAAATTGAGGTATTTTTGTTTTAAATTATTTTAACTATCATTTCTTTATGCATACTTTATAAAGCAATAACAGATATGCAAAAAATTAAAAAAAAATAAGTTTTATGTTCCATCATATTTTATTGAACAAAGTTAGTAGAAGACATGCTTTTCTTTAAAAAATAACATAAAAAATCTATGGTATGTATCAACTTTACTAGAAACAAAAAAAAAATTTTTTAAAAATCTAACTTTGACAACTGCTATGACTTTCACATCCGAGTTTTTTTTTTTCGGAGCTGAATTTTTTTTTCGCGGACATTCCGCTTCGGACTTCAAAAAAACTACCTTAAAAAATGGATTTAAAAAACGATTTTGGTTGCCCATTCTCATATATAATGTAATTAATTATTGTGTTTTCATAAACATAGAACCTAAATATGAGAGTCGCAAACGATCCAGAATTCAGTCAATGGCTGTTAAATATTGGTGATGGTAAAAGTTGTAATAGTTCTCATATAAAAAAAAAACAGTATTCAATTTTGATTCAATCTAACTATATTTTATATGATCTTACAACCGATATTTTTGGTTCATTATTTACTCCAAATGATTTCGTTTCAATAATACGTATATATGTTTTACAAATGAATATGTACGAGAAATCAACGAAAATGTTTTAAAACAAGTAAAGAAACAGTCAATCGGTGCAACCGACTTAGAAATACCCTACACCTTTTTGGTTCAAATTTAATGACATATCCATAAGTCATTTTAACACCATAAAAACTGTTATTAATTTGATCGTAAGACATAGCTAACCAAATTAACTTTATAATACTAAAACCATTTTCTAATTACACTATCTCTTAAAAAATATTACAAATTCTTACTAGTTTATCTATTTAAAAATATTAAAAAACAAAAAAACTTGAAATAAATGAAAATATATTTATTCCAATTCAATTACAAAATGAAAAAATTCTAATTATTAAATTTTGGGATAAAAAGCTAATCAAAGCAAAATATATTTAATAATCCAAATTTTTCAAAATTGCAATTATTTTAAATGGTTAGTTTATATACCTAATAGAAAAGTTTATAAACGCAAAATATGCAATAAATGTATTTCTAAAATACCTTTGAACATAGCTGAACCACTACAATTAAATTGTAATTTCGGGGACACATAGGAAATAGGAAAAATATTCTTTGGCTTCGAAATTAAACTCGACCACAACCAATTCCCATGGTAAATTCATTACTAGTAACCTAGAGTTTAAATTTCATCAAAATACCGGCATTATTTTTTGAGTTATGGTGTTTTAAGATATATGTTTGTTAGCCCTTGAACTTTTCAAGGGTTTTAGAAATCGAAACCATGGTATGATTTCGCCCATATGCAGTCCCCGTCATACTTTCAATACTAGTTAACCCTTGTACACAATTGGAACTTTCTATCTTAATTTTAAGTTACTAATTTTATTAATTTCGATTATAAGCTTTTACACATTGGGGGGTCTAAGAGAGGTACTGAACCACCACTCCAATTGATCCAAAATTAGAGGGACACGCAGGAAATAGTAAAGAACACCCATGTGCCAAATTTGAAGCTTCCACATTTGTTTGATGTTACTATCTTTATTAATTTCGAAAAAATGCTTTAATTTTAAAATTTTGCTCGGAACTAAGTGGCTGGTCCCCACCCACTACTCCAATTGGGCTCAAATTTCAAGGAGACTAAGGAAATCGAAAGCGACACCCTGATACCAAATTTGGAGGTTCTATCTTCAATGGTTTCGGAATTATGCTAGTTTGGCCTAAATTCGATCAAAAAGTTCTAAGTTCCGAACCCATTCCCCAATCCTCACCGTACGCAATCGCCGCCGTAGTTTCGTTACCAATAACCTACAGCACAAATTTCATGAAGATAGCGTCATTAGTTGTTGAGTTATCGTGATTTTTTATATATGTTCGTTAGTTCTGAAACAGATTAAAAGGTCCAGAATCCGAACCCTTGGGCTGATTTTGCTCTTATGCAGTCCGCGCTGTACTTTAAGTACTAGTTAACCCTTGTACACAATTTGAACGTTCTATCTTAATTTTATGTTACTATTTTTAGTAATTTCGATTATTAGCTTTTAAAACTTGGGAAGTCTAAGAGGGTAGCTGAACTCCAATTGATCCCAAATTAGGGGGACACGCAAGAGATAGTAAAGAACACCCTTGGGCCAAATTTGAAGCTTCTAAATTTTTTCAAGTTGCTATCTTTATTAATTTTAATGATATGCTTTAAGGTCTTCGGTAATGTGTGGCTGGTCCCCGACCCACTACTCCAATGGGGCCCAAATTTCAAAGACGCTAAGGAAATAGGAAGGGACACCCTGATACCAAATTTGGAGGTTCTATCTTCATTGGTTTCGGAATTATGCTATTTTGGCCTAAATTCGATGAAAAAGTTCTAGGTTCCGAACCCATGGTCCAATCCCGAACTTACGCAATCCTCGAAGTAATTTCATTACTAGTAACCTACAGCACAAATTTGATGAAGATAGCGTTATTAGTTGTTGAGTTATCGTGATTTTTTATATATGTTCGTTAGCCCTTCGATCGATTAAAAGGTCCAGAATCCGAACCCATGGGCTGATTTCGCCCATATGCAATCCCCGCCGTACATTCAGTCCTAGTAACCTACAGTTAATATTTCATCAAGATAGCTCCATTATTTTTTGAGTTATCGTGCCTACGGACGGACGGACGGACATGGCTATATCGACTCTGGAGGTCACGCTGATCATAAATTTATATACTTTTCGATATCTAGCTTCCTTTAGGTGGTTACAAACACCATACCAAAGTTAATATACCCTTTTACCTATTCTGTATGTGTAAGGTGTAGGGTATAAAAACAGAAGAAGTCTTATTTTATGCGATAGACTCTGTTAAAAACGATGACGGTTCCGAAGATTCATATTTGCAAGTTCAATTTCCGGTTGAATATTTAAATTCATTAAACCTTTCAGGTTTACCTTCATATTGCCTAAAATTAAAAAAAAGAATGCATAATTATGCAGTTAAGAAACTTTGCGATCAAAAAAGGTTTATGCAATGGTACATGGTTAGTTTTGTTTGATTTTACGCCAAACTGTTTAAAGGCACAAATAATTACTGGATCCCATTCCGGAACAATACATTTTATTCCCTGAATTTCATTAGATACAGCTAATGATCCAAGAATGCCTATAAATAAGTCTCATCTGCAAATATATGACTTTCACATCCGAGTTTTTCTTATTCGGAGCTGAATTTTTTTTTCGCGCACATTCCGCTTCTGACTTCAAAAAAACTACATAAAAGAATGGATTTAAAAAACGTATAAAAAAACTTTTCCTTTAAATTAAAATTATATTGCACATATATTTACTGTTATCATATTCATATCTTTATTCTCATTTATATTTGCTTTATTTGCCGTTTGAATTTTTAATACTTGGACTTTATCTTCAGTTTCATGGGTAAATTGTAGGTCTTTAATGTTTATGCGAGAAAATGCATCGGCTACTACGTTTAGTTTGCCTTAAATGTTTCAATTGTGAAGTTATACTCTTCTAGGTTAAGTCTCATACGTGACAATTTAGATGATAGATTTTTAATGAAAACAGGTAAGTCAACGGTTTATGTTTACTTTTAACTGTAAAGTGTGTACCATAAATGTAGGGTCTATAGTGCGTAATCGCAAATTGGATAGCTGCTGAATCCTTTGCCTTTGTGGATTTATTCGATTCGCCTTGTGTGAAAGATCTTAAAGCGAATGAAACTGGTAAATCCGTACCGTTGCAATTTTGAGTTAGTGCAGCTCCAACTGCATCTTTTAATGCGAATAATTAGCGAATGCTGCGAAAGGTCTAGTTTCATCTTTGTCTTTGGTGTTTGATATTTTGAAATTACTTCAAACTTAGAGTCATCTGAATATATACCTTGATCAGTAAATTTGTGACCTAAGTATGTGACTTCTGATTTGACAAAATTACACTTTTCAGGATTTAGCTTAAGATTGTGTTGCTTGCAAATTTTGAACACCGATTACAGATGAAAACATCTTTTCAAAGGAGTTAACAGTTGACAAAAGTTGATTGTTTTCTTCGCGCTTTAATTGAAATTTTAAAAAATAAATTTTAAATAAATTAGCTATATTTTTCTCTTTTTACACTCTCCGAAATAATCGGTAAATAAACAAAGCAATTATTAATAATTTATAATATAATAATTAAGAAATAATACTAATTACTAAAATCACTGGGTCTTTTTGTGAAATTTAAATTTTATATTTACATTCATATACATGTAGGAATTCGATATTTTCCCCTAACAATAAATGTGCTTATACGTGCTTATTCTTTATAGAGCTAACGGATGGTCTAACGAAGCATCGAAAGGTTATTACGGTAAAGTAAACAAAAGAAATCGAACTACAGGTTTAATATCCAGTCAAGTATAAATGATCAACAAATATTTTTGAAACGAAAAAATAAAATAAAAATAATAAAGATTAAAAAAAAAAAAAATAAATAAGATAAAAATAAAGCATCGTTTACAAATTATTTTCTTTGTAGAGGTTATTTAAATTTTTATTATATTATGGGTAGGAATAATAGGTCCAGAGGCAGAAGTGACTCTACTGTAGCATTTGAAGTCGGAACATGTGGTAATTCCACTGGAATACGTCATAAGTCATGTGATAGCATTGTTGATAGTGGTGTAAAACTAAATTTTGCTGACTTTGAAAATTTAATCAAACAATATTCGGGTGATGAGACAGTTAATGTTAACAGGTGGATGGACGAATTTGAGCAGTATGCAGAAACGTTTAAATGGAACGGATTACAGCGTTTTATTTTTTGTAAAAAATCTTTGGTCGGGGCAGCAAAACTTTTTATAGAATGCGAAGCAAAACCAGTGTCGTTTTACCAGCTAAAAACATCACTTTTAAGAGAATTTGCGTCAAAACTGAATAGTGCAGAGATTCATAAGTCATTACGAGAAAGAAGGAAAAAGCATGACGAGTCGTTCAGGGAATATCTGTATCATATGGTGGGTATAGCCTCTCAGATAGAAATGGATGAGTCATCAATAATAAATTATATTGTCGAAGGAATAAAGGATTCCTCAAGTAGTAAAATTATCTTGTACGGAGCGACAAGTCTCGAAGTTCTCAAAGAAAAACTCCTCATATATGAAAAAATAAAAAAAGATGAAAAGGGAACAACAGCTGAAAAATTTAGCAACGGTGAAAAATTTTAGAAACCAAGTTCACCTGGAAGATTTGAAAGACCACCCAGACCGGCCGAAAGGAAAAAATATTGTTTCAATTGCGGTTCTAGTCAACATGAAGCTCACGCATGTCCAAGTAAAGGTAGTGGCCCAAAATGCTTTAACTGTAATGAGTTTGGCCATAAACGTACTGAATGGCAAAAGAAATTACCGATTTCACATATTGCGCAAGCTGAAGAACTCTACTGTCCGGTGAAAATTAATAATATGGTTTTAAAAGGTTTAATCGATACAGGAAGCAACATTTGTATAATAAAAGAATCTTTAATTAAATTAATTAATCCCAAATCTATTTTTAGCAATCAAAAAATTTCAGTAAGTGGTTTAGGGGCCACTGTGCAAACTAAAGGTGCTTGTGTGGTTGATATTGCGCTGAACAATGTTACCTTCAGAAACGTTACAGTACATTTGGTTCACAATTCTTGCATGAAACCAGACGTGTTAATTGGCATGAACTTATTGTCGAAAGCGGTCGTCAAAATAGAAGGAAGAGAAATCACAATTGAGAAAAAATACCAAAATAAAAATGAAGAGGAAGTGGATTCAGAAAAAATTCAGCCAGATGGATCTGACTGTTATTTAGCTCAAATTAAACCTGAGACATTTTATGATGAAGAAAATGTACCAGAAATTTTAAATATAACAAATAAAAAATTACAAGAAGAAATACGTAGTCTTGTGATTAATTATTCACCTGTTAATCCACCTGTGTCACCAATTCAAATGAAAATATTGCCTATAGATGAAGAGCCGGTTGCACGAACACCAAGAAGATTCCCTCCAGTAGAAAGAGCCATAATCGACAAGCAAATTAAAGAATGGATGGAGAAGGATATTATACGGGAAAGTACATCAGATTACGCCAGTCAGATTGTACTAGTAAAAAAGAAAGATAATTCAACCAGATTATGCATCGATTATAGAGCGTTAAATAAAAAACTACATAAGGAGCGTTATCCATTACCGGTTATAGAGGACCAATTGAACAAATTACAGGATGCCAATTATTTTACTACACTGGATTTAGAGAATGGGTTTTTCCACGTAAAGATAGAAGAAAATAGTCGAAAATTTACCGCATTTGTCACTCAAAATGGTCAATACGAATTTAACCGTGTTCCATTCAGGCTGTGTAACTCTCCGTCAATCTTTCAAAAATATATTAACTATATTTTTAGGGACCTAATTCGAGATGGAATAGTGGTTATCTATATAGACGATATTGTGATACCATCCAAAACAATCGAGGAGGCAGTCAAACATTTGAAAAGAACTCTCAAAGTGGCAGCTGAGAATGGCCTTAGAGTAAAATGAAAGAAATGCCAGTTTCTACAAAGTGAAATTGAATATTTAGGGCACCGTATTAGTAAAGGAACAGTTTCTCCGTGTTGGGATAAAATAAAAGCAGTGGTTAATTTCCCATGTCCACGCACCGTTAAGCAGCTACAACGTTTTTTAGGGCTAGCTGGCTACTTCAGGAAGTTCATCCACGATTTCCCTCTAATTGCGATAAATTGCGATATTTTAAAGAAGAAATCGAAATTTCAAATTGGGGATCAGCAACTTGTAGCGATGAAAAAATTAAAAGAACCATTAACGTCCAGGCCAGTTTTGAAAATATTCAAATTCGGTTTACCAACGGAACTGCACACCGATGCGAGCATCGACGGGTATGGTGCAGTATTATTTCAAAAAGATTCGGAGGATTCGGCATTACATCCAGTATACTTTATGAGTAAGAAAACCAGCGACGCAGAAAGAAATTATAGCAGTTACGAACTAGAGGTGTTGGCAATAATTGAAGCAGTAAAGAAATTTAGAATTTACCTTCTAGGACAAAAGTTTAAGATCATCACCGATTGCCAAGCATTCCAGTGTACAATTCGCAAAAAAGATCAGATCAGATCAGAGTTGCCAGATGGGCACTACTCTTGGAAGAGTTTGATTATGAAGTGGAGCATAGGCCTAGAACTCGTATGCAACATGTGGACGCATTAAGCCGCAATGCAGTAGCACTGTTCGTAAATATCGAAGACAACACATTTTTGAAAAAATTAGCAGCATCACAACTACGAGATGAGAGACTTAACGCAATCATTGAGTTGTTAAAGAAGGAATCATATCAAGATTACACAATGAATAATGGTATTTTATGTAAAAATTATAATAACAATCTTTTATATGTCGTTCCAGATTGTATGAAAGCCAACCTTATTAGGGAGACTCACGCAAGGGGACATTTTCATGCAAGAAAAATGATGGAGATGTTAAACAAGGAATATTACATAAGTGATTTAAGACGACGAATTGAAAAATGCATAGGTGGATGTTTAAAATGCATTTTATGAGAGAGAAAAGCGGGAAAATCAGAAGGTCTGCTTCATCCTATTCCTAAGGGAGATCGTTCCTTGGACACCTTTAATTTAGAACATTTAGGCCCACTACAAGCTACCAAGAAAAGCTATCGTTACATTTTTGCAGTTGCTGACGGTTTCACTAAATTCACCTGGCTTTTTCCTACAAAAACCTTAAATGCGGAAGAAGTAATACAAAAAATGGAATTAATTGCAGAGACTTTCGGATACCCTTGTCGTATGATTGTGGAAAGAGGTGGAGCATTTATTTCCAACAATTTCCAAGATTACTGTAAAACTCATGGTGTTAGACTACATTACATTACTCCTGGGGTGCCACGAGGAAATGGTCAAATTGAACGAACACATAAGACCATTATTGCAGCTTTAACAAAATTATCTATTTACGACCCAGAGAAGTGGTACAATGATGTTAAACCATTACAACGTATTTTGAGTTCTACTTACCATCGTGCAATCAAAACAACTCCGATGCAATTGCTAGTTGGAGTTCAGATGAAAACCGAACGCGATCTACAAATAATGGAAATAATAGAAGATGAAGGTCGAAAACAATATGAAGATGAACGAGATGAACAACGCGAAATAGCAAGGAAAGAAATTATCAACATCCAGGAAGAAAGCAGAACTCAATATAACAAAATTCTTAAATTAAAGAGAAAACAAGCAAACAAATACGAAATTGGGACACTTGTAGCTATTGAAAGAACCCATTTTGGTACGGGATTAAAAATACGA
This sequence comes from Dolichopus griseipennis, assembly GCA_963082915.1. Classification (NCBI taxonomy): domain Eukaryota; kingdom Metazoa; phylum Arthropoda; class Insecta; order Diptera; family Dolichopodidae; genus Dolichopus; species Dolichopus griseipennis. The sequence continues at coordinate 86,857,068 of OY720442.1, forward strand.
CCCAAATTTTTTGGCCCATACAAAATAGTTGCAGTGAAAGGGTTTGACCGCTATAAAGTGGAAAAAATAGGCACTTCTGAAGGGCCTAACTCAACAGAATCGTGTGCCGACAAAATGAAACCCTGGGTTGAAAGAGACGATAGCGAGATAGAGGGGATAAGCGATGAAGAAATTAATTCTAATTCATTTGGGGCAAATGAATGAGCAAGATGGCCGAATGTAGGAATTCGATATTTTCCCCTAACAATAAATGTGTTATTGTTATTTAAATTTTGTTTTTCATCGAGAGGTAGAAAATATTTAAAAAAGGTCACTTTTTCGGTGGATGTAGAATATAGCAGATGTAAAAGAAAAAGTTATTAAACTCTTATTATTGAAATTATTATTAAAAATAAGTAAATTCTAATTATTGAAATTATTAATGAAAATGTATAAACTCTAATGATTATTGAACTATTAAAATTGTGTATTTAACTATTATAAATATTGAAATTGTGTTTAAATCGAACATACATATTATAAGTACATTTAAAATTTATTATAATCTTTTCCTAAATATTAAATTAAAAATTATTAAATTGAAATTATCGAAATTGTGTTTTCAATTTAAATCCAACATACATACATACTTACATAAATATCCCAAAATATAAACATTTGTGGGGATCAAAAAATGGCTGAATCAAATCGGAATACCAATGTTAATCAATGCTCGGTTTGTACAAAGAAGATCACAGAAAAATCAAAAGGAATATTGTGTAGTGTTAAATGTCGTTCTTATTTTCATGTGAAATGCAGCGGAGTTTCAGTTGAACTTTTTGAAGCTCTCAAAAAGGGTGAAGCTTAATGGAGATGTTCAAAGTGTTCATCTACTAGCAACGAATCGTTCGTAATAGAAGATGAAGAAGTAAATGACATAGAAATAATAGATAAAGAAGAAGATCAAAACAAAACTACTATTAGCAACACATATGAAACACAATTAGTTGAATTGGAAGAATTATTATCTTTTGATCCAACTAACTGAAACATGGAAATTAACTGCAATTGCGTCATACTTTAAATTATTGGGCTCTGTTGTTGTAGAAATAAGAAAATCAGTTACTTTAATAATTGACGACATGTGCAAACAAAATCTTGATATCAATTAAGAAAGAAAATAAGTTAATAAGAAACAATAACTTGGATTTTAGGATCAATTAAGTTCAATCCTTACTAGATCAATCAAAACTACATTCATTAAAAAATTATATTGTTCTTGCTGGATTACCAGAAATGATTGACAACACCATACTGGAAATTGCAAAAAAAATTAATGCTAAGATAAGTAAAGATGACATTTGTAATATATCGGCGTACAATCTATAAGAGAAAACGTAAATAAAAAGAGCTAACTTTATATTCTGGAATTAAAATCTGAAAAAGCTAAAAGTAAACTTTTGGAAAAATAAATAATTTATAAACATCTTTACACTGTGGATGTTAACCTAAAAACACAAGGAAACAATGAGATTTTTTTTCGACACCATCTATCATCCATCCATCTATTTTCAACACTCTTCAGGGTAAGTTGTACCACAAATCAAAACAAATTAAACTATCTTGTAACCTGCAATATCTCTGGGTCAAAAATTGTGAAATTTTCTTACGTGCAAATCAAACTAGTATAATGATATTAATTTTAATAAAAACACTCTTAGTAAACAATAAATTAAAACTCATAAATATGACAAACAAAAAATTAAAAATAATTAAATATAAATTTTATGACAGTTGTGTAAACCATTTAATATGCGATTGTCTCTTGAATTTTTATACCCGTATGACTATATAGTCAAAGGGTATAATAAATTTGCCATTACGTTTGTGACGCAGAGAAGGAGGGGGGGTAGATATAGACTCAAGTGTATGGATCGGATCAGAATCGAAAAATAAATCGATTTAGCTATGTATGTCCGTCCGTCCGTCCGTCTGTCCGTCTGTCCGTCTGTCCGTCCGTCCGCACGATAACTCAAAAACTAAAGGAGCTAGAATCTTGAAATTTTCGCAAATTCATTTTTTTGCAATAGCCGTCATCGCTATTTAAATCCAGCCATTTTGGTCCATGGGTTCGGGTAGCTGCCATACAACTTCTTTTTTTATATGAGTATTTCTCTGTACCTATTACAGATGCGTGTCTGAAATTTTGCCAAAAGTAGTTTAGTTTTATGGCCAAAGTTTCTGCAAAATTTGGTTGGTCTCTTGCAGTGGGTTCGTGTAGCTGCCATACAACTTTCTACTTTATATAAGCATTACTCTCCAACTAATGAAGCTGGGTGTCTGAAATTTTTCCAAAAATAGTTTAGTGTATTGGCCAAGGTTACAGCAAAATTCGGTTGGTCTATTGCAGAGGGTTCGAGTAGCTGCCATACAACTCCTTCTTTTATATGAGTATTCCACTAAACTTAATAAAGTATTTTTGAAATTTTGCAAAAAGTAATTAACCGGATGATATAATGTATAAGTTACGGTCATACGGGTATCCCAGAGTTGACACAGTCTACTCTACTACACTCTTCCTCGTTTTTTGTACATTGTTTTTATATTTTACTTAAATTACTTACTTCTTATCTGGTTGAATGTAATTAACTGTTTAAACCATTTAAAATTATCTACTTATCTTTCTCGTACAACTTTGCATAATATGGTCCATAGACATACTAGTAATATTAAATCTATGATATTATCAATGTTGCTTATTTTATTTATTGAACATAAATCTTTCCCGTTTATGTAAATGGATAGTGATGATAATGATAGCCTAACAATTGATGACTATTTAAGTATCAAATATTTTACAGATATTGATCAGTAAAAACTTTATACAAAAATAATATTAATATATACACAAAGTTTTACGAAATAAAGTAACATATTTAGAACTATTAGTTGATTCATACCAATGCGATATCCACATTATTGTCTTATCAGAAATTTGGATAAATAAATCAGAAAACCAATTTTTCAATTTGCCTGGTTATACAACTTACTTTTCAAATCGCGCTAACTCATACAAAGGAGTTGCCACATACGTATGTGAGGACTTAAGTAGTACTCTGATATTTGAAGAAGAATTTGTAAAATTATCCAATAAATGTGATAAAAACAGTATTAAATTATGATAAATTATGATAAAATAACTAATGATTAAATCTGGGGTAGACTTGACTCAATAAATAATTTTGGTAACTTTATATATACGAAATTACAAACATAATTAAAAAATACACTCAAACAATTGCAGCTTAAAGTCATGTAGAAAGTAAAAAAAAGAAATTATGGATGACTGATAAAATTAGGAAGATAATGAAAATTAGAGACTCTTTTTATAAATATTCAAAAAAAATATCCAGAATGCATAGACCCTTCAAAAACTTAACCATTGAACAGTTAGCACTTAGAAAAAAAAAAAAAAAGTAATGACGCTATTTTGATGAGACTTAAGCTTTAAGTTACTAGTAACGAAAGTAAGTACGGGGATAGCTTATGGTCGAGATCAGACCACCATGGGTTCGGATTCTAGATGCTTTTGATCGAACTGAGACCAAACATGTGGTTCACATTTTTCTTCTTATTTCCTTTGTTTTCCTGAAATGTGGCACTAACTGGGATAGTAGTTCGGGTACCACCCATACAACCTCAGACGTTAAAGCATATTTTCAAAATAAATTTATTTAAATAAAATAGGTCGTAAATGTTCTGTTGGATGTAAATCCAAGTACAACAGTAGCATTTAAATTTCCGGTTAAAAAGTCTTTGAACAAGTTATGGGTAAATGTTTTTGGAAAATCGAACTTCTGAGTTCTGGAACTTTTGATCGGTTCAAGGGCTAACATATATCCAAAGAACACGATAACTGAAAAACTAATAGACCTATCTTCATGAAATTTTAACTGTATGTTACTAGTACTAAAAGTACGTCGAGCAAAATTCAAGCGCTCATCATATGAGTGAAATCGGCCCATGGGTTCAGATTCTGGACTCTGAAAAGGTCTAACGGGTAACGAACATAAATTAAAAATCACGATAACTCAGCAAGTAATTAGGTTATATTAGGATAACTCAACAACCAATTAGGTTATACTCATGAAATTTGTGCTGTAGGTTACTAGTAATAAAACTACGGTGAAGATTGCGTACGGTTGAGATCGGACCATGGGTTCGGATCCTAGAACTTTTTCATTGAATTTAGGCCAAACGAGCATATATCTAAAACCAAAGAACATAGAACTTCCAAATTTGGTATCAGGGTGGCTCTTCCTATTCTCTTAGTATCCTCAAAATTCAAAACCAATTGGAGTAGTGGGTCAAGGACCATCCGAACAGTCTCGAAGACTTTAAAAGCATATCTTCAAAAATAATAAAGATAGTAACCTCAAACAAATTTAGAAGCTTCAAATTTATGATAATAGATTTTGAGTGCTTCAGTTATCAATAAGTATTACCATTGTAATTATAATACCATTTTACAAATAAGCGCTCATCGGTTTACGGATTCGTTTTCACAAAAACTACTACAAACAAAATCGAAAATTCGAAATAAGGCGATAGAAATAACGTGAAGGATAAAAAAATTAAAACTATTCTATTTTTGTAGGTACAAACTACAATAGTACAGCAAAATATTTATTTTTGCGAAATTTATATGAACCTGTGCTTCCTTTTTTTTTTTTGCTAAATTTTATGTTAATATATAATATATACCTTTTTATAGTTATGGTTTGAATATGAATTATAATATATACAGCTATAGCTATTTTTTATGTAAAAAGTTTTTTCTATTTCAGTACCTATTAAATGTATACAAAAACTATTTATATTTTTTTTGTTGATTTCTTTTGTAAATATAGTTATTGTATTACAATATTTTTCTTATTCAAAGGTTGTTTATCTTTTTTATAAGCACATATGTTTTAAAAATGTAAAATAGGTAGGTAATTTCTTTTGTTACTGTTTATTTTTCTTGAAATGAATCATGATTAAAGAATAATAGTAGAATGGAATAGATCCAACCAAAATCGAAATTCGAAAATAGGGGGAAAGAAATAACGTGAATAATAAAAAAAATTAAAACAATATTATTGTTATAAAACATAATTCTAATAGGTACAATGCAAAGTAGAATTGTGAAATATCATTATATAAATATGTCAACATCATTTTACGAGTCCGTTTTACCAGAAAAGTACTGGGTCAATTTACATGATTTTAGGCGCTAAGAAAGCTGTGAGCGAAGGAAATTAAACGGTTTATTTAATTTATTAATCAGGACCTCAGTGTAGAAGATACAGAATAAAGACATACATAGGTACAATGAAAGCAACAAACTTTTTGTCAGCAAGAAAAATAATTCAAAATGTATGAAAATATATGAGAGTAAATGCAATGAAAGAAACAAAAAGTTTTGACAAAAAGTTTTGAATGAAATTAAAATTTAATTGCCTCTCATTTCATTTTCTTTTATTCCAATTTTTTTTTTACCATACAATTTTTAAAATAATTTTTCTCTATTATTGCTTTTAATATTTATTTCTATTAATAAAACGAGGAAGAGTGTAGTAGAGTAGACTGTGTCAACTCTGGGATACCCGTATGACCGTTATCTGAACATTATATCATTATTATTAAAACATTAATTACTTTTGGCAAAATTTCAAACATACCAGTTTTATTAGGTGTAGTATAATGCTCATATAAAAGAAGGAGTTGTATGGCAGCTACTCGATACCTCTGCAGCAGACCAACCAAATTTTGCAGTAACTTTGGCCATTACAATAAACTATTTTTAGCAAAATGTCAGACACCCAACTTCAATAGGTGTAGAGTAATGCTTATATAAAATAAGGCGATAGAAGTTGTATGGCAGCTACTCGAACCCACTGCAATAGACCAACCAAATTTTGCAGAAACTTTGGCCATAAAACTGAACTACTTTTGGTAAAATTTCGGACACGCAGCTGTTATAGGTACAGAGTAATACTCATATAAAAAAAGAAGTTGTATGGCAGCTACCCGAACCCTTGAACCAAAATGGCTGGATTTAAATAGCGATGACGGCTATTGCAAAAAAACGAATTTGCGAAAATTTCAAGATCCTAGCTCCTTTAGTTTTTGAGTTATCGTGGTGACGGACGGACAGACGGACGGACATACATGGCTAAATCGATTTATTTTTCGAATCTGATCCCATCCATACACTTGAGTCTATATCTACCCCCCCTCCTTCTCTGCGTCACAAACGTAATGGCAAATTTATTATACCCTTTGACTATATAGTCATACGGGTATAAAAACTAAAAAATTTCAAATGAAAAATTTTTTCTTCCTATCACTGTATCTAAGAGAACAAACATTTCCAACGTTTTAGAAATGTGTGTTGCGAATTACATGTTTGTTGCTTTCATTGTATCTAAATCTCAAAGAGAAAAAATTATTAAACCTATTTATTTATTCACAGTTAAACATACAAACTACAATAATATTGCCAACATTTATTTTTTTTTTTAACAAGAACTTTAAAAAATAGAAGAATAGAAAACAGATATTAAAACAAAGGAAAATAGAAATTTTGAAAATTGCAAAAATTTTTTGGAATACTTTTTACATTAAAAAAAGTATATATTATTTACTGTATGTACACAATTGGAATGTTATACCTTAATTTTAAGCTACATTTTTTATTAATTTCAATGATATGCTTTAAACTCTTCAGAACTGTGTGGTTGGTCGCGACCCACTACTCAAATTGGTCCTAAATTTCAAGGACGCTAAGGACATAGAATGAGGCACACTGATACCAAATTTGGAAGTTCCATCTTTACTGGTTTCAGAGTTAGGCTTGTGTGGCCTAAATGTGATTAACAACTTCTAGACTCTGAACCTATAATACGATCTCGACCGCACGCAATTCCCGCCATAGACTCTAGAACGATTAAAAGGTCCAGATTCCGAACCCATGGACCGATTTCATGCATATGCAATCCCCGCCGTTATTTAAGTCCTACTAACCTACAGTTAAAACTTAATCAAGATAGCTCTATTAGTTTTTAAGTTATCGTACCTACGGACGGACGGACACAACTATATCGACTCAGAAGGTCACGCTCATCACAAATATATATACTTTTCCATATCTAGCTCACTTCTTTTAGGTGGTAGCAAACACGTTTCCAAAGTTAAAACACCCTTTTCCTATTTCATAGGTGTAGGGTATAAAAAATATGCACACAAAATAATAAAGATATAACTTCAAACAAATGTAGAAGCATCAAATTTGGCACAAAAGTTTTCTTTACTTTTTCCTACGGGTTCGCTTAATTTATGATCAATTGGAGTGGTGATTCAGATAACTCTGTTAGACCTCCCAAGGTTTAAAGGCTTATCGTCGAATTTAATAAAAATAGTAACTTAAAATTAAGATAGAACGTTCCAATTGTGTACAAGGGTTAACTAGTATAAAAAGTATGACGAAAACTGCAAATGGGCGAAATCGTACCACGGTTGCGGGTTTTGGAACCTTTGAAAAGTCCAAGGGCTAACAAACATATATCTTAAAAACACCATAACTCAAAAACTAATGACGCTATTTTGATGAAATTGAAATTCTAGGTTACTAGTAATGAAAGTAACATGGGAATTAATTCTGGTTTAGGTCGGACAATGAGTTCGGATTCTAGAAGCATTTGATCGAATTGAGGCCAAACGAGTATAATTTCGAAACCAAAGAAAATAGAACCTTATATTTGGGGCACAGGTATTTTTTCTTATTTGTTTTGTGTACGTGAAATTTTGGATGAATTCTAATAGCGGTTTGCGTACCACCCCCACTACTCCCAAGACCATAAAGCATATATTTGAAATTAATAAAGATAGAAAATTAAAATTTGATACAATATTTCCTATTTGCGTTCTTATTTAACACTTTTATATTTTTAAAAGGCTAAGAATTTTACTATTAAACATATTATGTATTATATTTTAAATATTAATAATTTAATAAATATTAAATTAATAAATTAAAAACAAAATATTTTTTTAATAAACGACGAAAATATTTTTTTTTTAAATTTTTACTACACCATATCTATATTTTTTTGAATTATTACAATAGGTATACCATAGGTATATAATTAAGAAATTGTGTACTATACTTAAGTTGTAAAATTTATTTTTATATTTAAATGAATTATATGGAGAGTTCTAAATTTGTCATTGTATTTTAAAAATACATTTATTATATATTTTGGTTATTAAATTTTGTGATAAAAAGCTAATGAATGCGTTAATGGTTTTAATTAATATTAAAAACTATCAAATTATAAAAACTTTTATATTTATATTATTACAAATTAATAATTTTTTCGAATAACTTTGAGTTTAATTATATAAAAGGTACTAAATCATTCAACAGTAAATGCACTAAAGCTAAAATCTTGAAAAGAAGTAATTGTTACATGTGTGTTAAATTTTATTGAATTGGATAAAAGTTTGAAATATGTAATTTTGAAATTCCATTTTACTAATCCATTTATCTCAACTTTATTTGTTGTTTAATATTTTTAAATAGATAAATTAGTAAGAATTTTTAATATTTTTAAATTGATAAAATAATAAGAAAATGTTTTTAGTATTATAAAGTTAATTTCGTTAGCTAATGATCAAACTAATAAAATTTTTTTGGGGAATGACTTATGGACTTTCCATTAAATTTGAACCAAAAAGGTGTAGAGTATTTCTAAGTCGGTTGCACTGACTAACTGTTTCTTTATTTGTTTTATATGATCGTTAGCCCCTAGAACGATTTAAAGGTCCAGAATACCGATTTCGCCCATATGCAATCCCTGCCGTTCTTTAAGTCCTACAGTTAAAATTTCATCAAGATAGCTCTGTTAGATTTTGAGTTATCGTGCCTACGGACGGAAGGATAGATGATGAATTGGAGTGGTGATTCAGATAACTCTGTTAGACCTCTCAAGGTTTAAAGGCTTATCGTCGAATTTAATAAAAATAGTAACTTAAAATTAAGATAGAACGTTCCAATTGTGTACAAGGGTTAACTAGTATAAAAAGTATGACGAAGACTGCAAATGGGCGAAATCGTACCACGGTTGCGGGTTTTGGAACCTTTGAAAAGTTCAAGGGCTAACAAACATATATCTTAAAAACACCATAACTCAAAAACTAATGACGCTATTTTGATGAAATTGAAATTCTAGGTTACTAGTAATGAAAGTAACATGGGAATTTATTCTGGTTTAGGTCGGACAATGAGTTCGGATTCTAGAAGCTTTTGATCGAATTGAGGCCAAACGAGTATAATTTCGAAACCAAAGAAAATAGAACCTTATATTTGGGGCACAGGTATTTTTTCTTATTTGTTTTGTGTACGTGAAATTTTGGATGAATTCTAATAGCGGTTTGCGTACCACCCCCACTACTCCCAAGACCATAAAGCATATATTTGAAATTAATAAAGATAGAAAATTAAAATTTGATACAATATTTCCTATTTGCGTTCTTATTTAACACTTTTATATTTTTAAGAGGCTAAGAATTTTACTATTAAACATATTATGTATTATATTTTAAATATTAATAATTTAATAAATATTAAATTAATAAATTAAAAACAAAATATTTTTTTAATAAACGACGAAAATAATTTTTTTTTAAATTTTTACTACACCATATCTATATTTTTTTGAATTATTACCATAGGTATACCATAGGTATATAATTAAGAAATTGTGTACTATACTTAAGTTGTAAAATTAATTTTTATATTTAAATGAATTATATGGAGTTCTAAATTTGTCATTGTATTTTAAAAATACATTTATTGCATATTTTGATTATTAAATTTTGTGATAAAAAGCTAATGAAGGCATTAACGGTTTTAATTAACATTAAAAACCATCGAATTATATAAACTTTTATATTTATACATATATATATATATATACAAATTAATAATTCTTTCGAATAACTTTGAGTTTAGTTATATAAAACATTAAAAAAGAAGTAAATTAAAGGAATAAATTTCAAAATTATTTAAATTTGAAATAATTAATTAAGGGTACTAAATCATTCAACAGTAAATGCACTACAACTAAAATCTTGAAAAGAAGTAATTGTTGCATGTGTGTTAAATTTTATTGAATTGGATAAAAGTTTGAAATATGTAATTTTGTAATTCCATTTTACTAATCCATTTATCTCAACTTTATTTGTTGTTTAATATTTTTAAATAGATAAATTAGTAAGAATTTTTAATATTTTTGAATTGATAAAATAATTAGAAAATGTTTTTAGTATTATAAAGTTAATTTCGTTAGCTAATGATCAAACTAATAAAATTTTTTTGGGGAATGACTTATGGACTTTCCATTAAATTTGAACCAAAAAGGTGTAGAGTATTTCTAAGTCGGTTGCACTGACTAACTGTTTCTTTATTTGTTTTATATGATCGTTAGCCCCTAGAACGATTTAAAGGTCCAGAATACCGATTTCGCCCATATGCAATCCCTGCCGTTCTTTAAGTCCTACAGTTAAAATTTCATCAAGATAGCTCTGTTAGATTTTGAGTTATCGTGCCTACGGACGGACGGATAGATGATGAATTGGAGTGGTGATTCAGATAACTCTGTTAGACCTCCCAAGGTTTAAAGGCTTATCGTCGAATTTAATAAAAATAGTAACTTAAAATTAAGATAGAACGTTCCAATTGTGTACAAGGGTTAACTAGTATAAAAAGTATGACGAAGACTGCAAATGGGCGAAATCGTACCACGGTTGCGGGGTTTGGAACCTTTGAAAAGTTCAAGGGCTAACAAACATATATCTTAAAAACACCATAACTCAAAAACTAATGACGCTATTTTGATGAAATTGAAATTCTAGGTTACTAGTAATGAAAGTAACATGGGAATTTATTCTGGTTTAGGTCGGACAATGAGTTCGGATTCTAGAAGCTTTTGATCGAATTGAGGCCAAACGAGTATAATTTCGAAACCAAAGAAAATAGGACCTTATATTTGGGGCACAGGTATTTTTTCTTATTTGTTTTGTGTACGTGAAATTTTGGATGAATTCTAATAGCGGTTTGCGTACCACCCCCACTACTCCCAAGACCATAAAGCATATATTTGAAATTAATAAAGATAGAAAATTAAAATTTGATACAATATTTCCTATTTGCGTTCTTATTTAACACTTTTATATTTTTAAGAGGCTAAGAATTTTACTATTAAACATATTATGTATTATATTTTAAATATTAATAATTTAATAAATATTAAATTAATAAATTAAAAACAAAATATTTTTTTAATAAACGACGAAAATAATTTTTTTTTAAATTTTTACTACACCATATCTATATTTTTTTGAATTATTACCATAGGTATACCATAGGTATATAATTAAGAAATTGTGTACTATACTTAAGTTGTAAAATTTATTTTTATATTTAAATGAATTATATGGAGAGTTCTAAATTTGTCATTGTATTTTAAAAATACATTTATTGCATATTTTGATTATTAAATTTTGTGATAAAAAGCTAACGAAGGCATTAACGGTTTTAATTAACATTAAAAACTATCGAATTATATAAACTTTTATATTTATACATATATATATATATATATATATATACAAATTAATAATTCTTTCGAATAACTTTGAGTTTAGTTATATAAAACATTAAAAAAGAAGTAAATTAAGAGAATAAATTTCAAAATTATTTAAATTTGAAATAATTAATTAAGGGTACTAAATCATTCAACAGTAAATGCACTACAACTAAAATCTTGAAAAGAAGTAATTGTTGCATGTGTGTTAAATTTTATTGAATTGGATAAAAGTTTGAAATATGTAATTTTGTAATTCCATTTTACTAATCCATTTATCTCAACATTATTTGTTGTTTAATATTTTTAAATAGATAAATTAGTAAGAATTTTTAATATTTTGAAATTGATAAAATAATAAGAAAATGTTTTTAGTATTATAAAGTTAATTTCGTTAGCTAATGATCAAACTAATAAAATTTTTTTGGGGAATGACTTATGGACTTTCCATTAAATTTGAACCAAAAAGGTGTAGAGTATTTCTAAGTCGGTTGCACTGACTAACTGTTTCTTTGTATTTGTTTTATATGATCGTTAGCCCCTAGAACGATTTAAAGGCCCAGAATACCGATTTCACCCATATGCAATCCCCGCCGTTCTTTAAGTCCTACAGTTAAAATTTCATCAAGATAGCTCTGTTAGATTTTGAGTTATCGTGCCTACGGACGGACGGATAGCTATATCAACGCAGGAGGTAACACTATTCAAAAATATATATACTTTTCCATATCTAGCTCGCTTTCTTTTGTGGTTACAAACACCATACCAAAGTTAATATACCCATTTCATAGGTGTAGGGTATAAAAAGTAATATAAATAAAAGTGTATACATCGATCTACACGATCTAGATATAGTGTGAAACATACGTATCGGGTCAGCATCGAAAAATAAATCGATCTAGGTATCTGTGTGTCTGTCCGTTCATCTGTGTGTCAGCACAATAACTTAAAAACGAAAAGGACTAAGGTTTTGAAATTCATGCAAAGTCATTTTAGACAATTTCTAGACCACATATTGTTTTTGATAAAAATCGGGCCAAGGCGTCGAGGTGCTGCTATACAACTTTTTTGAACCAAAAATAATTACTTAAAAACTAATAACGTTGGGAGGATGAAATTTTTTTTTTAAATAAGCTAATATAAGCAATAATAATGATACCTTTTGCAAATTTATGAAAACCTTGCAAAAAAGATTTATGAAGTTTCAAAATGTTACGCCTTTATTTTCGGAGAGCTGCCGTACAACTTCTTCGCACCAATATGAATTTCTTCAAAACTAATTATACTAGGAGGAGGAAGACAGACCTATGGAATAGGTAAGGGAGTATATTAACTTTGGTATGGTGTTTTTAACCACCGAAAGGAAGCATGCTAGATATGGAAACGTATATATATTTGTGATCTGCATGACCACCTGAGTCGATGTAATAATGTCCGTCCGTCCGTCCGTAGACACGATAACACAAAAAATAATAGACTGTAGGTTACTAGGACTAGAAGTGCAGCGGGGATTGCATATGGGCGAAATCGACCCATGGGTACAGATTCTTGACCTTTTAATCGGTGTAAGAGATAACGAACACATATAAAAAATCACGATAACTCAACAACTAAGACGCTATCTTCATCAAATTTTTATTGTACGCTACTAGTATTGAAACTACAGCGGGGATTATACCGTTCGTTCGGGATTGGACCATGGGTTCGGGACCTAGAACTTTTTGATCGAATTTAGGCCAAACAAGCATAATTCCGAAACCAATGAAGATAGAACCTCCAAATTTGGTATCAAAGTGTCTCTTTCTATTTCCTTAATATCCTCGGAATTTGGGACCAATTGGAGTAGTGGTTCAGTACCTCTCTTAGAACCTCCAAGGTTTAAAAGCTTATCATCGAAATTAATAAAAATAGTAACTTTAAATTAAGATATAACGTTCCAATTGTGTACGAAGGTTAACAAGTATTGAAGGTATGGCGGAGACTACATATGGACGAAATCGTAGCATGGCTTCGGGTTCTGGAACCTTTGAAAAGTTCAAAGTATCACGAACGTATATATAAAATAAAAAAGACAATAACTCAAAAACTAATGACGCTTTTTTGATGAAATTTAAACTCTAGGTTACTAGCAATGAAAGTTCTTCTGGTCAAGATCGGGCAATGAGTTCCGATCCTGGAAGCTTTTGATCGAATTGAGCGGTTTGCGCACAACCCCCACTACTACCAATACCTTAAAACATTTATTCGAAATTAATAAACATAGTAACTTAAAATAAATATAGAACCTTTAATTTTGATAAAACGGTGTCTTTTCTTATTTCTATTTACTGCCCGAAATTTAGACTAATTGGTGGTTCAGGTGCCTCCTACAAAAACCCTAAATTAAAAAGCTTATCTTCGAAATTAATAAAGATAGAAAATTCAAATTTTATACACTATTTCCTATTGCCGTTCTTGTTTGACAATTTAATATTTTTAAAGGCTAAGAATTTTACATAAAACAAATTATGTATTATATTTTATGAATTAGAAACAAAATATAAATTTTTTTTGTAATTTTTATATATCTGAAATTTTATTATACTATTTCCATAGGTAATATATTATAATTAAAAAACTGTGTACGATACTTAAGTTGTGTTCAAAGATATTTCCTGCATATATGTTAAATTTATTTTTATATTTAAATGAATTATAAGAAAAGTTCTAAAATTGTCATCGTGTTTTAGAAATACATTTATTGCATATTTTTTTTTTGCATGTTTAAGGTTTTCTAATAGATATATGTACTATTTATTTTTTTTTAAATTTTGAAAAATTTGAATTAATATTTTTGAATAGATAAAATAAATAGAAAAAGTTTTTAGGATTATAAAATTAATTTGGTTAGCTAATCTTACGATCAAATTAATAAAAGCTTTTATGGTTTTAAAATGACTTATGGACTTCTCATTTAATTTGAACCAAATAGGTGTAGGGTATTTATAAATCGGTTGCACCAACTGACTGTCTCTTTACTTGTTATATCCGTATGACTATATAGTCATTTCAAACATAATTTGCCATTACGTTTGAAACGCAGAAAAGGAGTGGGTAGATATAGACTGAAGTGTATGGATCGGATCAGAATCGAAAAATAAATCGATTTAGCTATGTATGACCGTCCGTCCGTCCGTCATCACAATAACTCAAAAAATAAAGGATAACTCATAAAAAAAATAAATTCGTTTTTTTGCAATAGCCGTCATCGCTATTTAAATCCAGCCATATTGGTACATGGGTTCGGGTAGCTGCCATATAGCTTCTTTTTAGCACATTTTCAAAAAATTTTGTAAAAATGTGCCTATATAGTTTCACTCTGTCCGTCCGTCCGTCTGTCTGTCTGTCTGTCTGTCCGTATGTTTACAAAAACTTTTACACCGTTTGATATAGAGAAAAATAATTTTAACCACGGGTAGATATTACGAAAAAAATAATTTCGTAGAAGAATTTTTTTCTGTAGCCCCACCCGTTACGGAGCTACAGACCTCCAAATTTGGAAAAAGCCCTATTTTTAAATTGTTATAACAAGAGTTCTGTTAAGTATATTTTCAATCTAAAAACAGAAAAAGATAGCTGGTTTTATAAGCTTCATAAATAATTAAGAGCAAATGTTTAGGGTTGCCATACGGTACTAAAATTTATAATTATGCAAAACTCAATTTTTGCAAAATTTTCGGCCCCACATATCTTCTAAACGATTCAAGCTAGGGTCTTCAAATTTTGGGAGAATATAGGACCTCCGAAATTAGCAGGAGTCGGTTAACAAAATTTTTTTGTCAAGCCCCCCGTTTAGGAGCTATAAGGGCTCGAAAATTGAAATTTTGGTATTTTCAAACACCTGTAGCTTGAATACCTGTTAAAAGTTTTTTTTAGTAATATGGTAAATTGAAAGATCTATAATTATATTTCAACACGTGTCAAAGGTTTTTCTTAATATTGAAAGGTGCCGAAGTTACAGCCCTCGAAAATTTCAAAAAAGCCCTATATTTAAATTAGTACAACAAGAGTTCTGCTAAATGTATTTTCAATCTAAAAACGGGAGAAGAGAGCTGCTGTTATGGGCTTAACAAAAAGTATAAAGCTAAAATGTATGGGGTTGCCATACGGTACTAAAATTTACAATTATGCAAAACTCAATTTTTGAAAAATTTTTGCCCCCACATATCTTCTATACGGTTCAAGCTAGGATCTTGAAATTTTGGTAGAAGTTAGACCTTTAGAAATTAGTAGGAGTCAGTTAACAAAAATTTTTTGTCACGCCCCCTGTTTAGGAGCTATAAGGGCTCGAAAATTGAAATTTTGCTATTTTTAAACACCAGTAACTTGAAAACCTGTTCAAATTTTTATTTACAAATATACAAAATTTACAGCTGCAGCATTATGTTTCAACATATGTTAAAGGTTTTTCCTAAATTTGAAAGGGGTTCTTTAAATTGAAGAAATTGTCTCTTAGTTTTAACTATTTTTGCTTAGATAATAAAATTTTAGGTAAAATTCCAAATTTTGGTGGAGTTCAAAATTTATATCCCCAAAGAAAATTGATGGGTGAGGACAGGAGGGGGGTGGACAGATCCATCATAAGTTTACTAAGCAAAAATTTGGGAACCTTCCTCATTGAAGGGCTACTAGGTCTTAAAAATTAAAACTTTTATGTTTATATAAAACATTAACTTATTCACCAGTATAAGTTTTTTTCCAAAATTAAACGTTATCATTGAAGCTGCAACATTATTTTCCGCACTTATTAACAGGTTTCCTTGAGTGCATTGGGGTTGTATTCTAAGTATTTCTCTATTAGTCATATAATTAATAAGTTAATGAAATAACTAAATTAATATTTTCGAAAATATTCAGTAAGAAACCGTATATAATTTTGTAAATGTGCTTTTTAAAAACCCTTGGTTTTTTTCCTTACTTGTTAAATATGAGTATTACTCTGCTGCGTGGCTGAAATTTTTGCGAAAGTGGTAAAGTTTTATGGTCAAAGTTTCTGCAAAATTTGGTTGGTCTACTGCAGTGGGTTCGAGTAGCTGCCATAAAACTTCTTACTTTATATAAGCATTACTCTCCACCTAATGAAGCTATGTGTCTAAAATTTGCTTAAAATAGTTTAATGTAATGGCCAAAGTTTCTGCAAAATTTGGTTGGTCTACTGCAGAGAGTTCGAGTAGCTGCCATACAACTCCTTCTTTTACTCTTCGCGGAAAGAGTTACTTCGAGCAAAACTCGATTTGGAAACCAGTTAAATTATTTTTCACAATATTTCATCTTTTTCCACAATTTGTTCAAAGATATTTCCGCGGTAAAGATGTCGGCTTACAATTTGTGAAATTAATCTATGCAGTTATTTATTCCTCATTCCTTGAAAACTATTAGACGTAAACCCAAATCTTGTTTGAATAACATTTGTAAAGAGGTCATTCTTAAAAAGAAGAAAGCCTTCAAAATGCACTAGGACAGAGGTATGGAGGCTCAAAGAAGCAACTATATAGTAGTTCACAACAGATGCTAGAACGTAATGCAAACCAAAAGGTTAACCTTAGGTTGAAACACAAACGAGTGCACATGCCAATAGATAATCTTGTTGGATATTTGTAAAAAGTTTAAAACAAGAAAATAGCGGGTCTTTTATTTCACAACTTGTTGAAAAAAAAACCACATTGGTTTTTTCAGATTTTATCAGATTCTAAAGAAAACGAGAATTTGTTTGGTAAACTCGTCACTACCTCAGTCAACCCAAAAACTGAATATATTTCAAAAGTTGGTTGCTTCTTTGGTAGAATATACTTGAAGATATTTATACGCGATGATACGGTTTCAGATTCTGTCGGTCGGTTTTCTGATGATCTAATGATTCACGCGCACCATGACCTAGCTCAATGTCAGTTTTCACCATTTTGGTGAGTCTAAAGTTATTACTTTAGATATTTCTAAAGCTTTCGATCAAACTTGACATGATACTTTATTGGCAAATTGCAGGGCTTAAGGTCTATGTAGGTTCTTCGTTAAATAGATTGGAGATTTCCTGTCAAATCGTACGACTCTTGTTCTTGTTGATGGATATTTATCCAAAAAATTTAGATGAATGGGTTGAGATTTTGGTGTATTGAAATCGCGCATTACCTATGGGAACTACGCACAGTTACCATAGGTGGCTTTCGAAGCTTTTCATGTCCTCCGTAAAAAAAAAGAAATATATATATTTATATTTAGTGACGAGATATATATTATATATAAAATATATAATATATATAGTGACTACAAACATTTGAATTTATATATTACTTTCGATTAAGTGGATTATAGATATAAAATCAGTAATTACACTTATAACAGGTTACTAATATTATAAAAGATAATGTAATATGAAGTTATTAAAATATGGATTTTGTAATAAAAACACATTTCAAAAATAGTTTTTAAGACTTAGCAATAGTAATAAAACGTCGCTTTGTATAAGAAAACTACTAATATTTAATACAGTTTTTTTCGGATTTTATATCAAAATTAAAAACCAAATCTAGTGACATAAAGTAAAGAGGCTACGCAAATAAAATAGTATTGTTCATTTTTTCATCTCTAATCCTGTATAGTTTTTTTTCTTTTTAAAAAAAGTTTATTAGACAAATTTATGGTAAGTTTGTGATATTTTGTGAGGTTAACAGCTAGTTTAATTATAAAAAAAATCATATTATTCATTTTTTTTCGAAGAAACCTTACCGTACACATGTGTATTACCAGGTTTGGGTAACACATTTGACATTTAAAAATAAAAAAAAATTTTCATTAATAAATTAATATGCAAAATGCACACATTTTTATACCCTACACCTATAGAATAGGTAAAGGGCTATATTAACTTTGGTATGGTGTTTGTAACCACCTAAAGGAAGCGATCTTGATATGGAAAAATATATATATTTGTGATGAGCGTGACCTCCTAAGTCGATATAGCCATGTCCGTCCGTCCGTCCTCAAAACATAACTCAAAAAATAATAGAGCTATCTTGATGAAATTTTAACTGTAGGTTACTAGGACTGCAAGTACGGCGGGGATTGCATATGGGCGAAGGGTTGGGATTCTCAACCTTTTAATTTTTCTAAAGGCCAAGGAACATATAAAAAAAATAAGGGTAAATCAACAACTAATGGCGTTACAATCATGAATTTTATGATGTAGGTTACTAGTAATGATACTAAGGCGAGATTGCGTGCGATCAAGAATGCACCATGGGTTTGGAACCTAGAACTTTTTGATCGAATTTAGGCCAAACTGGCGTAATTCCGAAACCAATGAAGATAGAACCTCCAAATTTGGTATCAGGGTGTCCCTTCCTATTTCCTAAGTGTCCTTGTAATTTGGGCCCATTGCAGTAGTGGGTCGGGGACCAGCCACACATTTCTGAAGACCTTAAAGCATATTTTCAAAATTAATAAAGATAGTAACTTCAAACAAATTTAGAAGTTTCAAATTTGGCACATGGGTGCTCTTTACTATTTCCTGTGCGGTTCCTCTACTTTTGGATCAATCAGAGTGTTGGTTCAGTACCCGTCTTAAACTCACCAAGGTTTAAAAGCTTATTATCGAAATTAATAAAAATAGTAACTTAAAATTAAGATAGAACGTTCCAATTGTATATAAGGGTTAAGTGTCACTTACTCAGAATCTCAATCATTTCCAGAATTATGAGAATAAAGCAGTGATGGAAACCATTTAATTTTTTTGGTTGGTTTGGTTTCGTGGTCCGAAAATATTATAGTCTTGGTTTTTGTTTTGGTTTCGGTTTGCCAAGCCATGAAAACCTTAGTTTGGTTTTTGTCTTGGTTTGGTTTTATTGAAAGGAAATCAATAAAGTAACTCTTCAATTGAATATATTATAAAAAATAATTTATTAAAAAATTAAAAATATAACAAAAACAGAATAATAATAAATTCAAATCCAATATAAGTAAATCCACCAGCATTATAAAAATAAAAACTATATATATAGGAACTGAAAATAAAAAAATTATCCATTATTATATTATTTACAACATATATGTAACATTAAAATTACCTATAAAAACGAGATCAGGAGTTTAGTTTTAGTAAGAGCATATTTTGCAATACCTCTTCCCCCAACCTTTCTCTCTGATCACCTAAAATAAATTTAAGAGCAGAAAATGCAGACACTTACGCGTAGCAGGTACAGCAAAAATAATTTGAGCAATATTGTATAGTTCTATTTCAGATTGTTTTCTATTTTCCCAATATAAAATAGGATTATCCGTTTTTGGTATCCTTTTTATATTGTCAAAAGCGTCAATTCAATATGAAATTAAAAATGTTGTAAATTTTTTTATTCGTGAGGGCTAGATTATGCATTTCAAAATGAAAAGAGCTGAATTGCAAGTTTTGTTTTGAAAATGTCTAATGACTTTTTAAGTAAAAATTTTAAATTGCTCCTGTAGGATTTTATTTCATTTTAAATTAAAACCATAAAACCAACTAATTTTTTAGTGGTTTTGGTATGGTTATGGTTTCTGTATTTTAAGTTATGGTGGTTTTGGTTTTGGTTCCTTAAATTTTGACTGGTTTTTTGGTTTTTTGGTTTGGTTCAAAACCGGTTTCCAACCCTGGAATAAAGAGATTTAATTTCTGCCATTCACTATTTTTTCTGGTGTTATAAGTATAAGCGACATTGTAGTTAACGATTGCTCTTTGTGTAGTTTATAAGACAGAAGCAGCAGGAGAGATTTGATATGCAACAATTAGCAATACTAAGTGCACGTGCAATAGAACATGAAAAAGTTTTATCGTATACTAAAAGTGTTAAAGCTGCTGCACTGCATTACAACATTTTAGAACACTGAATTTACCTATATTCTCGCAAAAACTACAATGTGATGGTGTTCAACTTCTAACAAAAATCCATTATCTATTCGCGTGATTCATTCTGGAAACTGATCATATCAGGCTAAAAGAAAGTATGCGCAATGAGTAAGGAGTTTATATGCAGGCCTTTTGGCAGCAAAGCTTTCTATGCTCCTCCCTGCATATAAATTTCTCGCAATAAGCAATTGTCAGTGGTGATACCCTGTGCCCAAATTGGCTGCTACAAACAACTTCTGTCGACTATGTAAATGGTGACTGACATAAAAGAAAAGAAAACTACCGTGAACTCTTCAGAAGACAACGGAAAACCACTGAAGTATTATTTCCTAGAAAAACAGTCAGGATCAAAAATATGACTCCCAAATCAAAAATGGCAGAAGTAAGTGCGCAACTTAAATGGGGCAGGACAGCTAAGAATAAAGTGACGCAGATATTATCTCTGCAAAGATAAGAAATGCTGTGTTTATTGAAGAATACTTCTCAGACAGAATAATTAGGTTGCAATTACGAGGTATACCTAACAATATCAACATAATTCATATTGGTAAGTATGTGCGTAAGTATATACACTAAATACATTAAAATTAAAAATTTACATTAAATACATTAAAAGCATCTGACGAAGATAAAAACTAATTTTTTTCATGATGTCAAAAGCCTTATGGACACAACACAAAAAAGGGAAATACATCAGATAGATTATAAAAGATCAACCCACAGAAACAGAAAACAAAACTTGATTTAATAAATCTAAAATCATCGATGATATATGAAAAAGTTTCATCAGAAATAGATCGACATGTTTTTTTATACCCTACCTACCTATAGAATAGGTAAAGGGGTATATTAACTTTTGTACGGTGTTTGTAACCACCTAAAGGAAGCGAGCTAGATATGGAAAGGTATATATATTTGTGATCAGCGTGACAGCCTGAGTCGATATAGCCATGTCCGTCCGTCCGTCCGTCCGTCCGTAGGCACGATAACTCAAAAAATAATGGAGCTATCTTGATGAAATTTTAACTGTAGGTTACTAGGACTGAAAGTACAGCGGGGATTGCATATGGGCGAAATCGGCCCATGGGTTCGGATTCTGGACCTTTTAATCGTTTTCAGGGCTAACGAACAAATATAAAAAATCACGATAACTCAACAACTAATGACGCTATCTTCATCAAATTTGTGCTGTAGGTTACTAGTAATGAAACTACTTCGGGAATTGCGTAAGGTCGAGATTGGACCATGGGTTCGGAACCTAGAACTTTTTGATCGAATTTAGGCCAAACGAGCATAATTCCGAAACAAATGAAGATAGAATCTCCAAAATTGGTATCAGGGTGTCCCTTCCTATTTCCTAAGTGTCTTTGAAATTTGGGCCCCATTGGAGTTGGGGGTCGGGGACCAGCCACACATATCCGAAAACCTTAAAGCATATCTTTAAAATTAATAAAGATAGCAACTTGAAAAAATGTAGAAGCTTCAAATTTGGTGTTCTTTACTATCTCTTGCTTGCCCCCCTAATTTGGGATCAATTGGAGTGGTGGTTCTGAGTACACCTCTCAGACCTCCCAAGTTTTAAAAGCTTATACTCGAAATTACTTAAAATAGTAACTTAAAATTAAGATAGAACGTTCAAATTTTGTACAAGGGTTAACTAGTATTTAAAGTACAGCGCGGGCTGTATAAAACCGAAATCAGCCAAAGGGTTCGGATTCTGGACCTTTGAATCGGTTACAGGGCTAACGAACATATGTAAAAAATCACGATAACTCAACAACTAATGACGCTATCTTCATGAAATTTGTGCTGTAGGTTATTGGTAATGAAACTACTGCGGCAATTGCGCACGGTGAGGATTGGACAATGGGTTCGGAACTTAGAACTTTTTGATCGAATTTAGGCCACACTAGCATTATTCCGTAACCAATGAAGATAGAGCCTCCAAATTTGCAAATTTGGTATCAGAGTGTCGCTTTCGATTTCCTTAGTCTCCTTGAAGTTTGAGCCCAATTGGAGTAGTGGGTGGGGACCAGCCACTCAGTTCCGAGTACCTTAAAGCATATTTTCGAAATTAATAAAGATAATAACTTGAAACAAAAGTAGAAGCTTCAAATTTGGCACATGGGTGTTCTTTACTATTTCCTGCGTGTCCCTCTAATTTTGGATCAATTGGAGTGGTGGTTCAGCACCTCTCTTAGACCCACCAATGTGTAAAAGCTTACCATCGAAATTAATAAAACTAGTAACTTAAAATTAAGATAACACGTTCCAATAGTGTACAAGAGTTAACTTGTATTGAAAGTATGACGGGGACTGCATATGGGCGAAATCGTACCATGGTTTCGAGTTTTTGAAACCCTTGAAAAGCTCAAGGGCTAACAAACATATATCTTAAAACACCATAACTCAGAAAATAATGCCGCTATTTTGATGAAATTTAAACTCTAGGTTACTAGTAATGAAAGTACCATGGGAATTAGTTCTGGTCGAGTTTAATTTCGAAGCCAAAGAATATATTTCCTATTTCCTATGTGTCTCCGAAATTTTGACATAATTGTAGTGGTTCAGCTATGTTCAAAGGTACTTGCTGCATTTATGTAAAATTTATTTTTATATTTAAATGAATTATATGATAAGGTCTAAATTTGTATATGTATTTTAGAAATACATTTATTGCATATTTATCGTTTATAAGCTTTTCTAATAGGTACATAAACAAGCCATTTAAAATAATTGCAATTTTGTTTATTTATTAGCTTTTTATCACAAAATTTAATAATTCAAATTTTTTCATTTAGTAATTGAATTGGAATAAATATATTTTCATTTATTTCATATTAAGAATTTGTAATATTTTTTAATAGATAGTGTAATAAAAAATGTTTTTAGTATTATAAAGTTAATTTGGTTAGCTATGTCTTACGATCAAATTAATAACAGCTCTTATGGTGTTAAAACGACTTATGGATATGTCCATAAATTTGAACCAAATAGGTGTAGGGTATTTCTTAGTCTGTTGCACCGACTGACTGCTTCTTTACTTGTTTTTTCTTTATTTAATTCAATCTGTTCTTAAAACTAAACAATAATAATATAATAAATATGTAATATTTATATATAATAATAAATAAATATAGTAAATAATATTTAAAAAAAAATCAAAAATAAATTTTTAGGCCTTGGCTTTTAGTAGGGTTTTCGAATCAACTTATAACAACTTTTTTTTTATATGAGCATTCCTTTTTAGCTATTTAAGCTGGGTATCTGGAACTTTACCAAAAATAGTTTAGTTTTATAGCCAAGGCTCTTGAATACCCATATTAAAGAAGAAGTTTATTGACAGCTACTCGAACCTACTGCAATTGACCAACCAAATTTAACACAAAATTTGGTCATAAAACTTAACAATTTTTGGCAAAATTTTAGATACCCAGCTTCATTAGGTATAGAGTAATGCTCATATAAAAGGAGAAGTTGTACTCCTATACTCGAACGCATTGCAGTAGACCAACCAAATTTTCCTGTAACTTTGGCCATTGCACTAAACTATTTTTGGCAAGATTTCAGACACCCAGCTTCATTAGGTGTAGTGTAATACTCATATAAAAGAAGGAGCTGCCATACACTACTCCAACCCTCTACAGTAGACCAACCAAATTTTGCAGAAACTTTGGCCATTACACTGAACAAAATTCAGACACCCAGCTTCATTAGGTGGAGAGTATTTTTGCAGCTGTAATAGTTACAGAGTAATACTCATATAAAACGAGGAAGAGCGTAGTAAAGTAGACTGTGTCAACTCTGGGATACCCGTATGACCGTAACATATACATTATATCATCAGGTTAATTACATTTGCAAAATTTCAAACATACAGGTTTATTTAGTGTAGTGGAATACTCATATAAAAGAAGGAGTTGTATAGCAGCTACTCGAACCCTCTGCAGTAGACCAACCAAATTTTGCAAAATCTTTGGCCATAAAACTGAACTACTTTTGGTAAAATTTCGGACACGCAGCTATAATAGGTACAGAGTAATACTCATATAAAAAAAGAAATTGTATCGTAGCTACTCGAACCCATGGAGCAAAATCGCTGGATTTAAATAGCGATGACGGCTATTGCAAAAAAACGAATTTGCGAGAGTTTCAAAATCCTAGCTCCTTTAGTTTTTGAGCTATCATGCGGACGGACGGACATACATAGCTAAATCGATTTATTTTTCGATTCTGATCCGATTCATACACTTGAGTCTATATCTACCCCCCTTCCTTCTCTGCGTCACAAACGTAATGGCAAATTTATTATACCCTTTGACTATGTAGTCATACGGGTATGAAAAGAAGTTGTATGGCAGATACCCAAACTCATGGAACAAAATGGCTGATTTAAATAGCGATGACGGCTATTGAAAACGAGGAAGAGTGTAATAGAGTAGACTGTGTCAACTCTTCGATACCCGTATGACCGTATCATATACATCATATCATGCAGTGGGTTCGAGTAGCTGCCATACAACTTCTTATTTTATATGAGCATTACTCTATACCTATTGAAGCTGGGTGTCTGAAATTTTGGCAAAAATAGTTTAGTGTAATGGCCAAAATTTCTGCAAACTTTGGTTGGTCTGCTGCAGAGGGTTCGAGTAGCTGCCATACAACTCCTTCTTTTATATGAGCATTACACTACACTTAAATAAAACTGTATGTTTGAAATTTTGACAAAAGTAATTAACCAGATGATATAATGTATATGTTACGGTAATACGGGTATCCCAGAGTTGACTCAGTCTACTCTACTACACTTTTCCTCATTTCTTTTAACTATAATTCTAAATTATTATAGTTTTTGTTTTGCAATTTGTTTTTTTTAATTCGTATTATTTTTTTATGTTTCCATTTTTTTAAAATTTTTAATTGACATTTTTATGTTTTTCTGTTGTATAAAATTCATATTATACAGAATTTGTAAGACGATTATTAATTTATATATGGTATTATATATGATTATATATTTAAATAGAAAATTTATAAACTGTATTTTTAACATGAAAACAAATTTTATTTTTAACAACATTAATTCTAATAGAAAATATTAGATATTATTTTTTTTTTAAGATTTGAATTGTCCTTTTTATTAATATACTAGCTAATACCCGGTGCGCGTTGCTGCGCCTCTTAATGGTTGAATTGAAGTTGATAATACTGCAAAAAGTTAACACAAAAATTACACACGGTTTACACATGTAAATTTTAATATGTATGAAAGCAATCTTTTTAAAAAGATTTTTCTAGGATTATTCTAGTAATTTTTGAACCTTTCTGTAATTCAAAGCAGTACAAACTATTTTTCAAAATTTGACGTAATTTACTTCCAAAAAAAATTTTTTTGACTAATCGTAGGACCGACTGTTAACAGCCTTAACTCCATTTTCAAGTTGCTTCACACATATAAAATTTGAGGTCAATCGGTCAAATCGTTTCTAATTTAGAGTAAAATAACCAAAAACTTTATAAAAAGCTGTTGGACCGCAATGGGTTAATGGAACTTAACAAAATTTATTTTGGGGCTTTCTTGAAAGCCAAAGCAGAATTTCGTAAAATCGGACAAATTTGGACCCAAAATTTTTTTTGACCAACCGTCGGCCCGACATGGGTTAACAAATTCCAAAACTGTTAATAGCGTCTACTCAATTCTCAAAGACCATCACGTATACAAAATTTGAAGTCAATTGGTCAAACAGTTTCGAACTTAGAGTAAAGTATTGAAAAAACCTATAAAAAGCTGTTGGACCGCAATGGGTTAATGGAACTTACCAAAATTTTTTTTTAGCCTTTCTTTTAAGCCAAAGCAGAATTTCGTAAAATCGGACAAAATTTGGACCAAAATTTTTTTTGACCACCCGTCGGCCCGACATGGGTTAACAAATTCCAAAAATTTTAATAGTGTCAACTCAATTCTTAAGGAGCATCACGTATACAAAATTTGAAGTCAATTGGTCAAACAGTTTCGAATTTAGAGTAAAGTATTGAAAAAACCTATAAAAAGCTGTTGGGCCGCAATGGGTTAATGGAACTCAACAAAATTTTTTTTGGGGCTTTCTTTTAAGCCAAAGCAGAATTTCGTAAAATCGGACAAAATTTGGACCCAAAATTTTTTTTGACCAACCGTCGGCCCGACATGGGTTAACAAATTCCAAAACTGTTAATAGTGTCTACGCAATTCTCAAAGACCATCACGTATACAAAATTTGAAGTCAATCGGTCAAACCGTTTTCATTTTAGAACAAAGAAGTTTAAATAATTGCACCACAGCCCCAACTTGGCGGTCCGTTAGAGCAAAATTTTTGGGCCACGATTTCTTTCCGTACCCAAAAACCTCTATACACAAATTTTCATGAAAATCGGCTGGGCAGTTTAGGAGTCTATTCGCTACAAACAAACAAACAAACAAACAAACAAACAAACTTTCATTTTTATATATATAGATTTTAGTTATATAAATTTTTTTTTATGTAAGTTAATTTTTATTGTTTATGTTTACTTTATATCAAATTTAAAAAATATTTTTTCGTTTCGCTTTTAATTTTTTTTTATGGCATGTTTTTATATCAGCTTATACTGCTTGACTTGCCGTTCAGGTGTTGTAAACGTGTAGGTCGTTATTGTGTAATTAAATTATTTGTAATATTGTGTACATGTAGTGGTTGAATTTTTATACCCTACACCTATAGAATAGGTAAAGGGGTATATTAACTTTGGTATGGTGTTTGTAACCACCTAAAGGAAGCGAGCTAGATATGGAAAAGTATATATATTTGTGATCAGCGTGACCGCCTTAGTCGATATAGCCATGTCCGTCCGTCCGTCCGTCCGTCCGTAGGCACGATAACTCAAAAAATAATGGAGCTATCTTGATGAAATTTTAAATGTAGGTTACTAGGACTGAAAGTACGGCGGGGATTGCATATGGGCGAAATCGGCCCATGGGTTCGGATTCTGGACCTTTTAATCGGTTTCAGGGCTAACGAACAAATATAAAAAATCACGATAACTCAACAACTAATGACGCTATCTTCATCAAATTTGTGCTGTAGGTTACTAGTAATGAAAATACTTCGGGAATTGCGTAAGGTCGGGATTGGACCATGGGTTCGGAACGTAGAACTTTTTGATCGAATTTAGGCCAAACGAGCATAATTCCGAAACCAATGAAGATAGAACCTCCAAATTTGGTATCAGGGTGTCCCTTCCTATTTCCTAAGTGTCTTGTGAATTTGGGTCCCATTGGAGTAGTGGGTCGGGGACCAGCCACACATTTCCGAAGACCTTAAAGCATATCTTTAAAATTAATAAAGATAACAACTTGAAAAAATGTAGAAGCTTCCAATTTGCCACAAGGGTGTTCTTTACTATCTCTTGCGTGTTCCCCTAATTTGGGATCAATTGGAGTGGTGGTTCTGTACCTCTCTCAGACCTCCCAAGTTTTAAAGGCTTATAATCGAAATTACTAAAAATAGTTACTTAAAATTAGGATTGACCGTTCAAATTGTGTACAAGGGTTAACTAGTACTATAAGTACAGCGCGGACTATATAAGGGCGAAATCAGCCCAACGGTTCGGATTCCGGACCTTTTAATCGATGTCAGGGCTAAGGAACATATATAAAAAATCACGATAACTCAACAACTAATGAGGCTATCTTCATGAAATTTGTGCTGTAGGTTATTGGCAGCGAAACTACGGCGGTGATTACGTACGGTGAGGATTGGACAATGGATTCGGAACTTAGAACTTTTTGATCGAATTTAGGCCAAACGAGCATAATTCCGAAACCAATGAAGATAGAACCTCCAAATTTGGTATCAGGGTGTCCCTTCCTATTTCGTAAGTGTCTTTGAAATTTGGGCCCCATTGGAGTAGTGGATCGGGGACCAGACACTCAGTTCTTAGGCCCTTAAAGCATATTTTCGAAATTAATAAAGATAGTTACTTGAAATAAATGTAGAAGCTTCCAATTTGCCACAAGGGTGTTTTTTACTATTTCTTGCGTGCCCCCCTAATTTGGGATCAATTGGAGTGGTGGTTCAGAACCTCTCTTAGATCCCCCAATGTGTAAAATCTTATCATCGAAATTAATAAAACTAGTAACTTAAAATTTAGATAGAGCGTTCCAATTGTGTACAAGGGTTAACTAGTATTGAAAGTATGACGGGACTGCATATGGGCGAAATCGTACCATAATTCATATATCATATATCTTAAAAACACCATAACTCAAAAAATAATGCCGGTATTTAGATGAAATTTAACAGTAGGTTACTAGTAATGAAAGTACCATGGGAATTGGTTGTGGTCGAGTTTAATTTCGAAGCCAAAGAATATATTTCCTATGTCCTATGTGTCTCCGAAATCTAGACTTAATTGTAGTGGTTCAGCTATGTTCAAAGGTACTTGCTGCATTTATGTAAAATTTATTTTTATATTTAAATGAATTATATGAAAAGGTGTAAATTTTTAATTGTATTTTAGAGATACATTTATTGCATATTTTGCGTTTATAAGTTTTTCTATTAGGTATATAAACTAACCATTTAAAATAATTGCAATTTTTAAAAATTTGGATTATTAAATATATTATGCTTTGATTATCTTTTTATCACAAAATTTAATAATTAGAATTTTTTCATTTTGTAATTGAATTGGAATAAATATATTTTCATTTATTTCAAGTTTGTTTGTTTTTTAATATTTTTAAATAGATAAATTAGTAAGAATTTGTAGTATTTTTTAATAGATAGGGTAATTAGAAAATGTTTTTAGTATTATACAGTTAATTTGGTTAGCTATGTCTTACGATCAAATTAATAACAGCTTCTATGGTGTTAAAATGACTTATGGATATGTCCTTAAATTTGAACCAAATAGGTGTAGGGTATTTCTAAGTCGGTTGCACCGACTGACTGTTTCTTTACTTGTTTTATATATAATCCAATTAGCAATATTTCTAAGGTCTTATGAAATTCTGTTGTCGAAGTTCGAAACAAAACCGATTTTTTATTGCCTTGTTTTGAATCAATCGTTTGTAGCATATTAGTGTTTTTTAAATGAGTTTTTGCTAGACCATGATACAATATATTATATTAGTTGAATGAATTTACTATAAAATGTTGAATTCTTTGTTTCAATTGGTACTCGTTTCTTTGCATAACTAAATAGATCCGCTATACGACGTTTTCTCTGCTATTTCATTTGACTGGTAGTTCCAATTTAAATTTTTCGTTAAATTTTTTTTCATAAAACATTTTCTTTTTTATTCTTCTTAATCTGGTCACCTTATTTCTATAAAACTTATATTGGTTTTCTAGATCAAAATTATTACAGTCTTTTCTCCATTTAGAGTATCATAATTGTTTTAAATTGATAACATATATAAGTTCGGCGTCCGTCCTTTTATTAGTAATTTTTTTTTTTTGTGTAGGTAATACAAATTTAGAAGCTTTATTGATTTTGACATGTAATTTTGATATAAATTCAGTAACAATTTAGTCACAATTTTTTGATGAATTTAATTTAATTGGTTAATTTTTTCAGTAATTCATGTAAACGTTTCATGTTAGTTGTTCTTATTGCAAAGACTTTACTGTGTATTGCAAAGAATTGTATGGTTCAGTGGTTAGCGAAGTGGCTTAGGGTGTACGTAGATCTGATTTCGATCCTCCTTAAAAGACAAAATTTTTTTTTGTTTTTTTTTTTTTAATTCAACAGAAATAATAAAAAAAATTACAAAGAAAATTAATTTATTTGGATGGTTTCTTTAAAAATTTGTAACTTTAAAAAGTAAAATACTTCACTTTGATAATATAAAACCATAAACCAAATAATTATATAGACGACCAGTTTCATATAAAAAATTTTGAAGGGCTTTTTTTAAATCAGTCTGTACATTTTTGGTTTATTAGTTTAAAATTTATGCAAGTAGGTATCTACTTAAATAAAAAAAAAAAATTCACCATGAAGCGAATTTGAACCCACGATCCCAATATTTTATAAAATACGAAACATATAAAAAATAAAACATACGTAACTTTTTCATCTTCAAATTTTTAAAATGCAAAAACAAAATTTATCAATCATTTGTTTTTGTTTACTTTTTCTGTATTATATCTACTTAAATAAAAAAAAAAAATTCACCATGAAGCGAATTTGAACCCACGATCCCAATATTTTATAAAATACGAAACATATAAAAAATAAAACATACGTAACTTTTTCATCTTCAAATTTTTAAAATGCAAAAACAAAATTTATCAATCATTTGTTTTTGTTTACTTTTTCTGTATTATATACACATACATATTAGAATCGAAGTATAATCTGCGTAATACAAAATGTAACGGTACGAAATGATTTTATTGATTTGTGTTAATATGCAATATATGTATATGTATAAATTATAGTATAATGTGCAATGTCTCTAAACATAAGTTTACCTGAATTTTGTCAGTTAAAAATCTTATATGAATAAGCGAGATAAGCGAGTGCCTATTTTGTTTTTGGTGTATATGCAAATGTAAGAATATTTCAGTGAATATTTTTTATTAATGACATTAATATTTCGAATTAGATTTTAAACCATATTATTGGTATATTATTATGCGCATATGTATGTATATGTATGCAGATATATTATAAAAGATCATAAACAAAGAACTTGATATAAATCGTTTTACTATTCATTATAGAAATTATCATAAAATTTTGAAATCAAATTACATTAAGTGGATTTTAATAGTGTAGACTTTAAAGATAGGTAGGTACATAATGTACCTGGTACACTACATGTGAAACATATACAAACATATACACAATACAATGTACAATGTGCAAAAAAGTATTCAAACTTAAAGATAACTAATAAATATAAAACAATTTTGTATAACAAACTAGATAGTTAGGTAAAGATTTGATCAAGTACGTACTTGTAATGCTTTTTATTGATATTTGTGTCTTCTGTTAATAAAATTTAAATTAATTTAGATAAATTTACTAGGGTGCATATTTTAATAAATTATGATTAGTTAATAGTTAAACCGATTATAACTATTAATGAATTGGATCCAACTTGGATATTGTCAAATTAAATATTTTATATAAATAATTGTTGAATATAATTTTATTGAATTGTTGAAAATTGAAATAAAACTAAAAAGTATAAAATAGTATTTAAAAGTGTTTTAATATAAAAGTAAATTGCTGAAATGGGAGAATGTTCCTCTTTCAGTTAATCTTAATCTAGCAATTTACTTTTATATTAAAACACTTTTAAATGCAAAAGATCTACCATCAATTTTTGGTTAATGAAAATTTTCAACATTCTAAGCTTAAAAGTTTTCAAATATTAAAAGAACTGTTTCTTATACCAGCAATTTACTTTTATATTAAAGCAGTAACAAATTCCCAAGATCTAGCTTCAATTTTTTATTTTCTACATTTTAGGGGGCTGAATAGTCCTTCAAATAAAAGTATACATTGAAAGTATACTATTACCTAATGTTGGTTTGGTTCAGTTTGATCGCAGAAAAAAAAATCCATTGATTTTAACAATAAACTTGTACACTTCGACATCTAGATCGGCATTTTTCATTTTATTATAATTAAATCACTTTCTTAGATTATTTAGGTTTACTTCTAGTAGAACATTTAAATTTCCTTAAAGTTTATCTTTTTCGGGTGGTCTGTAAATTGCAGTTAAATTAATTTTTTTATTGGAATAATTTATTGTATTTGTTATTAAGCTGTTGTATTTATTACAGTATATATTATGTAATTTAAAGTGAAGTCTTTTGTGAATACAAGCCATCCTTACATTCTTTTCTGCATGAATTATAATTAAGTTCAATTAAGTTAGTTTCATATTTAGCTAGCCATGTTTCGGAAATAACAATTGTGTGCGTGTGCGTTCAAAGATTAGTTTTTATTTTTTAAAAATTCTTTTATTTAGGTATACTATTTTTTAGTGAATTTGAGTAAATAAATTAGATTTCTGCTACATGGTTACAAAGATTTCCTAATAAATCTGAATAAATAATTTTTTAAGTTATTATTTTATTAGTTTTTTTCATAACCAAAATACGATGTGACATGTTCATTTATAAATATTATATTAGAATTTAATTTTTTGTGTTGTTTGTTTTTGTTATTTACTTCCTGTTGATTATTATTTATATTTTCTTTCTGTTGATTATTATTGATATTTTCTTCCTGTTGAGTACAGATCATATATCCCGTTAAATAATTATATTTTTTGTTGTTATGAAATTAAAATTAAAATTTCTTTTCAATGAGAAAATTTGTTAACAATATTGTAATTTAGTCTCATATTGTAATTTAATTCTGGTCAATCTATTATTTTGTCAATTTTCCCATTCTTTAATTCTTCCGACAAAAGATACCGCGCTTAATATTTTCCTTACCGGTAAATTAATAAATCCTCGAATTGACCATCATAATTCATAAACAAATAAATATCACTTTCTCTCTCCCACTTCATTCGTTAATCATGTCATTATTATAATTCTTAATTTCCCATCAAATCGC
The DNA here is from genome assembly GCA_963082915.1 of Dolichopus griseipennis. NCBI lineage: Eukaryota > Metazoa > Arthropoda > Insecta > Diptera > Dolichopodidae > Dolichopus > Dolichopus griseipennis. Next base: position 86,890,254 of record OY720442.1, read on the forward strand.
GATAAATCAAATCGCGTTCAATAAATTTTCTCACAAATTAAATGCTGATTCTAACAATTATTTATTATAAATACTAACGTTCTTTCAATTAAAGATCAGTCTTATAAGTTATCAATCTTCCTCAGTTCCTTCTTTAATAAAAGGAATATATTAAAATTAATATTGTATTAAGTTAATATTATAAATAAACAAATTAATTAAATAGAGTAATTATTTAAATTAAAAGAAAGTAATGTTAACTATTTAAGTATAATAAAGTAAATATTGAATAACACCAAATTTTATAATTGTTTGAATATTTTATTTTTTTTTGATTTTGACAATAAATAAAAATAAAAGTGGCGCAGTCGGTAGGATGGCCGACATTACATTAACTTTAAAAAAACTTTACATCAGTTATATAAAAGTGATTAGTGTAGTGTCTCCTATCAAGGAGTTAATCGGTTCTTATTTTGTTAAAAATCAAAAATCAAAAAAAAAAAAAAAAAAATAAAATAAAACAAAAAAAACAAACATATAAAAACTTTTGGTGCAAAAACATTTTAAAAATATTAACTAACTAAAATTAAAATAACAACAAAAAAACCAAATATGGCATTAACATTTAATGATACAGTGAAAGAAGCTCGCTCAATACCAGTGTTTTCTGGGAGCGACACTTATTCACTTTCATCGTATATATTAGAAGTAGAAACATTATTAAACTTAGTCCAAGACGAACAAGGAAGAAGTTACATAAATAGAATTCTACATTCAAAAATCCAAGGGAATGCCGCTATTGCTATTAGGCGTTTAACAAATCCAACGTGGGATCAAGTAAAGTTGCAGCTAATCAAATCTTTTGGTATAGCAGAAAGCTACTTAAAGCTCAAAGATCAAGCGGATCAAATTCCAGATAAAAATGTAAGTCAAATTTATTCTAAATTAGTTTTAATAAAAATTAAATATGAAATATTCACTGGACCCTAGTCATCCTGCGGAATTCCAACCCAGAAACAACGAAAGGTCAATTTTAGATAAATTTCTTAATAAAATTGACAGGGTGGATTCCATGTTTATTAGGTCCAGGAATTTAAATACATTAGAGGAAGCATATCAAGCCTTAGTCGAGACGGTTTCGAAAAATTATAATGACTCATATAGACCTAAAAAGCATCATAATAATTATAATAACAATGCTTTTTCAAATAATTATTATAATAAAAATCACAAATTTAATAATAATTATTCTAATCAAAATACTAACAGGACTAATAACAATCCTGCTGTTAATCGTTTTCATCACACTAACAACAAAAATAATTTTAACAATTCTAACCGTTACCACAACCAATCGGGTAATTATAGAAGTACCCAAAGGTTTGATTCTGGAAACTTTAGAAACAATAGAGACTATTATAACAATCCTGATCCAAACGCAATGGATGTGGATTATTATAACCCTAATTCAATGGAATTAGAACATAATACAACAAAACGTGTTGAAAATTTTCCTTTGACGCCTCCAACAATAGACTACCCATAACAACTTTGACTATAGAGGGACAAAAGGTAGATTGCCTAATAGACACAGGAGCAGCTACTTCTATTATAGACCATAACATTTTTCCCTCAAAAAGATATAATAAATTAATTAACCCTATAGAATTACAAATCATTACTGGTAGTCAAATTATTCATAATGAAATTATAACAAAAATACCAAACGAATTCAATGAGTCTACTTCAATGTCATGGAAGGTAACTAACCCTTCTAATAAAAATTTAGTGCTATTATAGGACTAAATTTACTTTCTCCAATAGGTGCTAAAATTGACCTACTTAATGGAGAAATTGTGGTAAATAAAAAGGCTACTAAATTTAATTACGCCTATTCCACAACAAATATATACCAACTAGAACCATTAGATTTAAATAACCATGACTTATTTGAAGTTTTACGAAACGAAAATTTAAATAAAGAAGAAGAAAAACATTTAAAATATATTTATATAAAAACAAAGATTTATTTTTTAAAGATGGGGACAATCTTACTTGCGTAAATGATGTGAAACAACAAATAATAACTACTTGTTCTCAATCAATTTATAGTAAAATATATTGATTTCCTAAAATTCATGAAGAGGAAGTTAATAAACAAATAGAAGAAATGTCGAGACAAAATATTATACAACCTTCAAATAGCCCATATAACAGTCCTATATGGGTTGTTCAATGGCGGATAGTAATTGACTACCGCAAATTAAATGAAATTACCATCAATGATAAATTCCCTATTTCAAACATCGAATCCTTGTTTGACAAACTTGGTCGCGCCCAATACTTTTCGACCTTAGATCTTGCTAAGGGCTTTCACCAAATTTTGGTTGACGAGAAACATAGGGCTAAAACTGCTTTCTCAACACCACAGGGTCATTTTGAATTTAAACGAATGCCGTTTGGACTCAAAAACGCACCCGCGACCTTCCAAAGGATGATAAATCATGTCCTGAGGGACTATATAAATAAAATTTGTGTCGTCTATTCTGGTATTCTCAACATCTCTTCAAGAGCATGTTGAAGCAATAACAGAAATATTAAGGAAATTAAGGGAACATAACTTAAAGATACAAGTTGATAAATGCAATTTCTTTGCAAAATCTACCGAATATTTGGGACACATTTTAACTAAAGAAGGTATAAAACCAAATGATAAAAAAATTGAAATTATTAGAAATTTAGAACTCCCTAAAACTCGGAAACAAATAAAAAGTTTTCTTAGAATAACAGCGTATTACCGCAATTCATAAAAGATTATGCTAAGGTAGCACAACCAATTACAAAATGCCTTAAAAAAGATAGTAAAATAAATGTAAATGATGTACTTTATAAAGACTCTTTTAACAAACTTAAAAACTTAATTACAAGTCCACCTATTCTACGTTACCCCGACTTCAAAAAAAGATTTACTTTAGTTACAGACGCATCTAACTATGCAATTGGTGCAGTTTTACAACAAGACGGCTACCCTATCTGCTTTGCGAGCAGAACGTTAAACGATCATGAAACTAAATATTCAACAATAGAGAAGGAATTGCTTGCCATTATTTGGGCAACCAAATACTTCAGACCTTATTTGTACGGTACAACATTCACAATTAAAACTGACCATCGACCTTTAGTGTGGTTAAGCTCTCTTAAAGAACCTAATGCGAAGCTACAAAGGTGGCGAATAAAATTAAACGAATATGATTACACCATTGAATACGTAAAAGGAAAAGAAAACAAAGTCGCAGACTTCTTGAGTCGTATTGACTCAAATAAATTTGAAATAAATGTTTTGACTAAAAAACGTCGAATACATCCTAAAAGCCCAGTCTGGAATGAACCACAGACTCTAAAACGTATGAAATTATACGCTCATATAAAACCAAAGCAAGTTAAATCAAACAAAAAATTTAAAATAACACCTATCAACCTTAAAATGATCAATATTCGATTACAATAATCCAAGCTCTAAAAAATAGATTTGCAATATTTGGTAAACCCAAAAAATTCGTATTTGATAACGAATTCAATACAATTAATATAAAAGACTTTTTAAGGGTAGAAAATATAGAATCACACTTTACTTCTCCTCGATCTCATATTGACAACTCGCCTATTGAAAGAGTTCATGGAACCTTAAATAAGCACTTACGTATTTTAGAAGCTCAAAAATCTAAATTAACCCCATATGAAAAAGTTCTATTTGCTGCGGAAAACTATAATAATAGTATTCATTCAGTTACTTTAGAAAAACCTATAGATTTCTTAAAAAATAAAGTTACTAATTTAGACACTATCAAAGAAAGATTGAATAAAGTAAAATATAGTACAATCGCAAAATTAAATGAAAAGAGAAGATCATTTACTAATCAAACATTTCTCTTCGCCGAAAACGAGGCTTAATAAATTTAGGAAAGAAAATTGCTAAATGGCTTTTTGGCACAATGGACAGCGACGACAAAGCTGCAATCGAACAACACCTAAACACCATTGATATTAATAATCATCTTTCTATAACTAATCTAAATGACAAAATTAAAATTAACACAGATCTTCAAAATAGGGTTTTATAATAATATAAGTTTCTTATGGGAAGTATTTTTAACTTATTGAAAAGCACAAAAGAAGGATAATTACGGTTTTTCTTGCAAATAATTCTGATAGCATGCTTCTGTGTTATTAATAGAGGATGTATTTTGTTAAAATATGCCCCACCCCAACACGATATACCATATTGAAGTTTAGAATGAAACATTGCGTAGTACACTGTGCATGAAATTTTCTGAGAGCAATATAAACTAACGAGATAAAGATTTCTGATAATATTCTTAAGATACTTATTAACGTAGGACGTATGATCTGACCAACATAATCTTGAATCAATTAAAATACCAAGATATTTAAACGAATTAACGTTTTCAATCAGGAAGCAGTTTGTATCGCAATGGTGGTTCATATAGTAACAACTTAAAGAATCAGAATTATACGCATTAATTAAAAACTTTGCACACTTAGGAGCATGATAGAAAATATCTAAGTAATTATAAGCCGGACCATGGATACTAAAATTCATATATTTTGTTTTAGGACTAATTATTAATTTATGCTTATTAAACCAGTGTCTGATAAGATCAAGATCATAGTTCAAGTTGACAGCTACATCAAAACTATTACTACAACTATACGTAAAAGCAGTATCATCAGCAAACGCAGTTATTGATCCTTTAAATTGTTGTAAGAAGAGCGAATTTATAAAAACTAAAAACAAGATAGGCCCTAGTACCGACCCTTGAGGAACACCATAAGATATTAAACTAAGGTCGGAACTTAAAATCTCTCCAATCTTCACTTTTTGCCTTCTTCCTGCTAAATATGAATTAAATCAATTAAGAATAAAACCTCTGAATCCAGCATTAAACAACTTTTCTAAAAGAATATTGTGGTCCACAAGATCAAAGGCTTTAGTAATGTCAATGAACAACGCAGTTGTAGTGTGACCTTTATTTACTGACTCATATAGTTCCCCACAGAATTTGAGTAAAGCATTCTCTGTGGATCTGCCTTTCAGGAAACCAAATTGATTCGAGCTAAAGAAATTAGTCTTGTCAAGGAAAGCTAAAATTCTGCACTTTATTGCTTTTTCAAAAATTTTTGAGAAAGAGGATAAAAGAGAAATAGGCCTATAATTGTTGACATCAGTTCTATCACCTTTTTTAAATAGAGGAATAACTTCAGCATTTTTTAATTTTTCAGGAAATATGCCTGAAATTACACTATCATTAAAAATATGAGCCAAAATATCAATAAATTGATATGATATCTTCTTTAAAGTATTATTAGAAATATCTTCTGAAGTAGTAGAATCTGAGCTTTTTAGGCCAGTTATTATTTTATGAATTTCATAAGCTGAAATATGGTCAAAAAAGAAACTTCTCAATTCAAAACTTTCCTTAACTACTTTATCCGATGAGTATACACTAAAATAATTATCCGTATCAAGTTGCTGGGAAATATTAACAAAGTATTGATTGAAATGATTAGCCACTTCTAAAGAATTATTTGTAATATCGTTATTGATATTAAGATTAATTATATTATTATCATAAGTAGAATCTTTGTTTAATATACTATTGACTATATTCCATTCTTTCTTAATATTACCCCTATTAGAATCAAACTTATTAATATAATTAATAACTATTCTTACAGTTGGTAATATTTACTTTTACATCATTGCAAATTTTCTTATAATAGTTGAGTAGACGAATATTATTACAATTATTCTTACAATTATTTATTATAAATACTAACGTTCTTTCAATTAAAGATCAGTCTTATAAGTTATCAATCTTCCTCAGTTCCTTCTTTAATAAAAGGAATATATTAAAATTAATATTATATTAAGTTAATATTATAATTAAACAAATTAATTAAATAGAGTAATTATTTAAATTAAAAGAAAGTAATGTTAACTATTAAGTATAATAAAATAAATATTGAATAACATCAAATTTTATAATTGTTTGAATATTTTATTTTTTTTTGATTTTGACAGTAAATAAAAATAAAAGTTACATGTGTTGTCTTGAATTTTTTGAATATTGCATATTTTCATCAAATATTGGCATATTTAGGTGATTCCTTTTTTTTCTCGATTATTTGTTTTTTTAAATCTTAATTACTAAATTGCATAAGAATTTGTTGTGACTCACCTTAATTTTTTGAAATATAAATTTTTTCCTCTAACAATATTTTACAGCACTCAATAAAGTAATAGGACAAGTTAGTTGGCAAAGTTGGACATCACTCGGACCAACTTTTAGGGTGGGCCAAATTTTTTTTTTGTTTTTTTTTTTTTAAACAAAAATTATGGGATAATGAGTTAAATTTTGTTTTAACTATTTTACTTTTTCATATTTTTTTTGTAATATATATATTAGCATAAGAGATATAAATAACGGTTTATTTTATTTTATACATCATAGTAGGTATGCACCTGTATCTAAAAGTTGACAAGGGCACAATTAAACCAACGTTTTGAACCACAATTAAAGAATACAAGTGTAATTTTGTAATTTTTTTTTTGTTTAAAAATAAAATTTGTGCTGTGTAATTAGTTTAAGAAATAAAAATTTTAAGTAGAAAAATGAAATTAAAATTATCAAAAAAAAAAAAATTATATTAATTTTAATTATATTTCCAAACCACTACAACTTATTTGTTAGCATAATATTATTTAATTTAATCACTATTATAATAATTTAAAATTTAAAAATTAACAAAATAAAGAAAGAAAACTAAAAAACAATTAAAATGAAAATATTTTGTGTTTTTTTCTTGAGGGAAATATTTTCTTAAATATTTTATTTTGATAAATGCAATTAAACTTAATATCAAATCTTAAGTTAGGGCATTGACTACTTTAAAACAATTATACAGACAGTTTTTCTTTTGGTTATCTATCTATTCTAAATAGTGTGTGTTAAAAATTAGAATTATTCTTGTACTATTGTTGTGAATGCCAATTGATCTATTGGGGATAAAATTATATTTGATTCAATTGTTAATTATCTTAAAAGCTTGGATATATGTTCTATAACATTCATTTCAACATATAACATAAATATCGGTTTTATTATAAATATTGCAATCATAATAATTATATATAATCAAATAATTGTCTATGTCTACTTAAATTCTATTCAATGCAGACTAAAAGCATTTGATGCATGTATGTAGAATTTATTTTTATAATTAAATACATTATTAGCATACGACGAGTATTACAAAATTGATGATTGGCTATTCTTGAAGGCTCAAAAGTGATATTGACGCCTCGTTGTCAATTCGATGTGATATTAGTTGGCTAAATCACCACGTTTGGCTATTCTTGAAGGCGTAGCGTACAAAATTAAAAAAATTTAGTGTCACTTATAAATTTTCCTATGAAGAGGTATTGTAATGCATTTAATAATATAAATTAAAATCATAAATACTTTTTCAATACTTACATAACTTCAATGTATTAATACATTTGATTAACTTAACGTTCTTTTATAAAAATGCAATTCAAATATCTCATTTCAAAATTTTTTTTCCTTAAGTATTTATGATCATAAACTTAAATAATAAATAATTAACAAAATGCTGAGTATAGACCTTGCTTAACTGAATCCTCACGTAATTAAAGCAGGACGCTCTGCCCAAATAAAATCTCACTATAGACAAGGAAGGAAGTACAAAATTAATCAAGCTTTTAAGGAGAAGTACTATCCCAACCTTAAGCTCCAACCACTAGAGGAAGTAATTGCTGCGAATGCAACTTAGGGACCTTAACCCATCACAGTTGAAGAATACAGAGAGCACCAAAGAAGACCACAACAACATCATTAGCAACCAGTAAAAGAACGAAAAATCAAAATTGGAAGAATAGCTAAAATAATTTCACAAATCAAAGAGCTGCACATTCTCATCCCAATAACAAATTCCTGTCACAAATAGTTACCCTTGTCAACTTTTAAATTCCCGTGCACACCTATTATGATCTATAATATAAAATGAACCGTTAATCAATTCTTATAATACATATAATACAAAAAAAATATAAAAAAGTAAAATAATTAAAAAAATTTAACTCACCCTGTCCCATATTTTTTGCGTTAAAAAAAAAGAACCCTAAAAGTCCGAGTGATGTCCAACTTTGCTAAGTAACTTGCCCTATTACTTTACCTGCCCAGTTAAAGTAAATTTTCACCTCGTAGCTTCATTAGATTCATAGTTATCGAATTGACAACTTTGTATGGTAGCTCCACGAAAATGGTGCCGTAACATTTTGAAACTTTATATAGTTAAATGATCTAATCTATAACTAATATTGTGTAATTTTCATCTTCCTGGTATAATTACTTTTGAAGAAATTCATATTGGTTTAAAGAAGTTGTGTGGCAGCTCCCTGAAGCCTTGGTCTGGTTTCAACCAAAAAGAATAGGGGAAATGAATTTCAAAACCCTAGCTCTAATATATGAATCGCTTTCAATTTTTAAGTGACGTGTATATTGAACCTTAACAAAATAAGCATCATATTCATATAATGATCTTCATGATAGGTAATAATAATCATATTCATAATAATTATATCTATCAATGGCAAAGTACAAAGCATGCAAAATATAACACATATACATATTATTATATGAATACATAAAGGTTATTTATCAAGCCATTTACTTAAAAAAAATCTTGTTCTTTTTAGCTTTTCTCAATTTTTTTAAATTGCGCATTACTTAAATTATATGAAATCGTAAGATATTTAGGGAGTTAAAAAAGTTAGTTGTTCGAGAGCTACTCGAAGTTTTGGTCCGATCTGAACCAAACAAAATAGGGAACCTAGAAATCGTTTGTTACCCATGTCATATTTGTATGCACAGGTATAAAAAATAAAAAATTTTTAAATTTGGATAAAATAATGTCAATTAAAATTTAATCAAACTAATCTAATATATAAAGAAGAAAATTTGTTTTTGTTTCTTTGTTTGTCCAGGACTCACGTGAAAACCTACTGGTCCGATTGTCACAAAATTTCAAAGGAATAATTCTGAGAGCTCGGGGGTGACATAGGCTATGTCACATTTTTATTAGCAATCGGAATTAGTTGTATAAATTTGGTTGGAATAAATTAACCCATTTCGGCCTGGCGGGCTTCCAAAAAATTTTGTGTTTCCAATTTGTGTCCAAATTTACAGGGTGGTTTTGCAGTCGAAAAGAGAGGCTGATACAAATTTTTGTTGAGTTTATGTCGAGTCAAAACGGTTTGACCGATTGACTTGAAATTATGCCCAAATGTTCTTCTTAGCAACCGGAATTATTTGTATACATTTGGTTGGAATGAATTAACCCATTTCGGTCTGGCGGGCTTCCAAAATATTTTGTGTTTCCAATTTGTATTCAATTTTACAGGTTGATTTTGCTGTCGAAAAGAGAAGCTGACACAATTTTTTTTAAGTTCGGTTAACTCGTTTGAGCACGCGGGCGCAATGAAGCTCTTTCAATATTTTAGATGTCGAGCCGAAACGGTTTGACCGATTGACTTGAAATTTTGTAAAAATTTGCTGGTTAGCTAACGGAATTAATTGCATAAAGTTGGTTGGAATATATTAACCCATTTCGGCCCGGTGGGCTTCCAAAAAAACTTTTGTTTGCGAATTGTGTCCAATTTTACAGAGTATTTTTGCAGTCCAAAAGAGAGGATGAAAAAAATTTTTGTTTAGTTCGGTTAACCCATTAAGGCACTAGGCCACAATGAACCTTTTTCAATATTTTAGATGTCGAGCCGAAACGGTTAAAACGATTGACTTGAAATTTTGTACAAATGTGCCTGTTAGCTAACGCAAATAATTGCAAAAAATTTGTTGGAATATATTAACCCATGTCGGGATATTAACATTGCAAAAATTTTTTTATTTCCGATTTGTGTCAAATTTTACAGGTTGATTTTGTAGTCCAAAAGAGAGGCTGGAAAATTTTTTAGTAAAGTTTTATTAACCTATTTTCCACAACGACCCCATGAAGTTTTCTATAAATTTTATTTGCTTAAACGATTTTATTGAAAATTTTGTACCAACATTTTACTTATAAAAGCCAATAAAAAGTTAATTTGGTTTTGACTAGTTTACGCGTTTTGCACAAAGATTCAATGATATTTTCAAATTTTTGGTAATATGCAAGTTAACCTTTATTCCAAAAGCTCACTTAATTAATAAGAGTATTTTTTTTTGCTCTCCTCAAATAGTGCAAAAGCTAAATGAGATAATATTAATAATAATAAACATAAAGCTAATAAAGAATCCGAATAATAATATCCTTAAATTCAAATAACATAACATTTTCATTCTCTAAATTGTTTCGTTTGTTTTTTATCTACTTTGCAGATGTTGTTCTTTAAAAATATATTTCAGTGTTAAAATTGCAGTTTTTTTTTCTAATAATATTAAAAAATCGAAAAATTCAATTTCCTTTATATTATGCTTAAATACATTGTATTTTAAAACATTTTTTCCAAAAATGAAGCCTAGATTTCTCTCATAAAATCTTAAAAAAAAGAGGCAGAGCGTAGTAGATCCAGGTAAGTACAAAACAAAATATAAGTTGAAAAGCAGATATTTAAACCTTTTCTAAACCACCGACTATATTTTATTCAAACTTTGGCATTTCAAGTAAACTATTATTGACATAGTATAATAATATAATGGCAAATTTAGGATACCCTTTTGACCTATAGTAAAACGGGTATAATAATACTTATATGTAATCTAGCTATTACCCGGTCCACGTTGCTCTGCCTCTCAATGGAGTTTTAATTTAAGTTGATGTTATTGAAATTAACACAAAAATTGCACATGGTGTACATAATTGTAATAAAGCAATTTTTTTAAAACGATTTTTTTTTAGGATTATTCTAGCAACTTTTCAACAAGTTTATCAAATTTCACTTGAAACTTTTCATAATTAATATATAATTATGAAAATAATAATTAATTAATATATATAATAAAAATTTTAATTCAGTTAACATTATTTGCCTGAAACCCACCATCCTGAACTCTACGTCAAGGAGCACCAAATTGTCAAGAAGCACTGCGAATAGAAAAATTACAAATAATCGTTAAAACCGTTTTGCAAACTATTTTTTAAAGTTTTTGTTTCGCAATCGGTTAAAAGAACTCAACACAACATTTTTTTTAACATTCCCCTAATTCAAAGAAGTTTAACCTACTTTAAAAAATTGTCCGGAATTTACTTACAAAATTTTTTTTTGAATAATCGTAGCAATGATAAGTATATACATGTACGCATACAAAATTTAGAATCAAGTGGTCAAACCGTTTCTGCTTAAGAGTAAAATAACGAAAAAATCTGGAAAAAGATGCTGTGCCGCATTGAGTTGACGGAACTCAACAAATCTGTTTTTGAGACTTTGACCAAGCAATATTTCGCAAAATTGGACGTATTATCCTTGCAAAATTTTTTTTGGACAATTGTCGGGCGGCAAGGGTTAACAAATTTCAAGTCTGTTAATAGAGTGAACTCCATTCTCAAAGAGGAGCACATATACAAAATTTGAAATGATCGGTTAAACCATTTCTAATTTATAGCAAAGTAACAAAAAAACTATAAAGAGCTGTTGGGCCGCAATGGGGTAACGGAAGTCCACAAATATTTCTTTGAGGCTTTCTTTTTAACTAAAGTATTAGTTAAAAAAATTGACCGAAACTTGCTTTTTTACAATTTGCACGCTCCCGAGCAACGCCGGATAAATCTGCTAGTGTCTATATAAAACTAAAACTCCTTTTATAAATGTCAAGATACGATGACAAGATTGCAATAAAAACATTTAGAGACAAAATAAAGATATTGCATACAATGGTAGAAAAAACTAGACGGACTGAAAACTTTATAAATGAAGAAAAAACAGTCAGGCTGACCAAATCGAAATAAAATTCTCTGAAACGCTAGAAATCACCGATTTTACAGAGACAGAAAAAGAATATTCGAGATCAGTATTCTTAGATTATTATAAACAAATCAAAGTAAAACTAAGTATACAACATTAAAAAAGAACTGACAAAAATGGGTTTCGGTTTTGACAAGACAATAAAAATAATACCTTTATTCGAAGGGATAAAGATAAACTCTCAAATTCTTTAAATTTAGCCAAATATCTATAGGAAACCACTAAGGCAACTGATCAAGAAAAGTTACTAAAAACGTAAAAACAAATTGAATATTCCTTCTCCAAAAAATATGGATGGATTAACTAAAGCTTTACAAAAAGCATATCATCATTAGGTACTGTTTACACCGACTTAGATATAGAAAATTTCAAATTAAATTAAAAATTTCATGTAGTAGATTCTAATTTCCCTATACCAACAGATGGAATTCTAGGAACGTACTTTACACATCACTTCAACAGTTTATTAGATTTTAACACTTTCACGATTACACTTAAGATCCAAAATAATGAAATTACTTTACCTATCAAAACTTATATACCAAATTTTCATAATATAGTAGTACCAGCCAGAACTGAAATGATCCACCCATTAAACATAAAAATAGAAGAAGATAAAGTAATATTGAGCAAAAACTTAGGACAAGGTATATTTATAACCAACACCATAATACCTTCAAAAGTTATACCACACGTTAAAATTCTAAATACTTCAAATAACCAAATAACAATTCAAACTTAACGATAGAAACTAAAACTCTTAGGAATTATACAGTCCTGAATAGCAAAAGAAATAAAAACAACAGGCAACAAACCTTACTAAATGAACTCGACATAGATAATTTCGATTCAATAGCAAAAAATTCAATCATAGAAATATGTAAAACATATTCTGACATTTTTCATCATCTCACCACTGCTTATCTTACAAAAAAAAAACGGCAGGTGATGAGAGCAAATGGAGACTAGTAATAGATTACCGTCAATTAAATAAAAAAAAAACAACAGACGACAAGTTTCCACTTACACGACTAGAAGACATCTTAGATAATTTAGGAAAAGCAAAGTATTTTTCTACTTTGGATTTAAGCAACTCATTTCACAAAATTAAATTAGAAGAAGAGTCAAAAAAACTAACAGTTTTTTCGACCAACAAAGGTTATTATCAATTCACGAGACTATCTTTTGGTCAAAAAATCCTTTAAACAGTTTTAAGAGAAGATTTCTGTAGCATTAGACTCAGAAACGTGGATGCAGTTTAAAACATCACAGTACTAATCTACTAAAAGTCTTTGAAAGATTAAGAAATGCAAACTTAAAATTAAATCCTTCTAAATGTAATTTGCTACAAACACAAGTACCAAACCTAGGACATCTAAAAACTCAAAACGGGATTAAACCAGACCCCGCAAAATACGACACCATTGTAAAACATCCAACACCAACAAATGCTGACGAAACAAGGCGATTCGTAGCCTTCGTCAATTATTATCGTAGATTTATAAAAAACTTCGCAGAAAACACTAAACCTTTAAATAATCTATCCAGAAAAAACATTACTTTCGAATGGACAAATGACTGTGATGAATCATTTCAAAAACTAAAAAACAAATTAATCAATCCACCAGTTCTGAGTTTTTTGATTTAGATAAACAATTGGTGATAACAACAGAGGCTTCAAACTTCGCGTTAGGAGCAGTTTTGTCTCTAAGAGAAATTGGTAGCAATCGGCCCATTGCTTACGCTAGCAGATTCCTGAATAATCACCCATAATCAAAAAAGAACTACTAGGAATCCAATGAGCAATAACGTATTTTAGACCATACGAAGAAATAAGAAAAAATTAATTAATAAATGAATTTCATGACTCACCCATTGGAGGTCATAATGTTATAAAGAGCACTATAAATAAAATAAAGCAGATATATATCTGGAAAAACCTAAATAAAATGGTAAAAAATTATGTATATTAGTTTGATAGTAATACACAACAAAGAGCATTTCGTAATAACCAACACATCTACAGCAGCATTTGAACAAACAAGTATGGACAAAGTAGGACCGTTAAGATTATGTAATAACCAAAGATATATACTAACAGTACAGTGTGAACTAACCAAATACATAGAAGCAATTCCACTAGAAAGCAAAGATGCAAATACAGTCGCTAAAAGTAGTAATTAACAACATTATTTTAGGATATATACATTTTAAAAGCAGAAAAACAGATTTTGTAGATTTTTAGGAACATAATTTGTCAATGAATTATTTACCAATATATGTAAAACTTTTAACATCACTCATCTAAAATCTACACCATATCATCATGAAACGTTATGTTCTATAGAACGTACCCAAAAGATATTAAATCAATATTTATTGTCTTTTACACAAAACTATCAATTGGATGAATGAATTCCATATTTTACATTTTGTTACAATACTACACCACAAACAAACAATAGCTACACATATTTTGAATTACTTTATGGACGAATATCAAATTTACCGACAGATCTAAAAACGAATAGTAAAGTATCTTATACAAGACATAGACGGTTATGCTTTGAAATTAAAAACTAGACCTAAATTTGCTGCTCTTCAAGCAAACAAACTGTTAGACATTGCAAAAACCAATAGAAAAACTAAACATGATGTTATAGTTAAACTAACATTATTTAATAAAGGAGATTTAGAAGTTTTAAAAAATGAAAAAAAAAATAAATCAGATAGTCCCTATAATGGACCATATGAAATAATAAAAACTGACAAAGTAAACTCAACAATTAAAATAAGATATAAAGATTAATTAATTCACAACAATAATCTTAAATTATTTACTAAAAAAATTCTAAAACATTAATAATATTTAAAAGAAAAACAAAATTTATAAAAATAATTATTAATATAACCATTTTATGTAAAATTATAAAGATAAATACAAGAAAAAAACAAAAATGCACTTTTATTTTTCAGAATTTTATTTTAACTGAACAAATACAAAAAAAAAAGAATTTTCTTTTTGTACAAGATTTTTTTTCCCTTTTATGGTAAATATGTAATGTATTTAATAATATAAATTAAAATCAGAAGCACTTTAACAATACTTAGATAACTTCAACGTATTAATACATTTTATTTTTCCTAATACAATACTTGACTATCTTAACGTTCTTTTTTAAAAATGCAATTTAAGTATCTCATTTAAATTTCTTTTTCCTTAAGTACATACATAAACTTAAATTTCAAATAATTAGCAAAATGCTGATAGAAATTTATAATTAAATAACAAGTAAAGAAACATTCAGTCGGTGCAACCGACTTAAAAATACCCTACACCTATTTGGTTCAAATTTAATGGGAAGTCCATAAGTCATTTTAAAACCATAAAAACTTTTATTAGTTTGATCGTAAGACATAGCTAACGAAATTAACTTTATAATACTAAAAACAATTTCTAACTAGTTTTTCAATCCAAAAATATTAAAAATTCTTACTAATTTATGTATTTAATTAAAAACTAGTTACTAGTAATGAAATTAACATAGGAATTGGCTCTGGTCGAGTTCGGATAATGAGTTTGGATTCTAGTAGCTTTTAATCGAATTCAGGCCAAACAAGTATAATTTCGACAGCAAAGAAAATAGAACATTATATTTGGGGCACAGGTGTTTCTTCTTATTTGTTTTGTGTACGTGAAATTTTGCATGAGGGGTTTGCGTACATATTCGAAATTAACAAAGATAAAAGCTTCAAATTTGATACACTATTTCCTATTTACGTTCTTATTTAACACTTTTATATTTTTAAAAGGCTAAGAATTTTAATGTAAAACATATTATGTATTATATTTTAAAAATTAAAAACAAAATATTTTTTTAATAAAAGATGAAATTTTTTTTTCTAATTTTTATACCCTACACCTATAGAATAGGTAAAAGGGTATATTAACTTTGGTATGGTGTTTGTAACTACCTAAAGGAAGCGAGCTAGATATAGAAAAGTATATATATTTGTGATCAGCGTGACCTCCTGAGTCGATATAGCCATGTCCGTCCGTCCGTCCGTCCGTCCGTAGGCACGATAACTCAAAAAATAATAGAGCTATCTTGATGAAATTTTAATTGGAGGTTACTAGGACTGAAAGTACGGCGGGGAATGCACATGGGCGAAATCGACCCATTGGTTCAGATTCTGGACCTTTTAATCGATCGAAGGGCTAACGATCATAAATAAAAAATCACTATAACTCAACAACTAATGACACTTTCTTCACCAAATTTGTGCTGTAGGTTACTAGTAATGAAACTACTTCGGGGATTGCGTAAGTTCGGAATTGGACCAAGGGTTCGGAACCTAGAACTTTTTGATCGAATTTAGGCCAAACGAGCATAATTCCGAAATCAAAGAAGATAGAACCTCCAAATTTTGTATCAGGGTGTCCCTTCCTATTTTCCTAATGTCTTTGAAATTTGGGCCCCATTGGAGTAGTGGGTCGGGGACCAGCCACACATTTCCGAAGACCTTACAGCATATCTATAAAATTAATAAAGATAACAACTTAAAAAATGTAGAAGCTTCAAATTTGGCACAAGGGTGTTCTTTACTATCCCTTGCATGTCCCCCTAATTTGGGATCAATTGAAGTGGTGGTTCAGTATCCCTCTTAGACCCTCTTAAGTATTAAGAGCTTATAATCGAAATTATTTAAAATAGTAACTTAAAATTAAGATAGAACGTTCAAATTGTGTACAAGGGTTAAATAGTGCTTAAAGTTAAGCGTGGACTGCATAATCAGCCCAAGGGTTCGGATTCTGGACCTTTTAATCGGTTTCAGGGCTAACGAACATATATAAATAATCACGATAACTCAACAATTAATGACGCTATCTTCATGAAATTTGTGCTGTAAGTTATTGGTAATAAAACTACGGCGGCGATTGCGTACGGTGAGGATTGGACAATGGGTTCGGAACTTAGAACTTTTTGATCGAATTTAGGCCAAACTAGCATAATTCCGAAACCAATGAAGATAGAACCTCCAAATTTTGGTTTCAGGGTGTCGCTTTCGATTTCCTTAGTGTCCTTGAAATTTGAGCCCAATTAGAGTACTGGGTGTTGACCAGCCACTCAGTTCCAAGGACTTTAAAGCATATTTTCGAAATTAATAAATATAGTAACTTGAAACAAATGTAGAAGCTTCAAATTGGGTACATGGCTGTTCATTACTATTTCCTGCGTGTCCCTCTAATTTTGTACCTTTCTTAGACCCCCCAATGTGTTAAAGTTTATCATCGACATTAATAAAACTAGTAACTTAAAATTAAGATAGAACGTTCCAATTGTGTACAAGGGTTAACTAGTATTTAAAGTATGACGGGGACTGCATATGGGCGAAATCGTACCATGGTTTCGGGTTCTGCAACCTTTGAAAAGTTCAAGGGCTAACAAACATATATCTTAAAAACACTATAACTCAAAAAATAATGCCGCTTTTTTGATGAAATTTAAACTTTAGGTTACTAGTAATGAAAGTACCATTGGAATTGGTTCTGGTCGAGTTTGGTCAATGAGTTCGGATTCTAGAAGCTTTTGATAGATTTGAGGCAGAACGAGTACAATTTCGAAGCCAAAGAATAGAAATCATATCATATGTGTTCCCGAAATTTAGACTTAATTGTAGTGGTTCAGCTTTCTTCAAAGGAACTTGCTGCATTTATGTAAAATTTATTTTGTATGAAAAGATGTAAATTAGTAATTGTATTTTACAAATACATTTATTGCATATTTTGCGTATAAGCTTTTCTATTAGGTATATTAACTAGCCATTTAAAATAATTGCAATTTTGAAAAATTTGGGTTATTATATATATTATGCTTTGATCAGATTTTTATCAAAAAATTTAATAACTAGAATTTTTTCATTTTGTAATTGAAGTAGAATAATTATATTTTCATTTATAACAAGTTTTTTTGTTTTTTAATATTTTTATACCCTACACCTATAGAATAGGTAAAGGGGTATATTAACTTTGGTATGGTGTTTGTAACCACCTAAAGGAAGCGAGCTAGATATGGAAAAGTATATATATTTGTGATCAGCGTGACCGCCTTAGTCGATATAGCCATGTCCGTCCGTCCGTCCGTCCGTAGGCACGATAACTCAAAAAATAATGGAGCTATCTTGATGAAATTTTAACTGTAGGTTACTAGGACTGAAAGTACGGCGGGGATTGCATATGGGCGAAATCGGCCCATGGGTTCGGATTCTGGGCCTTTTAATCGGTTTCAGGGCTAACGAACAAATATAAAAAATCACGATAACTCAACAACTAATGACGCTATCTTCATCAAATTTGTGCTGTAGGTTACCAGTAATGAAAATACTTCGGGAATTACGTAAGGTCGGGATTGGACCATGGGTTCGGAACCTAGAACTTTTTGATCGAATTTAGGCCAAACGAGCATAATTCCGAAACCAATGAAGATAGAACCTCCAAATTTAGTATCAGGGTGTCTCTTCCTATTTCCTAAGTGTCTTGTGAATTTGGGTCCCATTGGAGTAGTGGGTCGGGGACCAGCCACACATTTCCGAAGACCTTAAAGCATATCTTTAAAATTAATAAAGATAACAACTTGAAAAAATGTAGAAGCTTCCAATTTGCCACAAGGGTGTTCTTTACTATCTCTTGCATGTTCCCCTAATTTTGGATCAATTGGAGTGGTGGTTCTGTACCCCTCTCAGACCTCCCAAGTTTTAAAGGCTTATAATCGAAATTACTTAAAATAGTTACTTAAAATTAGGATACACCGTTCAAATTGTGTACAAGGATTAACTAGTACTATAAGTACAGCGCGGACTATATAAGGGCGAAATCTGCCCAACGGTTCGGATTCCGGACCTTTTAATCGATGTCAGGGCTAAGGAACATATATAAAAAATCACGATAACTCAACAACTAATGAGGCTATCTTCATGAAATTTGTGCTGTAGGTTATTGGCAGCGAAACTACGGCGGTGATTACGTACGGTGAGGATTGGACAATGGGTTCGGAACTTAGAACTTTTTGATCGAATTTAGGCCAAACGAGCATAATTCCGAAACCAATGAAGATAGAACCTCCAAATTTGGTATCAGGGTGCCCCTTCCTATTTCGTAAGAGTCTTTGAAATTTGGGCCCCATTGGAGTAGTGGATCGGGGACCAGCCACTCAGTTCTTAGGCCCTTAAAGCATATTTTCGAAATTAATAAAGATAGTTACTTGAAACAAATGTAGAAGCTTCCAATTTGCCACAAGGGTGTTCTTTACTATTTCTTGCGTGCCCCCCTAATTTGGGATCAATTGGAGTGGTGGTTCAGAACCTCTCTTAGACCCCCCAATGTGTAAAAGCTTATCATCGAAATTCATAAAACTAGTAACTTAAAATTAAGATAGAGCGTTCCAATTGTGTACAAGGGTTAACTAGTATTGAAAGTATGACGGGACTGCATATGGGCGAAATCGTACCATAATTTCGGGTTCTGGAACCCTTGAAAAGTTCAAGGACTAACAAACATATATCTTAAAAACACCATAACTCAAAAAATAATGCCGGTATTTAGATGAAATTTAACAGTAGGTTACTAGTAATGAAAGTACCATGGGAATTGGTTGTGGTCGAGTTTAATTTCGAAGCCAAAGAATATATTTCCTATGTTCTATGTGTCTCCGAAATCTAGACTTAATTGTAGTGGTTCAGCTATGTTCAAAGGTACTTGCTGCATTTATGTAAAATTTATTTTTATATTTAAATGAATTATATGAAAAGGTGTAAATTTTTAATTGTATTTTAGAAATACATTTATTGCATATTTTGCGTTTATAAGTTTTTCTATTAGGTATATAAACTAACCATTTAAAATAATTGCAATTTTTAAAAATTTGGATTATTAAATATATTATGCTTTGATTATTTTTTTATCACAAAATTTAATAATTAGAATTTTTTCATTTTGTAATTGAATTGGAATAAATATATTTTCATTTATTTCAAGTTTGTTTGTTTTTTAATATTTTTAAATAGATAAATTAGTAAGAATTTGTAGTATTTTTTAATAGATAGGGTAATTAGAAAATGTTTTTAGTATTATAAAGTTAATTTGGTTAGCTATGTCTTACAATCAAATTAATAACAGCTTTTATGGCGTTAAAATGACTTATGGATATGTCATTAAATTTGAACCAAAATAAGTCGGTGCAACTGACTTAGAAATACCCTACACCTAGGGTATTTCTAAGTCAGTTGCACCGACTGATTGTTTCTTTACTTGTTATTACATCATATCTATATTTTATTGAATAATTCCCATAGGTAATGTATAACTAAGAAATTGTGTGCAATACTTAAGTTGTAAAATTTATTTTTATATTTAAATCAATTATATGAAGAGTTCTAAATTTGTCATTGTATTTTAGAAATACATTTATTATATATTTTGGTTATTAAATTTTGTGATAAAAAGCTAATGAATGCGTTAATGGTTTTAATTAATATTAAAAACTATCAAATTATAAAAACTTTTATATTTATATTATTACAAATTAATAATTCTTTCGAATAACTTTGAGTTTAATTATATAAAAGGTACTAAATCATTCAACAGTAAATGCACTACAGCTAAAAATTTTGAAAAGAAGTAATTGCTGCATGTGTGTAAAATTTTATTGAATTGGATAAAAAGTTTTAAATATGTTATTTTGTAATTGCATTTTACGAACCATTAATTTCAAGTTTATTTGTTGTTTAATATTTTTAAATAGATAAATTAGTAGGAACTTTTAATATTTTTGAATTGATAAAATAATTAGAAAATGTTTTGAGTATTATAAAGTTAATTTCGTTAGCTATGTCTTATAATCAAACTAATAAAAGCTTTTATGGTTTTAAAATGATTTATGGACTTTTAATTAAATTTAAATCAAATAGGTGTAGGGTATTTCTAAGTCGGTTCCAGTCGACTGACTGTTTCTGTACTTGTTTCTTTAAAAAGATTAGTATATTTTGACTAATATTTCATAAAAACATTTTATTTTAAATACCTAAAAATGGTAACTGAAAATTTTCATATGTTTTTAACAAAAAGGAATTCATAAATCTTAAACTAAGTTACTTGTAATGTTTCTTAAAATAAAAAATATGTTGGTTAAACTTATAAATCTGAAAAATGAGAGGTACATAATTTTTTCTTAAGGTTATAATAAGGTTTTAATTACCTATATTTAAAAAGATTTGAATAATTTCTAAAAAGAATCATACAAAAAAAAAAAAACTCATAATATTTTTATAAGTTTTAACAACCAAAACTCAAAAGTAAAAACAATTTAATTATAATATATGTGTAATTATGTAATTTTGCACGATACTTAAATTGTTTTCACTGTCTATTAAGAATACTTGCTACATCTGTGTAAATATTATTTTGAAATTTAAATGAATTATATAAAAAGTACTAACTTTGTCATTATATTTTAGAAATACATTTATTGCATGTTTTGCATTTATAAGCCTTTCAAATAGGTACATATACTATAAAAATTTCAATTACAAAATTTTGAGACAAAAAGCTAATTAATGTTTTTTGTTTATTTTAAAAATCATTAAATTATATGAACCTATAACTTTGAATCGAATAACTTTGAGTTTTAATAAAAATTTGTTTCACACATAACAGGACAATCATGATTGTAATATTTATTTATAACAGAAGTGCTCAAAATTTCTTATCATAAATACAAAAGTTGAGAAATAATCAGTTCTAATTTTAATATTTCAATCTCAAATTAATCCTTTCTATACCTGTAATATAAATCAGGTCATATTTCAAGGAAAAGCAAATATGATTCCTATAAATCTATATATTAAATCAAACCAGATTTTTTAAAATTAATAGAATTAAAATATTAAAATAAAAATTATGTACAACATAAAAAAATAAGTAAATTAAAAGAACATATTTTAAAAATTATTTAAAATGGAAATAATTAATCCAAGGAATTAAAGCATTTAACTGTACAACAGAAATTAACAACCCTGAAGAGGAGTAATTGTCGCATGTGTATAAAATTTGATTGTATTGTTTAAAGCGTCCTAAATTTGTAATTTTGTAATTGCATTTTATAAGTACATTTAAATGTTTAGTTTTTTGATATTTTTAAATAGATAAAGTAATAAGAATTTTTAATATTTTTGAATAGATAAAATAATTAGAAAAAGTCTTTAATATAAAAAATTTGATTGTATTGTTTAAAGCGTTCTAAATTTTTTAATTTTGTAATTGCATTTTATAAATACATTTAGATCTTTTATTTTTTGATATTTTTAAATAGATAAAATAATAAGAATTTTTAATATTTTTGAATAGATAAATTAATTAGAAAAAGTTTTTAGTATTGTAAAAATATTTTCATTAATTATATCGTCCGATAGAACTAATAAAAGTTTTTATGTTTGTAAAATGACTTATCAAAACTTAATTTTAACCAATCAGGTGTAGGATATTACTAAGCCGGTTGCACGACTTACTGCTTCCTTACTCATTCTATAGCACAATCGTTAAATTTAATGTTAATATTGAAAATTAACTTTTAAAACAACATGTACTTGGTTTTCTTTGAATTTATTGTTAATTAATGTTTATTCGTCCAGGAATTTAATTTCCTTAAATTTTCATTCATTAAATTTTGCAATTGGCTCTATGAAGTAGCTAGGTATACAACCGGATGATCTTTATATGAAGATGGAAGAATCTTCACGTTCAGCAGTTCGTTAATATATCAGCTAAACAATGTTGCTTGTATATTTGATTGTTTCCTAAAGCCATATTGTTTTCGACATTTTAGCTTTGCTTTTTCTAAATACGATTTGAACTGATTATTAATTAATATTTCAATTATTTTTCTAAATGATGATGCAATTGAAATAGGTCTAAAGTGATTCATATCATTTATATATATTACCTGAGTTTTTATAAATTGGTATAACTTTGTTGATTTTTATCATTTTTGGTGATCTTGTATTAATACGCTGTTTGTCCATTTTTTTAGATTACCTGTTAATTCATTTCTACATATTTTTAATTTAAAAGGAAATATCTTATGAGGAGCTACCGAAGTACAACAGCATAGAGTATTTTTTTGTTATGCACATTCAACTTTGTTAATCAGTTGAAATTTAAATATAGGCTTTTCGTTTTAATTTGATGCAAGTATACATTTTCAAACATTGAAATGTTTTCCCCATAATGCGGTAGTATTTATTAAATTCGTTAAGTTTTTTTATTTCTGGTTCAGCCTTAGCTTATAACTATTAAATAGTTTATGTGCCTTACAACTGTTACATATAATTTTTCAAATATATTTTCATATCTTCTAACTGTCATTTTCAGCTTTTTGAAATTGTTTTTTGTCATATTCTTCTTTTTTTTCCTTTATAATATGATTAGCCTGTTTAGCCAAAATGAATATTTATCTTTAAAATAAACAGATTCTTTGTTTTGAATGTATTTTTTGTACCAGTGATTATTTATTTTTATTAATCTAACTTTTCATGATCAATCCTTTCTACACAGTATTTATTTTTTAGTACATGTAAGTTAAGCACTATGTAAAGCACTATGTAGTAGCACTTTCTACAATTTTTTTACAAGCAGTTGCCAACTGATTTGTTATTTTATTTACGTCAGTCGAATTGATGTGAATATTGATAATTTGTTTTTATTTATTTAATTTTTCTTTATTTATTTTGTTAAAATCAATGTTTGTAGTAGGAATATCACTATGAAACAATAACATATAAATTTCACCATTAGGATCATTGAGAAAATCGTGATCTAAGCAAGTGTTTAAGTTTGATACAGTTTGATACTAACCATTGGATGCGATTAACCTTTTATAGGTCAGAATATGACCTATAAATATGTTGAGTTCTTAATATTAAAAATTTGTTTTTGTCTTTTTGCCTAATTTGTATTCTAAGGTATTTTTGTTTAAATTTTTTATATTATTCATAATTAATAATGAATTAATGAAATATCAAAATTATAATATTATCATTTACTTTTATAAAAATACTCAATATGAAACGCTACATAATGTTGATAATGTGATTTTTTAAAAATCTTTGGCTTTTTCATCCCTTATTTATATATAACATTATTAATTGAAATTACTTCTAAAATTGTTTGGCATAGAATTCGAATTAAAACTTTAATATCAATTAAAAAAAAATATGGATATCAATTAATTTTATTTTTAAATACAAAGTATTTTGAGCACTTCTATTATAAATAAATAATGCAATCATATTATGTGACACTAATTTTCGTTAAAACTCAAAGTTATTCGAAAGATATATATAAGTCTATATAATTTAATGGTTTTTATTATAAACTAAATAAACTAATTTTTTGATAAGCCTTTTGTCGGAAAATTTAGGAATTACAATTTTTACTAGTATATAAACCTATTTAAAAAGCAAGGGCAAAACATGCAATAAATGTACTTCTAAAATACAGTGACAAATTTAGTACTTTTTATAAAAGTAATTTAAATGTTTGGCTCATTTAGCCTTAAGTCGATCAAAAACTTTTAGAATCCGAACCCAATGTCGGATCTCGACTGTATGAAATCCCCGCCGTACTTCCCATTACTGGTAACGTACGGTATAAACTTCATCAAGATAACGTTATTAGTTTTTGAGTTATCAAAATTTTTAGTCTCATCGAGATCGACGTTATATTACAGTTGATTATGCGATTACGCGCGTACAGGCCAATCTAGTTATATGTAATTTGGTTATACTTTAAAATAATATTAATTATACTATTAAATGCATCACAGAAAGAACTTTGAGTAGTATAATCGACGCTTTTATGTTATATCTAAGATTCAAGTTTCGCAATAATTATTACTTAGTTAATATAATCAAAATTGTCAAATAAATATGGGATATTTTCTAGTTTAGATTTTAAACTTCCAGCATTTAATTTCTTCCAGCATTTTTAATTTTGGTTAATAAAGGAAATATTTTTAATACCAAATATATTTGTTTTTATATAGGAATTAAAGGACAAATCATTAGTAAAGTTAGTCATAATCTTAATCTTTTTCTTGTAATCTCTTTCTTAATCTTTATGCTGTTCTTTTATATTCTCTTTTTTTTTAATTTCGTATATTTTATTCTATTTCGAGTATTTGTGCGAACAGACGGACTGAGAACGTTAAGTCGACCAAGAGAGTGGCGATGATCAAGAATATTTTCACTTTTTCACTGGCCCAGTTCAGATGTTGGGTTAATAGCACGATTATTTAAAATAAATATGATTTATTTAAAAAACTTACGGTAGAATCCTTGTTGTTCTTATTATCTGATGTTGTTGATTTACTAATGTTAATTAATATAAATAATAATATACAACTTCTAATAATCATTTTTGTTGTTAATTTTTTATAAACTTAATTTGAAATAACTTGTTACGATTAATTTTAACTTCCAAGTTTATTTTGGAAAAATACTTTTAATTTTTTTAATTTTTGTATTGAAATGTTTACACAACCATTGTAAAAATCTGAAAAGAAAAATATATAATTATTATATCTAAAAAAATTATTTTAATAAAATTTATTTATTTATTTATCAATACCACATATAATGTGATAAGAAAATTAAACATGTATTTATTCACAGGCGTGGCATTGAAACTGTTTATAAATTAAATATCATATTATTTAATCGGCTTATTTTTTTTCATACAAATATAAACATCCCTATTTAGTTCAAACTATTTGGCCAATTTTAATGAAACAACAACCAAAAGAAATTATTTTTGTTTTCATATTACAATGATATTTTTTTCACGTGATAACCCGTCTTAAATTTAACGTAAATTTAAATTTAACGGTTACGCTATTTAAAATTGTGTCTTATGATCCTAATATTATGCGCCGACTTTATGTGTAAATGTAATTCATTTTCGGTTGTTACTAGCAGCTGAATCAAACTATTATAGGCGCCGACTTACGTCTTTCTTTTTTTTTTGTTTAGTTGAAATGGTCAATGAACAACAAGATTTTTTTTAAATTTTTGTTTTGTTCTTGTTTTTTTCTTTATCTTAACAAGTGAAGTAAAATTAAAATTCTGGTGAAAAAAATAAGATCTGTTCGAAATGCAAGCAATACATTTTGTTTATACAGTAGTTTTCATTTATAACGAACTCAGTTTTAACAATATTATGTTTACAAAGAGCGAAAAGTAAAAATTTAATCAGTTCTAATGGTTTTACTTTTTAGCATTTGTTGTGTTTTGCATTTATTAGATCAACTTAAAGTAAAAATATGGTTCGTTTGATGTACCTATCAATTTTAATTATAATAAACTATCAATTTTAATTATAATAAACGTTACACTTTTTGCCAAAAAATTACATTCAATGTTTATTTTATTCATATTTCTTTTATTTAAACTTTTTATTATTATATCTGATAATGTTGCTTGGTGTTGATTCAGTATTTTGGATTTAGTTTTGAACTAATAAAAAAATCATAAAAAAGCGTTAAAAATACAAAAAAAAGTAGTGTACGTATGCTGACACATCAAATATAATTCTAGCAAATGAGTTCGAAGTGTCCATTCTACAATTAGCACATTCTATTATGTTCAAGAAATGTTCAAGAAAACAAATGATAAAATTTGTTTGCAAAAAATTAAAACAAAAAACATAATCTTTCTTAAAAAAATTATTTGTAATTTAAATGATTTGTTACTTAGGGCCTACCTAAAATCAACGCGTACGATGTATAATTTCTACAAAAAACTTTTGAAATAAATAGTAAAGTACATGAATTTATATGTGAGCAACCAAAATACGCGACGTACTGGTACCTCGGATTTAAAAATTAACAAAGCGAAAAAAAAAAAATAGAAAATTTAAATTAATATTTTTGTAAAATATTTGTTTATTAAAAAATACCTTATATTTAAAATAATTGAAAATAGCTATAATACCTATTTTTGCAAGAATAAACCTTAAATAAGAATTGCCATAAGAACCCAACCTATGTTATGTCAAAAAATTTTGAAATAAGTAGGTAGTTATGTAAATAAATTTACATGAAAGCATAGGCGTTGTACTGTACCTCAGAGTTTTAAAATTTAAAAATAAACAAAGTGTATAAAAATATTATAATTGTTTTTTGTTATGGTACTACGATTAAGTTTTAAAAATAAAATATTTTAAAATAATTTTTTTTTTTAAACAATTTTGTTTAAAACATACATTACATATATTCAAAATAATTGAAAATACCTATAATATGTTGGCAAAAAAAAAAAATCTTCCTTAAAAAAAATATTTGTTCCTTAGTACCCATTACCCAACCTTAATAAAAGCGTAACACGTATAATTTCTGCCAAAAAGTTTAGAAATAAGTAGGTTCATGAATTAACATGAGAGCAGCCAAAATACGCGTAAAGCGATGTACTGTACCTCGGATTTTTAAAATTTACAAATTGGCCAAATGTATAAAAATATTATTATTATTGATTTTTCTTATATTTCTTAAGATTATGTTTTAAAATATAATACTTTTTTAAAATAATTTTTATTGAAAATTTCTTATATTCAAAATAGGTACCTATAAAATGATTTTAAAAAATTTTTTTGTACAAAATTAAAACATTCAAATAAATGTTTTTCTATTAAATTTTAACCATCGAATAATGTTTTTTTATAATAAAAAACTATTTTTAGTTTTACTTTGACAAAACGAACGAATTTTATATAATACATGATTTCCTTTTAGCAAAAGTGTAAATGAAGAGTATTGTTTCAGGAGTACATAATAGTCAGATTAATTGTCATACATATATTTGATATTTTAAAACTACCTGTCATTTGAGAAGTTAATAATATTTAATATATTAAAATATTGAAAATAAAGTGAAAAAATTAAGGTTTATTGCTGATATAAATATAAAGAACACTTTTGAAAATGGAAGGTCTTATTGGTTATCAAATAAAAAATATGATTTAACAAACCCTATTCAAGTTAACATCTATGCATAATTTTAATTAAGGCCATCTGCCGGAACTTATTTAATTATCTACTCCTCTCATCTGCTCTTTTACAAGAGGTGTTGTAGTTGACAGTAGTTGAGAGTTGAAAAGAGTTTACCCCTCAAAAAAGAACAAAGTTAAAACTTATTTTTAGATTTATTGAAAAAATTTTTTTTTATGTCTATTTAGGTATGTTATTAAACTTAAAATTGAGATTTAAAAAAAAATCTCGACTCCTGTCAACTTGACTATTATTTCTTACTTCCGGCAGCTTCAATATAATATAATACTAAGTACTAAACTTATGAATTATGATATGTTAAAATTTGTTGTACATATTATGTATTCATAGAGCTTTTTAATTAGGATACTGAATACATAAAACATAGTTCAAATCGTACTAAAATGTTTAGAAAAAAAGTACAGTTTTCAATATGAAGGACAAAATCTACTCGAATTTTGGCTACTTGACTTCAATAAATATATGTATGTATATGTTTAGAAATATAATCAAATTTTCGGAACATTATATATTAGATTAATATTTATATTTAGAATTGAAATCTCTGTTTTGGTGTAATAACTGTACCAAATTAAACTCTCTTTAGAGCGGCTTAAGGTATAGGAGCAAGTAAAGAAACAGTCAGTCGGTGCAACCGACTTAGAAATACCCTACACCTTTTTGGTTCAAATTTAATGGGAAGTTCATAAGTCATTTTAAAACCATAAAAGATTTTATTAGTTTGCTCTTAAGACATGGCTAACCAAATTAGCTTTATAGTACTATAAAACATTTTCTAATTACTTTATCTATTCAAAAATATTCCAAATTCTTACTAATTTATCTATTTAAAAATGTTAAAAACCAAAAAAATTTGAAATAAATGAAAATATATTTATTTCGATTCAATTACAAAAGTTAAAAAATTTGAATTATTAAATTTTGTGATAAAAAGCTAATCAAAGCATAATATATTTAATAATTCAAATTTTTCAAATCGATCAAAAGCTTCTATAATCCGAACTCATTAAACAAACTCGACCAGAACCAATTCTCATGATACTTTCAATACTAGTAACCTACAGTTTAAATTTCTTCAAAATAGCGGCATCATTTTTTTAGTTATGCTATTTTTAAGATATATGTTTGTTAGCCCTTGAACTTTTCAAAGGTTCCAGAACCCGAAACCATGGTACGATTACGCCCATATGCAGTCCGCGCTGTATTTTAAATACTAGTGAACCCTTGTACACAATTGGCACGTTCTATCTTAATTTTAAGTTACTATTTTAAATAGTTTCGATTAAAAGCTTTTAAACTTGGTAGGTCTAAGAGGGGTACTGAACCCCCACTCCATTTGATCCCAATTTAGGGGGCCACACAAATAGTAAAGAACATCCTTGTGCCAAATTTGAAGTTTCTACATTTGTTTCAAGTTGCTATCTTTATTAATTTTATAGATATGCTTTAAGGTCTTCGGAAATGTGTGACTGGTCACCGACCCACTACTCCAAAAATCAAGTACAAAAATCAAGAACACTAAAGAAATAGGAATGGACATCTTGATACCAAATTTGGAGGTTCTCTCTTAATTGGTTTCGGAATTATGCTCGTTTGGTTCCGAACCAAGTTCTAGGTTCCGAACCCATGGTCGAATCTCCCAGTATACCTACATGACCCTTACCGACCCAGTATACCTACATGGCCCTTACCGACCCAGTACACCTACTTTTCAAAATTGCAATTATTTTAAATTGTTAGTTTATGTACCTATTAGAAAAGCTTATAAACGCAAAATATGCTATAAATATATTTCTAAAGTACAATTACAATTTTAGAACTTTTCATATAATTCATTTAAATATAAAAATAAATTTTACATAAATGCAGCATTTACCTTTGAATAAAGCTTAAGTATTGTACACAATGTCTTAATTATATATCACCTTTGGTAATAAATCAATAAAATGTATGATATGATTAACATTAAAAAAAGGGAATTTAACCGTTTATTAAAAAAATATTTTATTTTTAATTTATAAAATATTATACAAAATATGTTTTATGGTAAAATTCTTAGCCTTTCAAAAATATAAAAGTGTTAAATTTAAACGCAAATAGGAAAGAACCCTCGTGTATCATATTTCTGGAGTGGAAGCACGTAACTTGTTTCGAATGTGTTGTTTCGAATTTTTCAAAAATTGGTAGCACGTAAATTTGTTTCGAATAATTTTTATTCGTTTCGAAGTTTCTATCTTCTTCAATTTCGAATATAAGCTTTTTAGTTTTGGGATTTCTTAAGAGGCATCTGAACCAACACTACAGTTAAGTCAAAATTTCGGGGACACATAAGAAATAGGAAATATATTCTTTGGCTTCGAAATTATACTCGTTTGGCCTTAGATCGATCAAAAGCTTCTAGAATCCGAACTCATCATCCGAACTCGACCAGAACCAATTTTCATGGTACTTTCATTATTAGTAACCTAGAGTTTAAATTTCATCAAAAAAGGTGCATTATTTTTTGAGTTATACTACTTTTAAGATATATGTTCGTCAGCCTTTGAACTTTTAAAGGTTCCAGAACCCGAAACCATGGTACGATTTCGCCCATATGCAATCCCCGTCATACTTTCAATACTAGTTAACCCTTATACACAATTGGAACGTTCTATCTTAATTTTAAGTTAATATTTTAATTAATTTCGATGATGCCTTTAAACCTTGGGAGGTGTAAGAGGGGTACTGAACCACCACTCTGATTGATCCAAAATTAGGAGAACGCGCAGGAAATAGTAAAGAGCACCCATGTACCAAGTTTGAAACCTCTAAATTTGTTTGAAGTTACTATCTTTACTAATTTCGAAAATATGCTTTAAGGTCTTTGGAACTGTCTGGCTGGTCCCCAACCCACTACTCCAATTGGTGCCAAATTCCAAGGACACTAAGGAAATAGAAAGAGACACCCCGATACCAAGTTTGGAGGTTCTATCTTCATTGGTTTCGGAATTATGCTAGTTTGGCCTAAATTCGATCAAAAAGTTCTAAGTTCCGAACGCGTTGTACATTACCCACAGTACCCAATCACCACCGTAGTTTCATTACCAGTAGCCTACACCACAAATTTTATGAAGACAGCGTCATTAGTTGTTGAGTTATCGTAATCTTTTATATATGTTCGTTAGCCCTTAGACTGATTAAAAGGTCCAGAATCCGAACCCTTGGGGTGATTTCGCCCATATGCAGTCCGCGTTGTACTTTAAATACCAGTTAACCCTTGTACACAAGTGAAACGGTATATATTAATTTTAAGTTACTATTTTTAATAATTTCATATATAAGCTTTTAAAACTTGGGAGGTCTAAGAGGGGTACTGAACCACCACTCCAATCGATCCCAAATTAGGGGGACACACAAGAAATAGTAAAGAACACCCTTGTGCCAAATTTAAAGTTTCTACATTTTTTCAAGCTGCTATCTTTATTAATTTTAAAGATATTCTTCAAGGTCTTCAGAAATGTGCGGCTGGTCCCCGACCCACTACACCAACGGGGCGCAAATTTCAAGGACACTTAGGAAATAGAAAGAGACACTTTGATACCAGATTTGGAAATTCAATCTACATTGGGTTTGGAATTATGCTTGTTTGGCCTAAAATTGATCAAAAAGTTCTAGGTTTCGAATCAATTGTCCATTCCCCTCCGTACGCAGTCACCCCCGTAATTTCATTACGAGTACCCTACAACACAAATTTTATTAAGATAGCGTCATTAGTTGTTGAGTTTTCGTGATTTTTTATATATGTTCGTTAGCCCTTAGAAACGATTAAAAGGTCCTGAATCTGAACCCATGGTCGAGTTCGGACAATGATTTCGGATTCTAGAAGCTTTTGATCGATCTAAGGCCAAACGAGCATAATTACAAAGCCAAAGAATATATTTCCTATTTCCTATGTGTTCCTGAAATTTAGACTTAGTTGTAGTCGTGGTTCAGGTGCCTCCTAAAAAATCCCAAAATTAAAAAGCTTATCCTCGAAATTCATGAAGATAGAAACCTTAAATTTGATACACGAGGGTTCTTTCCTTTTTCCGTTTTTATTTAACACTTTCATATATTTAAAAGGCTAAGAATTTTGTCATAAAACATTTTTAGTATAATATTTTATAAATTAAAAACCATAGGTGATATATAATTAAGACATCGTGGACAATACTTAAGCTATATTCAAAGGTACTTGCTGCTTTTATGTAAAATTTATTGTTATATTTAAATGAACTATATGAAAAGTTCTAAATTTGTAATTATATTTTAGAAATACATTTATTGCATATTTTGCGTTTATATGCTTTTCTAATAGGTAAATAAACTATCAATTTAAAATAATTGCAATTTTGAAAAATTTTTATTATTAAATATATTATGCTTATGATAAATAGATTAGCTTTTTGTCACAAAATTTAATAATTTAAATTTTTTCTTTAGTAATTGAATTTAAATAAATATATTTTCATTTATTTCAAGTTTTTTTGCTTTTTAATATTTTTAAATAGAAAAATTAGTATTAGAATTTGTAAATAAATTAGAAAAGTAATTAGAAAATGTTTTTAGTATTATAAAGTTAATTTGGTTAGCTAAGTCTTACGATCAAACTAATAACAGCTTTTATGGTTTTAAAATGACTTATGGACTTCCCATTAAATTTGAACCAAATAGGTGTATGGTATTTCTAAGTCGGTTGCACCGACTGACTGTTTCTTTACTTGTTTTAATTACGTATAGGAACAAAAAAATAATTTTTCGTGTAATATTAGTCTAATATAAATTACACAAAACCGAATTATTTATGTAAATTTAAAGGCAAAAATAGATCGAATTTCGAGAACAGGGCGATACTGGTATATATTTAATAATTAAATAGTATTTGATAGCCAAGGAATTTAGTAAAGAAAAGATTAAATTTATAACTAATTTATTTATAATTCACTATAAGTTTTCAGCCATGCACTACATTATAAATAATATTAACAACGTTTCAAGCATATTTTTTAAAAGTCTCCTATTTTAAAATCTGAAGCTCTTACAAAAAAAAATTATACTTCAAAAACTTAAAAACTCTTTATCTTTATAGGTACAGAGTAATGCTCATATAAAAAAAGAAGTTGTATGGCAGGCACTTGAACCCTCTGCACCAGCCCAACAAAATTTTGCAAAAACTTTGGCCATAAAACTAAACTACTTTGGCAAAATTTCAGAATCCCAGCTTTAATAGGTACAGTTAATGTTCACATAAAAAAAGAGGTTGTATGGCAGGTACTCGAACCCACTGTACCACCCCAATTAAATTTTGCACAAACTTTGACCATGTAACTAAACCCTTTTGACTTATAGTCATACGGGTATAAACACAAATAAACAATTTGTAAACCGCAATGCGTACCAATGAATATGATATAAATATGAAAATAAAATATTTAAATTTTTATACCCGTATGACTATAACTCAAAAGGGTATACTAAATTAGCCATTACGCTTGTGACGCAGAGAAGGAGGGAGGGGTAGATATAGACTCAAAGGTATGGATCGGATCCGAATTGAAAAATAAATCGATTTAACTATGTATGTCCGTTTCAATTTATGGATTTATAATTTCTGGATTTTGGTTTGTGGACTTAGTCACCAACCCTAAAATTTATTTACTTTGTATTTAAATTTAAAGATTTACAAGAACACAAAGAACTAATTCTTACAGATGTTGTAAGAAAACTGATCGTTTACTAGGATCAATTTACTTGCAATATTGTAATAAATTAATTATTGAAAACCCAAATTAATATGTAATAAAAATTTTAGTTTAAGCTAAATTTATTTACCTGTTTACTATTTGTTAAACAACAAGTTATATTAGCAATAAATAAAAAAAAAATTAAAAAATGTTATTTTAATTATTTATTTGAGCCAAAACAAGGTTTTTACAAAAAAAATTCTTAAAACTAAAATTTATAATTAACATGAAATTTGATTACATAGCAAAAAAATTTTAAATACATTAAGAATCAAAAGTTTATCTATTTGTTTATTTGTAGAAAATGC
This sequence comes from Dolichopus griseipennis, assembly GCA_963082915.1. Classification (NCBI taxonomy): domain Eukaryota; kingdom Metazoa; phylum Arthropoda; class Insecta; order Diptera; family Dolichopodidae; genus Dolichopus; species Dolichopus griseipennis. The sequence continues at coordinate 86,924,476 of OY720442.1, forward strand.
ATACAAAGCAAAAACACAGTTGAAATTAAATTTATGGATACTAACTGTAAACTGTATAAAGTAATTAAATTAAAAAATAGTATGAACTTGAAGTGTAATATGATATAACGAAGTTTAAAATTATTGTCTTAGGTCATGAATGAATTTTAAGTTTAATTTACGTTTAAAAGTGTATCGAGAAATTTGTGTAGAATAAAGATGACTGTGTTTATTGAATGTAATGCGACATCTATTTATTGGTTCATTTTTTCCATATTCAGTTCTATGAGTATTTTCAACTAAATATTTAGCGCTTCTCGTATTTCTGCCCCCATTATTTATTTTAAATTTATCTGCTAAAAACTGAACGTCAATGTTTTTTCTTAAGACGTCAAAAGTAAAGCAGGAAGAAAGAATTTGCCTGAGTGAGGATGACGTTAACATATTCAATGAATTAAGTCTTACGAGATAGCTAGGCAGAATTGAATAATCTCTAGGATTATATTGATTTCTTAAAGCAAAAAGAAGAAATTGCTTTTGCACGGATTCTATTCTATCAGAATGTATTTGAAATGCAGGATCCCACACAATATTACCATATTCAAGAATAGAACGTACTAAAGAACAATAAAGAGCTTAAGTTACAGCAATGTTGCTAAATTCTTTAGCTCTTCTTTTTATAAAGCCTAGAATTTTGTTTGCCCTGGAAATCATATACTCATAATGAAGATGGAAGTTCAGTTTATCATCCAACAGAGTCACTAAATCGGTAATGCTTTTAACCCCTTTCAAGGGTTACATTATTTGTATTATAACCGAATGAAATGGTAGATCTCTTACGTGTAAAACTTATAACCTTAAATTTTTCAATGTTTAGTTCTAGTTTATTAGAGAAGCACCATTCTTGTAGAGAATTAAGATTTGTCTGAAGTAATGCAACATCAGAACTATTTTTAATTACATGCTAAATCTTGAGATCGTCAGCAAATCCAACATGTGACACACCGAAAAGTTTACTAGAAAGATCGGAAATGAATATATTAAACAAGAGTGGTCTTAAGTGGCTACCTTGTGGTACTCCTAATGTAACATTAATTGGGTCCGACAAAAATCCCTGAAATTTGATATTTTACGATCTATTTGTAATATAGGAGAATATCCAGTAAAGAAAAGATTTTCCATTTCATTACGGATTTCAGAAGTATAAACTAAAAGGTTTGTTGTTGTGGAACCTTTTCTGAATGCATGTTGTTGTTCGTTTAGTTTTGTATTTATGATGGGCGCAATTTTTTTTACAACAATTTTTTCGAACAACTTTGGAAGAGTCGATAAAATAGCAATGCACGGTAATTTTCGACGAATGATTTATCTCCCTTTTTATCAATAGGGGTAAGATAAGAAGATTTCCAAACAAGGGGGAAAATACAAGAAGAAAGAGATTTATTAAAAATATAATGAAGTGCATAAGTTAGATAACTAACACAGTTGTACAAAAAAGTCGGTGGGTTTAGGTCAGGTCCTATACGTTTTTTATTATCAAGTTCAGTGATAGCTTCAAATATTTCAATTTCGGTAAGATATAAGTCCGTAATAATAGAATTTGAATTATTTATTATATAAGAAAAATCAAAATCAAATGGAGAATCGTGTGGACGATAAACTTTTTGAAAAGAATTAGCAAAAAAATTGCAGATAGTTTTAGGGCAAGTTGAAACCGTAAAGTCGTTTGACATTGAACTTGGATAGCCGTAAGTTTTGCGTTTTGTATTAAGGAAGTCAAAAAATTTTTTAGGATCGGTAATTAATTTGTTTCCTATGTTAGTAATATAATTTTCATAAGCTAGGTTAGATTTTTGTTTAAATTCAAAAGCAAGATCCTTATACTTGTCCAATAAGTCATTATTAGGCTCTTTTGAATTTTTAATTATTTTGTATAGTTTGTTGCGTTGGTTACGCAATGTCCTAAGTTCACCGTTGAGCCAAGGTTCGGTTGTTTTGTCTCTTTTGCGAATTTTTGGAACAAAAGAGTTGATTATCTCAAATAGCTTTGTATAGAATTGAGTAATCATTAAGTCAATATCCTGTTCGATTAACAGGTCGTCCCAACTAATAACTGATAAAGCTAAATTAATGCTTTGATAATCAGCATTAAAGAAGTCATATACAAAAATATTATTGTAAGATTTACTAAAAAGTGGTATAGAAGTGTAAAATTCAAAGATGATTGCGTTATGATGTGGAGTGTTAGTTAAAAGGTTTTCTGCATCATCAGCGAGTTTTACCACCACTCTATCATATGCATTCGAGAATGCAAGATCCAACCATTTGTTATGGTTATTCGGAAAGCAGATAATTTGTTGTAAATCATTACCATAAAATGCATTAATAAGATCGAAATCTATTTCGTCCTGAAAATTGATTGGTAGTAACAAATTATCAGATTCGTCAACAATAAAAGATATGGAAGGACGATTAAAGCCCCCAAAAATTAAAATTAATAACAACTTAAAAATTTTAAGCAAAGTTTTTAGCTTAATTATTATGATATAAAAAAATCGACATTCATTTTTTACGACTTAGCTATTTAATCGTGACCAAAATTTCACTACATTACTTAAACATATTACGCCGAATACAAAGATAAATTAAACCAACAATTTTTTTTTAAAATTTGTTGAAAATTTCAAAATTATTGAAGTCACAATTTTTTAAGTTATCAAACTATAAGAAATTAATAACCCAATTCGCACAAATCTAAAGACAAATTTAGAATAACAAATAATTGATAGAAAACAAATTACATAATTACTTAATAGCTGAATTACATGTTTTCAGACTAAATTAAGAATTACATTTTTAGAGTTTTAACACTCTTGAGAGGCGAAAAATACATACCCTTGCATAATAATTATTCATAATTTTGATAAAGTCCAATTATATTATTTTTTAGTAGTCTTTTAATTATTTGTTTTTTGAAATATAAATAATAACAAAAATAATTTAAAGGAGAACAGTAACAATATTAAAATTAATGAAGAAAATTGTTAATAAAAAAAATAGATCGCCTTTAAGTGGATATGACAGCGATTCAGCTATTGAAAAAACGTTGTTCGAAATAGCAATCTTTATGATATTTTTAACATCAGCCACAATTATAACATTAGGTGATCAAAATTTTTATGAATTTTATTTCAATGATCTTGTACAGCGTTTATTTACTAAACGTTTACTGATTAATGAAAATGATCTTGAAATTGAATACCACAAAATAGTAACAACTGATGATTTATGGTTATTTATGGAAGAAACTCTATTAAATGGCATTCATGGAATTAGAACTGAATATAATGAATATAATTCAAAAAATGACGAAGCCTATTTTTATTTATTGCAAGAAAACATATTACTTGGACCACCACGTTTAAGACAATATCGTGTAAGAAAGAACACTTGTAATGTACATGATGCTTTCAAAAATAAAATTAAAACTTGTTATGGTAAATTTAGTAAAGCAAATCAAGAACTTGAAAGTGAATATAAAGGATCAAAACTAGTTGTTTTAAATTCGTTTCAAATTTTGGGAAAATTGGAATCTTATACGACAACGTGTTACATTGAAAATTTAACATTAATTCGTAAGGAAAATTTTGAAATATTAGAAGAATTAAAACGAAAATTATGGATTGATCAAGGTAGTCGATTAGTTGCAATTGAATTTAATTTATATAATCCCAATGTTAATATGTTCTGCATGATAAAATTTTTATTTGAAATATCACCAGCAGGTGGAATTATTCCGTCACATCATATTCAAGTTTTAAAATTTATCAATTTACAAACTGTTTTCGATTGGATTTTTTTTATATCAATGGTGGTTTTTTATATTATAATAATTTATTATTTTGCAATTGAATGTTTTGAATTTAAACAACTAAAAATTAAATATTTTTTTTCAATATGGCATACCTTAGATTTTGCAGTTATATCTATTGCAATACTTTCTTTAATCTACAATATTTGGAAAACATATTATATAAAAAATTATATTGAACAAATTAATTTTCAAAATTTAAACTTTATCAATTTAGATAATATTGCCTTTTATAATTTACATTATAATAATATGATGGGAATATGTATTTTCATGGTATGGATAAAAATGTTGAAATATATAAGTTTTAATATTACAATGATACAATTTAGTGTTACATTAAAAACGTGTGCTAAAGATATAATGGGATTTGGATTAATGTTCCTTATAATATTTATAGCATTTGTTCAACTAGGTTTACTTTTATTTGGAACAGAACTGGAAGAATTCCATAATTTTTCAACATCCTCCGTAACAATGATTCGAATGATTTTAGGAGATTTTGATTATCCAGCTCTTGAGGATGCTCATCGTATTTTGGGACCAATATTTTTTTTAACATATATATTTCTAGTATTTTTCATTTTGCTAAACATGTTTTTAGCAATTATTAATGATTCGTATTCAGCAATTAAATCAGAAAAAAAAACTAAAAGTGACATTAATTCAAGTAAATTTTTAAAACAAAAAGTTTATAAAATATTGAAACATGTTTGTTGTTGTAATCTTTCGAGTGAAAAAATTGAAATGAACCTTAAAGAAAATTTAAATAAAATTGAGACAAATATCCCTGGAACATCTTCATTACAAATTACTAAAAAAAATAAACTTGAGAAATATTTTGATTTCCAAGGGGAAAGTTTAGACGATTTTAATTACAAGGAAAATGTAAAAAATCTCAATGAAAAGATTAATAAATTAGAACAACTTTTAGATAAAATTGTATTAGGTTTCAGTGAATTAATTGATTTATTGGAGAAGGAGTCAAAATAATTACATAATTTACATAAATAAATTAATATTAGAGGATTCTGAAAAAAGATACCGCAAAAATATCAATTCCTAAGTTTTTAATTTACTTTGAATTACTTTTATCTCGTTTTAATTATTAAATTGGTTTAAATCACCTTTATAAGTTGTTTTATATTTTTTAATTTTACATGTCTTTCTCTATGGTTTTTCTGATAAATTTTAAATATTGCTACAAATTAATGCAACTATAAAATAAAAAATTTATTAAATAAAAAATATGAAAATAGCTTTTAATTAAATTATGCTGGATATATTAGCAGAAGAACTTTCCGCCCCCACCTGCTACAGGGCTACAGCCCGCCCAAAGTTGGAAAAAGCCCTATGTTTAAATTGTTATAACAAGAGTTAGGTGTATTTTGAATCTGAAAACGGCAAACGATAGCTGGTTTTATAAACTTTATAAATTTTTACAAAGCAAATGTTTATGCAAAACTCAATTTTAGCAAAATTGTTAGTCACACATGTCTTCTAAACGGTTTAGGCTACAGCCTTACACTTTTGAGAGAAGTTAGATCCTCAGAAATTAGTAGGAGTCGGTAGACAAAATTTTTTTGTCACGTTCCCTGTTTAGGAACTATTAGGGGTTGAAAATTGATTTTGCTATTTTTAAACACCTGTAACCTGAATACCTGTTCAAATTTTTTTTACAAATATACTAAATTTAAAGCTGCAGCATAATATTTCAAGATAAGGTAAAGGTTTTTCTTAAATTTAAAAAAGGGTCTTTAAATTAAAGAAATTGTCTCTTAGTTTTAACCATTTTTGCTAAGATAATTAGAAAATGTAAGATAATAAAATTCTAAGTAAAATTTAAAATTTTGAACCCAAAAAAATTGAAAGGGTGGAGTCAGGGGGGGGGATAGACAGATCCTCGAACACCATCATAAGGCTTAGCAAAAATTGACGGGAACCGTCCTTATTCATGGGCTATGAAATTAAAACTTATATTTTTATAAAACAGTAACTTATTCACCAGTGTAGTTTTTCCAAAATTAAACGTTACCATTGAAGCTCCAACATTATATTTTCTACTTGCTAAACGGTTTTCTTAAGTGCATTGGGATTATATTCTAAGTATAGATTTCGCTCGCTATTAGTCATAATTAATAAATTGATTAAATAACTAAATTATAATATCATTTATTTTTATATATATTTTTATAAAAATAAATGATAAAATGCTCAGTAAGAAACTCTATATAAGTTTGAGAATGTGCTTTTTAAAAACCGTTGGTTTTTTTCATCACTTGTTTAGAATGGTTAAACATAGACTAATTGTATAAAAGAAAGTTTAAAATCTGAATTTCAAATTATTTTCATTTTAAAATTATATAAGATAAATTATTATTGTATTGTGCATTTTTTTCTTAATTTACTTTACTTATCCTAAAAAAAATCAGATTTTGCTTAGTACAAAAAAAAAAACGAGGAAGAGTGTAGTAAAGTAGACTGTGTAGTCAACTCTGGGATACCCATATGACCGTAATATAAACATTATATCATCCGGTTAATTACTTTTAGCAAAATTTCAAATATTTAGCTTTATTATGTATAAAGAAATACTAATGTGAAATATGAAGTTGCATAGCAACTACTCGAACCCATTGCAGTAGATTAACCAAATTTTGCAGAAGCTTTGGCCATTACACTAAACTACTTTTGCCAAAAATTTTAGACACCCAACCCTATTAGGTGTAGGGTAATGCTCATATAAAATAAGAACGTAATGGCAAATTTAGTATACCCTTTGGACATATAGTCATACGGGTATAAAGAATACTAATCAACAGTATACTTAATATCGGTTTGACTGATTTTCTTCAAATTTTGTATACGTGCTCCCCTGTGAGAATTGAGTTGACACTATTAACAGATTTGGAATTTGTTAACCCATGTCGGCCCGACAGTTGGTTAAAATAATTTTGGAAGCTAATATTGTCAAAATTTGCGAAGTACTGCTTTGGCTAAAAAGAAAGCCTCAAAAACAAATTTGTTGAGTTCAATTAACCCATTGTGGCCCAACAGCTTTTTATAAATTTTTTTGTTAATTTACTCTAAATTAGAAACGGTTTAACTGATTTTCTTCAAATTTTGTATATGTGTTCCGTTTTGAGAATGAAATTAACTCTTTTAACAAACTTGCAATTGGTTAACCCATACTGGCCCGACGATTGACAAAACAAAAGATTTGGAAGCAAAATACGCCCAAAGAAAAAGTGTAATTCCGTTAACCCATTGGGGCACAGTGGTTTTTTTATAGATTTTTGCGTTACTTAACTCTAAATTAGAAACGAGTTGACCGGTTGACCTCAAATTTTATATGTGTGAAGCAACTTGAAAATGGAGTTGAGTCTTTTTACAGTCGGTCCTAAGATTGGTCAAAATAAAATTTTTGGAAGTAAATTACGTCAAATTTTGGAAAGTAGTTTGTACTGCTTTGAATTACAGAAAGTTTCAAAAATTACTAGAATAATCCTAGAAAAATCGCTTTAAAAAGATTGCTTTCATACATTTTAAAATTTACATGTGTAAACCGTGTGTAATTTTTGTGTTAACTTTTTGCAGTAACATCAACTTCAATTAAACCTTCATTGAGAGGCGCAGCAACGCGCACCGGGTATTAGCTATATTATATAAAAGTGTAAAATAAGAACGGAAATAGGTAAAAGTGTATCAAATTTGAATTTTTTATCTTTATTAATTTCGAATATATGCTTTAAGATCTTAGAAGTAGTGGGGGTGGTACGCAAACGCTATTCCAATCCATCCAAAATTTCACGTAAACAAAACAAATAAGAAGAAAGACCTGTGCCCCAATATAACATTGTATCTTCTTTGGTTTCAAAATTACACCAGTTTGGCCTCAATTCGAACAAAAGCTTGTAGAATCCGAACTCGACCAGAACCAATTATCATGGTACTTTCATTACTGGTAACCTAGAATTTGAATTTCATCAAAATAGCGTCATTAGTTTTTGAGGTATGGTGATTTTAAGATATATGTTTCTTAGCCCTTGAACTTATCAAAGCTTCCAGAACGCCAAACCATGGTACGATTTCCCCCATATGTAGTCCCCGTCATACTTTCAATACTAGTTAATGCTTGTACACGATTGGAACGTTCTATTTTAATTTTAAGTTACTATTTTTATTAATTGTTATGATAACCCTTTAAATCTCTGGAGATCTAAGAGAGTTATCTGAACGACCGCTCCAATTGATCATAAATTAAGGAACCACGTAGGCAATAGTAAAGGACAACCTTATGCCAAATTTTAATCTTCTACATTTGTTTGAAGTAATTATTTTTATTATTTTCGAAAATATGCTTTAAAATGTTATCTAAATTATGTGGATGGTTCCCGACCAACTACTCCAATTGGTTGCAATTTTCGAGGATACAAAGGGAAGAAGAAGGGATTCCCTGATACCAAATTTGGAGGTTCTAACTTCTTAAAATTCGGAATCATGCTCGTTCGACCTAAATTCTATATGTAGTCCGCGTTCTTTTAATACTACTGAACCCTTGTACACATAATTTGAAGCTACCTTTTTGATTAATTTTAATAATATGCTTTAAGGTCTTCAGAACTGTGTGGATGGTCCCCGACCTAATACTCGAATTGGTCCTAAATTGGTCAAGGACTCCAAGGACATTGGTTTCAGAATTATCCCTGTTTGGCCTAAATTCGATCAAAAGCTTCTAGGATCCGAACCCATGGTCCGATCCTGACCGCACGCTATCTCCCCCATAGTCTCATTCCTATTATGGTACAGCACAAATTATTTTTTATATGTTCGTTAGCCCTTATATGTAATCCCCGCCGTAATTTAAGTCCTAGTAACCTACAGTTAAAATTTCATCAAGATAGCTCCATTCATTTTTGAGTTATCGTGTCTACGAACGGAAGGACATGGATATATAGACTCAGGAGGTCACGCTGATCACAAATATATATTTTTCCTGCTATATATTTTGTTTGCGAGGATTATTTGATACAAAATAACAGTTTTCAAAAATTTTATAGCAAAATCTTTGATGTAATCAACGAAATTAGAAACGTTCATCAAGGAACGGTAGCAAAACTAACTATCGTTATTAAGAACAATGCTGCTAATTTCCAGGAAATGGAAAAAAATTTTTAGTCATTAAACAATAATTTTAGCATTTTTCCCGGTGATATAAAAAAATATTTGAACGACAATTAATGGAGTTAAAAAGTGAAATATTATCACTTAAGGGTATTATTGAGCCGCTATCTGCACCAAAAAATTTTAATCAAGAAGAATTTAAGAATTTGGTAGATAGTTTGAATGAGCAGTACTTATCTCTAAAACAAAGTATTACAGTTCGTGATATATCAATGAGTTTTAGGGATGTCGTCTTAGCCGATTTAGATTTAGTCAAAACTAAACTGGAAATAATTCAGGACAACTTTAGAACTGACAATCTAACCGTGGTTCCTGAACCGACTAATAGTGTATCTTTATTGGAAGAATTAAGGATAGTTGACTGCTTAGATAAAACACTAACACTGCTAAGACAAAACTCAGATATCAAACCCCATTGTAGTTCCATCGTTAATACCCATTGAAAAAAATTATCAAGCACCAGATGCAGTTCTTCAGCCGAATTTTAATTTAAGAATTTCATATTTGAGCACCAACGCAACAGAACAGCGTTTGGTTGATTTTATAAAGAAAACATTCCATTGTGAAGATATTTACTGTAAATTAATTATCCCACGTGGGTTAAAATTTCAACCGTAATATTTTACTTATAAAATCAGCGTTCCATCATCAACAATTAAGGGTATCAAAAAATCTAAGGCATGGAAATCAGGTACGATAGTGACTGATTTTAATGATTCAAGAAAGAAAATTGTAAGTAAAAATAAACGAGTAGAATAGAATAGTAATGCAAATTTAAAAAATAAAAATGAGAAAAATAAGAAAAAAAACAAAAATTTAAATTCTGGAAATGTAAAAATAAACCAAAATAAAAAAAAATTAATAAATAGAAGTACTAAAATAAATAAAAATACTTAAATTAGCACAACAAAACAACACTTATTTGAGTAATAGTTCTTTAACACCAGTAACTTATTCTATTTCTTCTATTGATAAAAATAAAATAAGTACTCTAATTTTGTACATGGTGGTATCCACAATATTAAAATTGACAATGGTAATAATATTACCAGCTATGCAAATGTCATTAATTCGGTTTCTCCTACAGATGTACTTGAAAAAAGTCATTCTAATACTGTAAATGGTGGTACAATAAAGAAGTCGAATGTTAAACCTCTTATGCCACCCATTACTAGAATGACTCATGAATCACTACTTGGAGAGGGAGCATATGCTCTTTCAAGATTTCGGGAGGAACTAGTTTATAATAACGTTAGGTCATTTTTAGCTTACCTTCACAATGATTCGTATAATCGTGTTCTAGAAGGTAAAACTCGTACTAACCTCAAAATTTTAAAAAATAACGAAGGACTTCCAACTAAATAGGAAGACCTATATAAGTTATATATTAAATTTCACAATTCTATAGATGTTTCGGAAAAAGATGTAAAAGATGATCTTAATTTTTTTCGAAGTCACTGTGAGAATAATTATTATAAACATTTAAACTTACCTCGTGAAAGTTATAATAATTTTTTCCTCCCTATTGTCTCGAAATAATCTTCTCAAGGTATCTATCAACCGTAACTTAAATAAATATAATATGTCCTTTTATTATCAAAATGTTAGAGGTATAAGAACAAAGACTAGGGATGTCTTTTTAAATTCATCTATTTCAAATTTTGACGTATTTGCATTAACTGAAACGTGGTTAATTCCTACCATTTTAGACTTTGAGCTTTTTGATAACTGTTACACAGTTTTTAGGAAGGATAGATATTCTAATCCATCCGATTACCCTAATGGTGTAATTCCCAAAAAGGGGTGGATTTTAATTGCGGTAAAAAATAATTTTAATGTAAATCAAGTGAATATCCCTGGATTAGAAGACCTTGAAGTTATTATTGTGAAAATTGAACTTCCTTCTAAAAATTTATATCTTCTTAACTGATATATTCCTCCTTCGTCTGATTCTGATATTTATACTTCTGTAGGTAAAACGATAGATTTTATTTGCAATGACTTTAGTCCTAAAGATGAATTGATTTTATTTGGTGATTTTAATCTACCCAATCTTAAATGAGTAAAGCATGACGAGGAAAATTTTATAATTAGGAAAACATATTAGGACCGAATGTGAATATGTATTTATTGATAAATTAAATACTTATTATTTGCAACTAGTCTCAGAAATTTGTAACTTTCAGAGTAAACAACTTGATTTAGTGTTTACTTCTGAATGGAACAATTTAATTTTCTGCGAAAATAACCTTCCCTTTAATAGGTATTGATAAGTTTCATCCACCATTAAGTTTTACTCTTTGAGTAAGTTCACCAATCAATTCTGATTATTCTAATTTTTATAGTTTTAATTTTAACAAAGCTAACTTTGCTGCTTTAAATGAATTCATTAGCTCCTTTGATTTTTATTCTGTATTTAATAATACAGATGTTAATATAATGACAAAAAGGTTTTATGAAGTTGTTTTTGAAGGCTTTTGGTAATTTGTACCAAAATCTAAGAATCGAAACCCTTTATTTAGTCCACCATGGTTCAATTAGAATTTGAGAAAACTCAGAAATAAAAAGAATAAAGTTTGGTGTTTTTATCTTAAATCGAAGAATTCGCATGACTATAATAGATTTAAAATTCTTTTTGATGAATTTAAATTATTGTTATACTTTTCCGACAACTACTTGGTCTAATATAAATATTAATTAAAATGTATTTAGACAGACTTGGGAATAATAATCTTCCCAGACCTGATGGTATTCTGGAAGTTATACTCAAAAAGTATTCAAGTGCTTTGGCTATTCCCCTTTCAATACTGTTTAACTCTTCTTTAAATTCAAGAGTTTTCTCTTCTATCTGGAAACACTAATATGTTAGACCTATTCATAAGAAAAATGCCAAAAATGAAATTATTAATTATCGACCAATTGCGAAACTTTCTTCACTTCCAAAATTGTTCGAATTAATAATGTATGATTCTATTCATAGTCACTGTAAATCATTTTTGGTTCATAATCAACAAGGATATATGGATAAAAGATTAACAGTTACTAATCTTGTTGAGTTAGTTTCAACTTTTACAAAAAATATGGAAGAAGGTTTTCAAACAGATATTATCTTTACAGATTATAGTAAAGCTTTTGATGTTTTACCACTTTCTATAATATTGATAAAGCTGGGAAAACCTGGTTTCCCAGATATTTTTGTGAAATGGGTTGACTCATATTTATCTGATATAAGAAAAGAAAATGAAATAAGAAAATAGAAAATGATGCTTTACTTTTACAAAATGATTTAGGTGATTTTTTTAATTGGTGTAAAAACAATAATCTTCTTCTAAATGTAAATAAATGTGCACTTATGTGTTTCACATGTCGCCTTAATCAGATTTGTTTTAATTACTGCTTGAACGGAATTAGCATTTCTAAAACGAATTCTATTAAAGACCTAGGCGTTTACTTCGATGATAAGCTTAAATTTAAACTTCAATTCTGTTATATTATAAATAAAGCTAATTCTATACTTGGTTTTATAAAACGTTGGTCTAAAGAATTTAATGATCCTTATGTTCTTAAATCTTTATATTCTTGTCTTGTTAGACCTAATTTAGAATATTCTAGCCAAGTTTGGTCACCATTTTTTAAGATCTACTTTGAGAAATCTTCAATGGTCAAACCCGCTGATCTTACCTCCTTATGAAAATAGGTTGAATTTAATTCACTTGAAAACTTTAAAATTAAGACTTCTCGTCTGATGATCTCGTTTCTGATGTTATTTTTATTACCGAAGTTGTAAAAGGTAATATTTCTTTTCCTCAAATCCTCAAAAACATTAAAATTAATTCAAATAATCGTTTACGTAATACTAATTTATTTACGTTAAGTTTTCATTAAATAAGTTGTGGCAATTATGAACCGATTCAAAGGATGTTGATAATTGATACGTTAAGTTTTCATTAAATAAATTATGGCAATTATGAACCGATTCAAAGGATGTTGATAATGAATAATAAACACAAGAACAACATCGATTTCAAACTTGCAAAACAAACACAAAAACTTAAATTGTATAAATAGAAATAAATTTTTTTTTTTAAGATAAAATTAATTATTTTTTATTTTGTTTTCTACGTTTTGTATTTTCATTTTCATTTTATTTTTTTTTTTTTTTTTGCCTTTCCCCACTAATGTTTAAATTAAAATAAAAATTTTTTGATAATTTGAAAAACATATTAAAGTAAGTAAATTTATATTTAGTTAATAATTTGTATGATGCGCCATTCGATACTTGTCTCTTCTTTTGCAAAAGAATGGTAGCTAACTATTTTTATTATTAAAAATTTTGTACTACAATGTAATTTTATTGTATATTGAAAATCAAAATTAAAATATTGAATTAAAAAAAAAAAAAAAAAAAAAAATATAAAATCTTTTTTTTTATATATATTTCGTTGTTTTTATTGTTCACTTAAATTTTAATTTAAAAAATATGAAATTGTAACGAAATTCATTAGCTATTTTTTTATATGTTGTTTAAAACTAATTGTTCAAATTTTGTAAAGTTTGAGTTAAACTAATAAATAAATAAATAGTTACCTCGCTTCCTTTAGGTGGTTACAAACACCATACCAAAGTTAATATACCCTTTTTCTATTTCATAGGTGTAGGGTATAAAACGATTATAGAAATTACATTTAGATAACGAAATTTATGAAATCTAGTTATGAGAATTTGTTTGAATGATTTTGTTTAAGATTTTGTTAGATGGATATATGACTCACCCATCTTTAGGATTTTTGTTCTCCTAATTTAATTATATTTTTATTTAGATTACTTATTTTATTTCTTTTCTTTATTTTAATTTGATAGTATATTTTAATGATCAAGAATTAATTTGGATTACAATATTATTAATTTTTCTTTTAAAATTTATTTCTTTTATTTCGTTGTTATTTTTAATTTGTTTGATAATTTAATTTGTAATCTTCTAATTTGATAGTATGATTTATATTTTCAAATGTTAAATTTTAATTCTATATTTTAATTATAATATTTAAAGTTATTAATTTCAATAAAGCAGTTATAAAAAAATATAATATAGTTTTTATTCAATGAATACAAACTGTTATTACAATTATTTGTGAGCCTTTGTGCATTTTTAACTAACACAATCCATAGATCAATTTCTTTTAACATTACTATTCAATAGTTTTAACATTACTATTCAATAGTTTTAGTTCATAATACCCTGTTTGGCAAATACTACGTTCCCTTGAATTTTTGCATTTTTTCATTTAGAAGGTTAATATTTGTTAGTATTTGTAGGTATTGTAGTTGTTTAGTAATGTTTTTGTTATTTTGTGAAATATTATTAGTTTATCAATTGTTAATTGATTTTTATTTAAAGTTTTTTGTAAGGCTTTAATGTTATTTTGAATGTTATTATTAATTTTTATCTGGTTATTATTAGATTGTGGTACTATGGATAAATATTAGATTGTGATTATTTTGATCGGTAGTTTTTGAGAGTTCTCCTAATACAGAAGGCCTTGCCTTCCTCATCCATATCCAAATACCCATTTATGAAATAAGCCGCCAACCTTGACTATCAATGTTATAAAGTTATGTTTAGTTTCTGACATTTGGTCGCTCAAGGACTTTAAAATAATTTCATCTCCCATCAATCTATACGAAGTGCTTATATAATTATCAATCATGTTGATTGTGTACTCAATTTCCTCTAAATCGACTATGTGAAGATGTTTGGCATAGCTTTCAACTATTAAAATATTTTCTTGTTGAATTATGGTATAACCAGATTCCGTCTCTAACTTTTCTAAGATAAAATTTCCCTCAGTTTTTAGTCAAGAGAGTGATCAATAGTAGAATTTGTAGAATTGTTCTGGTAACCGTGGTAACCATTGACTGTTGGATTACCTGTAATAAATTTATAATTTCTTTTAATTCTAGTTGAATGTATATTTCAATTATTAATATCTAAAATTTTGTTTCCCTCCAATTTGCTTTTAATTTTAGTATATTTGGGTTGTGTTTTATATCGTTGTGAATCTGGGTTATTTACAACAAGTTCATCTTTATTTTGTGCTTTAAATTCTTTTCTTGTACTATTAAGTTTATGTATTTTTCTAATTTTTTTTTTATCAAATAAATTTTTAATTTCTTCTCTATTTGTAATTTTAGCGTTAAGTATATCTATTGGCTTAGTCATAATGGTAAAGTGAATTGTGCAACTATATTTTTCTACCGCTAGGAATATTTTATTTGAGTTTTAATTTGAGTTTTTGAGCTTCGAAAATTCGGAGATGTTCGTTTAAAGTACCGTGAGCTCTTTCAATGTATTCCCTGTATAAGATCTTGGTGAAGTAAAATTTGCTTCTATACCCTCTGCTCTACAGAAATCTTTAATATTGAGGTTATTAAATTCATTATCAAACACGAGTTTATTTGGTCTTGCGAAGCGAGTTCTTAAAAGATCTATCATATTTAAAATGTGCCATCGGGTAATTGTTGAACCATGAGATGTTTTGAAAATTTATCAAAATTGGTTAGGAATGTTAGTTTCTAACAATAAAAAACTTTGCCACAGATAATATCATTTGGATAATTCGGTGTTTCACTTATTTCGAATTTATACTTTACTAGTTTATTTTAATATATATTCTTATAAAAATAGAAAAAACAAGTTTTAAATTTAATGATTACTTTAATATTTTAAGATTACATCTGCTCCCTTCTATTACAAATTAACAAGTGTTTTTATAATCAAAATTATTATAACCGGAAAAGGACAATATAAGAAAAAGAGTACATATGTACAAATATATAAAAGTATAAATTGACATTTAATATTACTCGATAAGTGGAGTTGCCATGTATATTCTAACAGTTTACGATCATATTTTGCGAGATTGCATAAGTCACAATTATTTATACACTTATGTAATATTTCTTTAATTTTTGAATAAAAGTATAATTTCCTAATTTCGTTAAAGTTTTCAATAATTCCTGTATAATTTGACTCAGAATTGTTTTTTTCTATTATTTATAATGCTTTACTTTCATTTAATAAATCTATAGCTTTGATTGTACATTTAAAAAAGTGTAGTATATTGTATTTACATTCTCCTAATTCTGAGAAGATTCCACATATCCTCTTTTGATTTTGCTACGCAACAAGTCGTTAAGATAGTTATTGTTATTTAAGTCATTTTCTTCGATAAAAATTTTTGTATATTTATTATAGAGACATTTTATTTCATTATTTTTATTTTTGACAAAATTGATTTGGGTGTCATATTTATTAACGATATGCTCCACAATAAAGATATGGTCATCCAAATTTTCGATACCACTATGTATTGTAGCCATATCAGCATCATTTTCATTAACGGAATTTCCTTTAATTTCATTCTAATTTATTTCTTGTTTCTCAGTATTTATCCTACTAGGAAAGTTTGCTACTCGATTTTCTTTTCCTTTCACATACTCTACATCGAAATCTAATTCATTCAATCTTATTTTGCAACTTTGCAACTTAGAGTTAGGTTCCTTGAGAGAATGTAACCAAGTGAAAGGTTGATGATCAATTTTAATGGTGAACTTAGTGCCATATAAATACGAATGGAAATATTTTGTCGCCCATATTATAGCCAGATGTTCTTTTTCTATAGTTGAGTACCGGATTTCATGTTCATTTAGAGTTCTTGAGAAAAAAATTTGGGTGTCCATCTTGAGACAAGACGGCACCTATTGCAAAGTTTGAGGCATCAGTTGTTAAAGTATACTTTTTCTTTAAAATCAGGATTCCTCAATGTAGAAAAATTAGTTATAAGGTCGTTTAATTTTTCAAAGGACAAAATATAATTTTAGTCTTATACGTTTATTTTTATACCCGTATGACTCTATAGTCAAAGGGTATAATAAATTTGCCATTACGTTTGTGACGCAGAGAAGGAGGGGGGGTAGATATAGACTCAAGTGTATGGATCGGATCAGAATCGAAAAATAACCCGTCCGTCTGTCCGCCCGCATGATAACTTAAAAACTAAAGGAGCTAAGATCTTGAAATTTTCGCAAATTTGTTTTTTTGCAATAGCCGTTATCGCTATTTAAATCCAGCCATTTTGGTCCATGGGTTCGGGTAGCTGCCATACAACTTCTATTTTTATATGAGTATTACTCTGTACCTATTACAGCTGCTTGTCTAAAATTTTGCCAAAAGTAGTCTAGTTTTATGGCCAAAGTTTCTGCAAAATTTGGTTGGTCTACTGCAGTGGGTTCGAGTAGCTGCCATACAACTTCTTATTTTATATGAGCATTACACTACATCTAATAAAGCTGGTATGTTTGAAATTTTGCCAAAAGTAATTATCCAGATGATATAATGTATATGTGACGGTCGTACGGGTATCCCAGAGTTGACACAGTCTACTCTATTGCACTCTTCCTCGTTTTATATTGATTTAACTAAACTGTCATCGGATTGGCTACCATAGCATAGTCTTTTATAAACTTACGGAAATATCCAGTTATACCCAAGAAGTTTTTTACTTGTTTCCTTCTATTAGGCAGTTTATAATCTTTAATAACTTTGACTTTAATGTTCTTGAAGCGAGGTAGAAAAGATTAAAATATCGTCAAGATACACGATGCATATTTCATTTATTAGATCTTTCGATATATAATTCATTACACGTTGAAAGGTTTCAGTTGCATTTTTCAACCCAAATGGCATTCGTTGAAATTCGTAATGTCCTTGAGGGGTTGAGAATGCAGTTTTGCACTTGTCTTTTTCCTCAACTAAAATTTGATGGAATCTCTTTGCCAAATCTAAAGCGTTAAAGTATTGTGCTCTACTCAATTTGTCAAAAAGGGAATCCATATTTGGTATAGTGAATTTATCACTAATTGTGATTTCGTTTAATTTCCTATAATCTACCACGATTCTCCATTTAGGTATCCCAGAATTATCGGTTTTTTTAGACACCACACAAATTTGGAAGTTGTAAGGTGAATTACTTGGCTGAATGATTCCTTGTTCTAATATTTCTTTAACTTGTTTTTCCACATCAATCTCATGAACCTTGGGAAAACGATAAATTTTTGAATAAATTGGATGTGAATTTTTTGTTATAATCTGATGTTTCACATCCGTTATATGTGTAAAGTTACCACCTTCTTTATAGAAAAGATCGATATTTTTATATATTATCATTTTTAAATATTTTAATTCCTCCGAATTCATATATTCTGTTCTTAAATTATTAACTATATCTGAATGGTTCACTTGAGCAGTTTCCAATTGCAAAATCTCTTTAAACGGACAATCTTCGTTAAATTTAACTTTTACTCCGTTAATTTGGAGTGTTTTTTCTAAAAGATCGATTTTGGCACCCTTTGGGGTAAAGACATTTTACCCAATTATAGCATCAAAATTTTTATGTTTTAAGTCAAAAATTTTTTAAGACATGGTGGAATTTTTATACCCTACACCTATAGAATAGGTAAAGGGGTATATTAACTTTGGTATGGTGTTTGTAACCACCTAAAGGAAGCGAGCTAGATATGGAAAAGTATATATATTTGTGATCAGCGTGACCGCCTGAGTCGATATAGCCATGTCCGTCCGTCCGCCCGTCCGTCCGTCCGTAGGCACGATAACTCAAAAAATAATGGAGCTATCTTGATGAAATTTTAACTGTAGATTACTAGGACTGAAAGTACGGCGGGGATTGCATATGGGCGAAATCGGCCCATGGGTTCGGATTCTGGACCTTTTAATCGATCGAAGGGCTAACGAACATAAATAAAAAATCACGATAACTCAACAACTAATGACGCTATCTTCATCAAATTTGTGCTGTAGGTTACTAGTAATGAAACTACTTCGGGGATTGCGTAAGGTCGGGATTGAACCATGGGTTCGGAACCTAGAACTTTTTGATCGAATTTAGGCCAAACGAGCATAATTCCGAAACCAATGAAGATAGAACCTCCAAATTTGGTATCAGGGTGTCCCTTCCTATTTCCTAAGTGTCTTGGGAATTTGGGTCCCATTGGAGTACTGGGTCGGGGACCAGCCACACATTTCCGAAGACCTTAAAGCATATCTTTAAAATTAATAAAAATAACAACTTGAAAAAATGTAGAAGCTTCCAATTTGCCACAAGGGTGTTCTTTACTATCTCTTGCGTGTTCCCTTGATTTGGGATCAATTGGAGAGGTGGTTCAGTACCCCTCGCAGACCTCCCAAGTTTTAAAAGCTTATAATCGAAATTACTAAAAATAGTTACTTAAAATTAAGATAGACCGTTCAAATTGTGTACAAGGGTTAACTAGTACTATAAGTAAAGCGCGGGCTGTATAAGGGCGAAATCAGCCCATGGGTTCGGATTCTGGACCTTTAAGTCGGTGTCAGGGATAACGAACATATATTAAAAGTCACGATAACTCAACAACTAATAAGGCTATCTTCATGAAATTTGTGCTGTAGGTTATTGGTAATGAAACTACGGCGGTGATTACGTACGGTGAGGATTGGACAATGGTTCGGAACTGAGAACTTTTTGATCGAATTTAGGCCAAACTAACGTAATTCCGAAACCAATGAAGATATAACTTCCAACCTTTGGTATCAGGGTGTCCCTTCCCATTGCGTAAGTGTCTTTGAAATTTGGGCCCCATTGGACTAGTGGGTCGGGGACCAGCCACTCAGTTCCGAGGACCTTAAAGCATATTTTCGAAATTAATAAAAATAGTAACTTGAAACAAATGTAGAAGCTTCAAATTTGGCCCAGGGTGTTCTTTACTATTTTTTCCGTGCCCCCCTAATTTGGGATCATTTAAACTGGTGGTTCAGGACCTCTCTTAGACCCCCAAATGTGTAAAAGCTTATCATCGAAATTAATAAAACTAGTAAATTAAAATTAAGATAGAACGTTCCAATTGTATACAAGGGTTAACTAGTATTGAAAGTATGACGAGACTGCATATGGGCGAAATCGTACCATGGTTTCGGGTTCTGGAACCCTTGACAAGTTCAAGGACTAAAAAACATATATCTTAAAAACACCATAACTCAAAAAATAATGCCGGTATTTTGATGAAATTTAAACTCTAGGTTACTAGTAATGTAAGTACCATGGGAATTGGTTCTGGTCGAGTTTAATTTCAAAGCCAAAGAATATATTTCCTATGTCCTATGTGTCTCCGAAATCTAGACTTAATTGTAGTGGTTCAGCTATGTTCAAAGGTACTTGCTGCATTTATGTAAAATTTATTTGAATATTTAAATGAATTATATGAAAAAGTCTAAATTTGTAATTGTATTTCAGAAATACATTTATTGCATATTTTGCGTTTATAAGCTTTTCTATTAGGTATATAAACTAACCATTTAAAATAATTGCAATTTTGAAAAATTTGGATTATTAAATATATTATGCTTCGATTATTTTTTTATCACAAAATTTAATAATTAGAATTTTTTCATTCTGTAATTGAATTGGAATAAATATATTTTCATTTATTTTAAGTTTGTTTGTTTTTTAATATTTTTAAATAGATAAATTAGTAAGAATTTGCAATATTTTTTAATAGATAGTGTAATTAGAAAATGTTTTTAGTATTATAAAGTTAATTTGGTTAGCTATGTCTTACGATCAAATTAATTACAGATTTTATGGTGTTAAAATGACTTATGGATATGTCCTTAAATTTGAACCAAATAGGTGTAGGGTATTTCTAAGTCGGTTGCACCGACTGACTGTTTCTTTACTTGTTATTAAAATCTGATGGTATTTTGGTTATTATTTCGTATTTTATCTCCCTATTTCCCGATGACGTAATTAAATTCAGAGAGGTTTTTAATTTAGAAAATCTACTTTTTTGAAAAATGCTATCATCTATAATTGATATGGTAACCCCAGTTTCGATTAAATAATCGATTTTTTTATTTTCAACTGTCAGTTTTTCTATGGGAAGTGAAATATTTGAGGCAATACTTTAAAATTTTCCACCTCTGTATTTTCACTTTCACTCTCATTTTGGCTATTACTATTTTGCATTTGACTATCGTCGGTTACGTTTGAAAATTAAGCTTAAAAATTTAAAAAAGCCATGGAAATTTTTTTATGAACTTGACTAAAAAGTTTTGAAACAAATAACAACAAGCTTAACCTAATTTGGTTTAAATACAAAATTATTTAAATTTAAACTTAACTTAATATTTATTTGAAAAGTTATAAAAATTTTTAAAGTTGGTTTTGAATTAAAAGCTAATAAAACTCATCCGTTATGTTTGAAGGTTAAGCTGCCAACTGACAATTTAAAGTTGAAAAGATTAAAAAACCGATGAAATTTTTTTGTTTGAACATTGACTTAATTAAAAAACTTTTGAAAATTATATTAAAAAAATAAACTTTTGAAATTATATTAATAATATAAGCTGTGATCATGAAATGCAAATTGAAAACGTGATCAAGTTCAAGTTAAAAGAAAACTTTTTATTTAATTGTGAACTTGACTAAAAAAGTTTTGAAACAAATAGTAACAAGCTTAAACTAGTTTGGTTACAACCAAATAGTTTGGTTATTTTCTTTGAATTTAATATAAACATAGTTAGTTAGGAATAATTACATATATAAATAATTTAACAATCTTAAGTGTAATATGAAATACATAATAAAAAATAATATTATTTACATTACATTTCCTTTAGAGCATAGTGCCCCCAAGCATAAGTATTTACATTGTCACTTATTATATAACTTTTTTCATCTGAACTACTTAAAGCTATTTTGCTAAGATTTTGCGTATAAATAATGTGTAATTTCGATCTAAAAACTTTCATATTTCCATAAATAATTAAATTATGAAATAAAGAACTTTTATAATTATTATTATTATAAATATATTTGTCTAGAATGAGGTGTAACAAACGCATTCAATTAATTGTGTTTTGTTGGATGTGTTCAATTATTAAAAAATAAAATATTTATGTTTTGTTGAATGTGTTTTATTTTAGAAAATAACATATCATAAATTATCGTAAGCAGGCCAAAAAATATTTTATTAATTTAATAAAAAAAAAATAAAAAAAAAATTTTTTGTGAACTTAAATTTATTTATTAGTTTATGAAAAAATTGATTTCAGTTTTAAAAATCACAGAAGATTTTCTGGGTAAATAAATAGTAAATCATTTTGGTATTAAAAATTAAGACTATGCTTCACAGCAACAGTTTTGTAGTAAGTCCTCATTAGTTTCAGTTAAAAACTGAAATAATGGCGAAGGCCAAATGTACGCTTTGTTGCGTTGCTTGCTTTTTGCTTGGGTAAGTAAATAAAGCAAGCAATGTTTCAAAGCAATTTCAAAGCTTCCCTCATCTCATCCCTAAAGTAAAGCCAAATGAACTGCACCATAGAAATCAAAGCAAATATATTTTTTTTTGTTAATTAGGTAGGTATAATAAAAAAAATCAAAAAATTAATTTGCATTTGATAATGTCATAATTCAATTTTATGTCCATAGAAATAGGTACATAATTAAACATGTTGAGTAGGTACATTGTAGAATGTTGGCAACATACAAGTATTTCGATTTGAATCTAAACAAAGGTTATGAAACAATATACAAAGCTTAGCAACATTTTAAAAATATGTCTACATTAAGTTAATAGATGAAGAAATAGATCATTATTGAAACATATAAAAAAATTTCAAATCTGTTAACAAACAAATTTATCAAATTTAAATTTAAAAATTTAAAATTTAAACAAGTACGTAATTGAATAAAAAAAAAATTAATTGAAATTAAAAAAAAAATTCACCAAGAAGGGATTTGAACTAACGACCCCGAAATTTTATCAAATTTAAAACATACAAAAGGTAGACTATATAACTTATTATTCATCTTCAAATTTTTAAGAAACAACAAGAAGTTATATAAGTAATTTTTTTACTAGAATCGAAATATAATCTACGTATTACAAAATGTAACAGTTTTGACTTTATTTAAGAAAATAGTATTGATATACAATATAATATGTACATGTATATAATGAAATTAGATATAATTCTTATTAGAAAAATTTTTTCTTTCAATTGACATTCCGTCATTCTGTGACGGGCCAACAGCTAGTACTCTATATTTAAGTCATTAACAAAATATTTTTTAACACCTTTGGTTTTTTTAATACTTGAATTTTCAAAAGTATGAAAAAAATTCGTTTTTGATCTTAAACCTATAAATTCAGTAATAATTTTTCCATCCATTTCATCTTTAAATAGACCTAATACTTTATTATTTAGCTGAGGAAAGTTATATGGGTTATCTTTAGCATAATATAACGTATCAAAGTATTGAATCAGATCTGGTTTTACGTCACTATAAAAATCTTACGTTATTATTGTATATATATTTTTTTTGTATATATATATATATATACTAGCTAATACCCGGTGCGCGTTGCTGCGCCTCTTAATGAAGGTTTAATTGAAGTTGATGTTACTGCAAAAAGTTAACACAAAAATTACACACGGTTTACACATGTAAATTTTAAAATGTATGAAAGCAATCTTTTTAAAGCGATTTTTCTAGGATTATTCTAGTAATTTTTAAAACTTTCTGTAATTCAAAGAAACAAACTACTTTCCAAAATTTGACGTAATTTACTTCCAAAAATTTTTTTTTGACCAATCTTAGGACCGACTGTAAAAAGACTCATTTTCAAGTTGCTTCACACATACAAAATTTGAGGTCAACCGGTCAAATCGTTTCTAATTTAGAGTTAAGTAACGCAAAAATCTATAAAAAGCCACTGGGCAGTTTAGGAGTCTATTCGCTACATACAAACAAACAAGCTTTCGATTTTATATATATAGATTATTTATTAAATTAAAAAAGTTTTTTTCAAAGGTATTTTTAGCCGTTTTCAAGATATTGCTTGAGATTTCTACAATACATATTTTATTATTATGCTTGAGATTTCTAGATTACATATTGTCTATTGTTATTTATATTGGAATACTATTTTCAGGGACAAAAGATAAATCATTGTGGAGGTCGTGAAGATTTTTTGGATAATCTAAATCTATTTCTAATATATAACCAACATCCAAGTTATCAGCTATTTCTAAAACGTCTATTGAGTTATTAACCCACTCAAAATCTTTATATGGTATGGCATGGGACGTAGCCCAACATTCGGTTTTTGAAAACATTTGGTTTTAAATACAATTTTAAATAATATATTAAATTTTAACAATTAAAAGAATTCCATACGGTAATAGCATGATTATAATCTTTTATCGAACAATGAGTGTTATTACGTTTATTATAAAACTCTGTTTGCAGTGGTAAATTTTCGTCTTCTGGTTTTTCCCAGCTGCTCAAATAATCATATTTTTTTCTTTTATTCAATTTTTATTTAACTTCAGATAATTTTACAATAATATATAAAATTATGTTTAAGAAATTAAGTAATTCTAAAACTACAGCTTATAACTAACATTTAATAACTTATGGTTTTTAACAAATTTTCTAATTTCTAGATTTTTTTTTTTTTTTAATTTTCAAATTTCAAAGCTTAATTTCTAAGATTTTTTACAAATTTTCTAAGTTTAAATATGTTTAAATTTTGACTGTTTTTAATTTCTACCGGTAGCGAGTTGAAAAATTTTATTGCGCTGCATTTTAAACTTTTTTTGCTTCAACGTTGTTTTGGCTTTAGGAATTTCAATATTTTTCCTGTTTCTGGTTAGATAGTTATGAATATTCCCCTATTTTGAAGTTTTAGTTTTGACTTAATATTATTGCTCAGGATATTATACATGTATTTACATTTTTCAAAGTAAATTAGTTGGTTAATATCCAGTGTATCAATTATTTTATATAAATTATTAGTTCTGGTTCTTATATTCAAATTAAATAAAGTTTTGAGGGCTCTATTCATTACTGCACTCATTTGATTTTTATGAAAATATGAAAAATGACTCCAACTGCATATATTATAGCTAATTCTTGATAATATATGGCCATTATATATAAAATTAGCAGCATAATTCGGAATACTCCCCATTCTTCTAAATAATTTTTTTTTAAGTTTTCATCAATTACCATTCCCAAGTACTTAACATTATCGACTTTTTCTATTATAGTATCCTTTACCTTAAGCGTAATATTATCATTTGTTTTCTTTTGCATTTTGAAAATCATATAATTTGTTTTTTTTCGCATTTATACATAATTCATTTTGGTCCAGCCAACTGCAATATATCTTAAGATCGTCATTTAGTATATTTTGAAGCTATAATGTTTTCGCTTTTGCTATAAGGTTAGTGTCATCCGCATAAATTTTTATTTGATTTAATATTGTTTTTAGGTAAGTCCGTTATATACAACAGATATAATAACGGCCCCAGTAATGAACCTTGCGGTACGCCTGTTTTTATTACTAGTTCATCACTTAGTGCTTCATTAAGTTAAACACATTGGGTTCTATTTTTCAAATAACTTTTTAGTAAGAGATTACTGTTATCTCTAACTCCTAAGTTGTCTAGCAATCTGGTAAGCCTGGAATGACTTACCATATCAAATGCTTTTGTTAAGTCAATGAAAACTGCGCCAACATAGAAGCCGTCATCTAACGCATTATGAATATGTTCCAAGGTTGCTGCGATAGTTGAATCTGTACCACTTTTTTTCTAAGAAACCATATTGATTAGCATCAAAGCATATTGTTTTAGTAATGAAACTTCTTATTCTTGAATTAATAACTTTTTCATATATTTTTGAAATTGAGTTTAGAATCGAATTTATCTATAGTTACCACAATCTTCCTTTGACCCACTTTTGTGAAAAGGAACTAAATATGCTCTTTTTAAAGAATCAGGAAATATACCAATAGTGAAACTTTCATTTATCAGTTTTACTAAAGGTTGGGTTTTAATATTGACCAACTCTTGTTTCCAAACCAAAATTAAAAATTGGTACATTTTATAAAGCTCCAGTGGAAAACAGCAACCTATTTATGGAGTTTCTTGAACTTAAACTGCTGGATAAGGCAAATCATATATTTTTTGCAAATACCAATCTAAACCTATTTGAGAACTCCAATATAATTATTAAGTATAAGGATATTATTGCAACTTTTGGATATATCATAGTTAATAAAACGGGAAGTACAAGAAATACAACTAACTTTAGCACCTTAATTGATGACATAATAACAAACATGAATGGCAATTATGATGCTAATTATATAATAGAAAATAACTGTCTATCGGACCATCAACTGGCAATAGTAACTATTAAAGCAATTAATATTAAGAAGTTACCAATGAAAAAGTATAACATAAACAAAATTGATTATAATCAAATGCGTTCCATATTAAAATACAAAATAGAAAATAATAATATACCAGAAATCGAAACCTTAGTTAAAATTATACAAAAAGCAAAAAGATAATGTAAATACTAAGATAATACCAATGAGAACGAGAAATAATAGCTGGATAACACCTATTATTCATGACAAGCTGAAGCATTATATAATCGACATAAAAATGACCGACCAATAGTGAAAAAAAGGCGAAAAATATAAATATGAAAAAAAGGTGGAACAGTTAATAAAAGTAGAAAAAAAATTATATAAATTGAAATATTGAAAAAGCGGTAGCGATTCTATGAAATTATAGAAAATATTGAATAATTCTATAAAAAATACCAATGAAGATAAACTGAAAAATGTTACTCATGTTATTAAAAGCAATGGTGAAAAAACTAAAAATGATGATGAAACTGTAAATACTCGCAATAATTTTTTTATTGAAATACGAGAACGTTTTAAAAAAAAATATTCTAAATACCAACGATTTTACTAATTGCTCACAAAATTTATTTAATACTAACTCGTTGTTTCTTATACCAGAAATCCATCAAATTATTATGAATTTTAATAAAAATGCAACTCCAGGATTGGATCAAATTACAGTGAGAGATCTACAAGAGTTGGTCAATATTAAAACCCAACCTTTAGTAAAACTGATAAATGAAAGTTTCACTATTGGTATATTTCCTGATTCTTTAAAAAGAGCATATTTAGTTCCTTTTCACAAAAGTGGGTCAAAGGAAGATTGTGGTAACTATAGATAAATTCGATTCTAAACTCAATTTCAAAAATATATGAAAAAGTTATTAATTCAAGAATAAAAAGTTTCATTACTAAAACAATATGCTTTGATGCTAATCAATATGGTTTCTTAGAAAAAAAGTGGTACAGATTCAACTATCGCAGCAACCTTGGAACATATTCATAATGCGTTAGATGACGGCTTCTATGTTGGCGCAGTTTTCATTGACTTAACAAAAGCATTTGATATGGTAAGTCATTCCAGGCTTACCAGATTGCTAGACAACTTAGGAGTTAGAGATAACAGTAATCTCTTACTAAAAAGTTATTTGAAAAATAGAACCCAATGTGTTTAACTTAATGAAGCACTAAGTGATGAACTAGTAATAAAAACAGGCGTACCGCAAGGTTCATTACTGGGGCCGTTATTATATCTGTTGTATATAATGGACTTACCTAAAAACAATATTAAGTCAAAATAAAAATTTATGCGGATGACACTAACCTTATAGCAAAAGCGAAAACATTATAGCTTCAAAATATACTAAATGACGATCTTAAGATATATTGCAGTTGGCTGGACCAAAATGAATTATGTATAAATGCGAAAAAAAACAAATTATATGATTTTCAAAATGCAAAAGAAAACAAATGATAATATTACGCTTAAGGTAAAGGATACTATAATAGAAAAAGTCGATAATGTTAAGTACTTGGGAATGGTAATTGATGAAAACTTAAAAAAAAATTATTTAGAAGAATGGGGAGTATTCCGAATTATGCTGCTAATTTTATATATAATGGCCATATATTATCAAGAATTAGCTATAATATATGCAGTTGGAGTCATTTTTCATATTTTCATAAAAATCAAATGAGTGCAGTAATGAATAGAGCCCTCAAAACTTTATTTAATTTGAATATAAGAACCAGAACTAATAATTTATATAAAATAATTGATACACTGGATATTAACCAACTAATTTACTTTGAAAAATGTAAATACATGTATAATATCCTGAGCAATAATATTAAGTCAAAACTAAAACTTCAAAATAGGGGAATATTCATAACTATCTAACCAGAAACAGGAAAAATATTGAAATTCCTAAAGCCAAAACAACGTTGAAGCAAAAAAAGTTTAAAATGCAGCGCAATAAAATTTTTCAACTCGCTACCGGTAGAAATTAAAAACAGTCAAAATTTAAACATATTTAAACTTAGAAAATTTGTAAAAAATCTTAGAAATTAAGCTTTGAAATTTGAAAATTTAAAAAAAAAAAAAATCTAGAAATTAGAAAAATTGTTAAAAACCATAAGTTATTAAATGTTAGTTATAAGCTGTAGTTTTAGAATTACTTAATTTCTTAAACATAATTTTATATATTATTGTAAAATTATCTGAAGTTAAATAAAAATTGAATAAAAGAAAAAAATATGATTATTTGAACAGCTGGGAAAAACCAGAAGACGAAAATTTACCACTGCAAACAGAGTTTTATAATAAACGTAATAACACTCATTGTTCGATAAAAGATTATAATCATGCAATTCCCGTATGGAATTCTTTTAATTGTTAAAATTTAATATATTATTTAAAATTGTATTTAAAACCAAATGTTTTCAAAACCCGAATGTTGGGCTACGTCCCATGCCATACCATATAAAGATTTTGAGTGGGTTAATAACGATTTCAAATTATAATTTTGAAAATAATTTCAAATTATAATTTTACAGTTTTATTAAAAATACTAAAAATATCAATAGACATTTATTTAGCACATTTCACCGCCAACATTTACATTAATTTCATCTCATTCACCGCGGCGGTAAGCCGTGCGCGGTGAACTGTGCCGGCGGTAAACCGTGCGCGGTGAACTGTTAAGCAGCGAACCATGGGCGGTAAACTATAAGGCGGTGAACCGTAACCAACACGTTATAAACATGTCGTCTATATGTAGCTAGATCATTCGAAACATCTTTATTGCAGATTCCTATGTTTTTGTGGTACCTGTCATATATTCTCCGAAGTTCCTGATAGTCAGTTGGTAGTCCTTCTTGATTAATTAGAACCTTTATATTGGAATGTGTTATACCATCAAAGCAAATATCAATTTGATCGTGGAAAAATGCCATATAAAATCGCACATTATTATATATTCTGTAATCCCTTAATCTGGAAAGAACATATACACTATGTCCATTTTCATTTGCTCTTTTTGTAAACCTTACAATTGCGGGTGTCATGGGATCAACAAATCTTTTACTATAATCATGGAATTTGGAGTAACATATTTTTCTGTCATTTGTGTTCTGTGGATTTATTGTTTCGCCTTTATTCCAGTTTCGGTACTTGGAGTCTTTTATTTCTATATTATTATTACTGTTATCATTGGTTTGGTTAATTGTATCATTTTTAATCTTACTAATACTATCATTTTTTCTTTTTTCTACATTATTTTTATCATTGCTTATCACTGTTATTGTCTCTAATATTATTAATATTCGGTTTAAGATTAGTATTATTCATATTAATATTATCATTAACATTACGAGTATTATTAGTTCTGCACGCAGAATAATTTTTTTTATTTTCATTTACATTTATATTTAATTAGTTATCTTCCTCTTCTAGTTTCCTTAATTGCTAGTATCCGATTTTTTGTTTCCTTATGATTAATTTATTTTTATACACTGGATATGATCTACTAAATGTTTTATGATTAACATCCAACCAAACTGAATTTGATTTTAAGCAATTAATGCATTTTTATACCCTACACCTATAGAATAGGTAAAGGGGTATATTAACTTTGGTATGGTGTTTGTAACCACCTAAAGGAAGCGAGCTAGGTATGGAAAAGTATATATATTTGTGATCAGCGTGACCGCCTTAGTCGATATAGCCATGTCCGTCCGTCCGTCCGTCCGTAGGCACGATAACTCAAAAAATAATGGAGCTATCTTGATGAAATTTTAACTGTAGGTTACTAGGACTGAAAGTACGGCGGGGATTGCATATGGGCGAAATCGGCCCATGGGTTCGGATTCTGGACATGTATATTCGGATATGTTACGGATTCTGGACCTTTTAATCGGTTTCAGGGCTAACGAACAAATATAAAAAATCACGATAGTTCAACAACTAATGACGCTATCTTCATCAAATTTGTGCTGTAGGTTACTAGTAATGAAAATACTTCGGGAATTGCGTAAGGTCGGGATTGGACCATGGGTTCGGAACCTAGAACTTTTTGATCGAATTTAGGCCAAACGAGCATAATTCCGAAACCAATGAAGATAGAACCTCCAAATTTAGTATCAGGGTGTCTCTTCCTATTTCCTAAGTGTCTTGTGAATTTGGGTCCAATTGGAGTAGTGGGTCGGGGACCAGCCACACATTTCCGAAGACCTTAAAGCATATCTTTAAAATTAATAAAGATAACAACTTGAAAAAATGTAGAAGCTTCCAATTTGCCACAAGGGTGTTCTTTACTATCTCTTGCATGTTCCCCTAATTTTGGATCAATTGGAGTGGTGGTTCTGTACCCCTCTCAGACCTCCCAAGTTTTAAAGGCTTATAATCGAAATTACTAAAAATAGTTACTTAAAATTAGGATAGACCGTTCAAATTGTGTACAAGGATTAACTAGTACTATAAGTACAGCGCGGACTATATAAGGGCGAAATCTGCCCAACGGTTCGGATTCCGGACCTTTTAATCGATGTCAGGGCTAAGGAACATATATAAAAAATCACGATAACTCAACAACTAATGAGGCTATCTTCATGAAATTTGTGCTGTAGGTTATTGGCAGCGAAACTACGGCGGTGATTACGTACGGTGAGGATTGGACAATGGGTTCGGAACTTAGAACTTTTTGATCGAATTTAGGCCAAACGAGCATAATTCCGAAACAAATGAAGATAGAACCTCCAAATTTGGTATCAGGGTGCCCCTTCCTATTTCGT
Source organism: Dolichopus griseipennis (assembly GCA_963082915.1). Taxonomy (NCBI): domain Eukaryota; kingdom Metazoa; phylum Arthropoda; class Insecta; order Diptera; family Dolichopodidae; genus Dolichopus; species Dolichopus griseipennis. Next base: position 86,955,623 of record OY720442.1, read on the forward strand.
AAGTGTCTTGTGAATTTGGGCGCCATTGGAGTAGTGGATCGGGGACCAGCCACTCAGTTCTTAAGCCCTTAAAGCATATTTTCGAAATTAATAAAGATAGTTACTTGAAACAAATGTAGAAGCTTCCAATTTGCCACAAGGGTGTTCTTTACTATTTCTTGCGTGCCCCCCTAATTTGGGATCAATTGGAGTGGTGGTTCAGAACCTCTCTTAGACCCCCCAATGTGTAAAAGCTTATCATCGAAATTAATAAAACTAGTAACTTAAAATTAAGATAGAGCGTTCCAATTGTGTACAAGGGTTAACTAGTATTGAAAGTATGACGGGACTGCATATGGGCGAAATCGTACCATAATTTCGGGTCCTGGAACCCTTCAAAAGTTCAAGGACTAACAAACATATATCTTAAAAACACCATAACTCAAAAAATAATGCCGGTATTTAGATGAAATTTAACAGTAGGTTACTAGTAATGAAAGTACCATGAGAATAGGTTGTGGTCGAGTTTAATTTCGAAGCCAAAGAATATATTTCCTATGTTCTATGTGTCTCCGAAATCTAGACTTAATTGTAGTGGTTCAGCTATGTTCAAAGGTACTTGCTGCATTTATGTAAAATTTATTTTTATATTTAAATGAATTATATGAAAAGGTGTAAATTTTTAATTGTATTTTAGAAATACATTTATTGCATATTTTGCGTTTATAAGTTTTTCTATTAGGTATATAAACTAACCATTTAAAATAATTGCAATTTTTAAAAATTTGGATTATTAAATATATTATGCTTTGATTATCTTTTTATCACAAAATTTAATAATTAGAATTTTTTCATTTTGTAATTGAATTGGAATAAATATATTTTCATTTATTTCAAGTTTGTTTGTTTTTTAATATTTTTAAATAGATAAATTAGTAAGAATTTGTAGTATTTTTTAATAGATAGGGTAATTAGAAAATGTTTTTAGTATTATAAAGTTAATTTGGTTAGCTATGTCTTACGATCAAATTAATAACAGCTTCTATGGTGTTAAAATGACTTATGGATATGTCCTTAAATTTGAACCAAATAGGTGTAGGGTATTTCTAAGTCGGTTGCACCGACTGACTGTTCCTTTACTTGTTTAATCTCCTTTTTATACCCTACATCTATAGAATAGGTAAAGCGGTATATTAACTTTGGTATGGTGTTTGTAACCACCTAAAGGAAGCCAGCTAGATATGGAAAAGTATATATATTTGTGATCAGCGTGACCGCCTGAGTCGATATAGCCATGTCCGTCCGTCCGTCCGTCCGTAGGCACGATAACTCAAAAAATAATGGAGCTATCTTGATGAAATTTTAACTGTAGGTTACTAGGACTGAAAGTACGGCGGGGTTTGCATATGGGCGAAATCGGCCCATGGGTTCGGATTCTGGACCTTTTATTCGATCGAAGGGCTAACGAACATATATAAAAAATCACGATAACTCAACAACTAATGACGCTTTCTTCATCAAATTTGTGCTGTAGGTTACCAGTAATGAAACTACTTCGGGGATTCCGTAAGGTCGGGATTGGACCATGCGTTCGGAACCTAGAACTTTTTGATCGAATTTAGGCCAAACGAGCATAATTCCGAAACCAATGAAGATAGAACCTCCAAATTTGGTATCAGGTTGTCCCCTCCTATCTCCTAAGTGTCTTGGGAATTTGGGTCCCATTGGAGTACTGGGTCGGGGACCAGCCACACATTTCCGAAGACCTTAAAGCATATCTTTAAAATTAATAAAGATAACAACTTGAAAAAATGTAGAAGCTTCCAATTTGCCACAAGGGTGTTCTTTCCTTAATTTGGATCAATTGGAGTGGTGGTTCAGTTCCCCTCTCAGACCTCCCAAGTTTTAAAAGCTTATAATCGAAATTACTAAAAATAGTTACTTAAAATAAAGATAGACCGTTTAAATTGTGTACAAGGGTTAACTAGTACTATAAGTAAAGCGCGGGCTGTATAAGGGCGAAATCAGCCCATGGGTTCGGATTCTGGACCTTTAAGTCGGTGTCAGAATAACGAACATATATTAAAAATCACGATAACTCAACAACTAATGAGGCTATCTTCATGAAATTTGTGTTGCAGGTTATTGGTAATGAAACTACGGCGGTGACTACGTACGGTAAGGATTGGACAATGGGTTCGGAACTGAGAACTTTTTGATCGAATTTAGACCAAACTAGCGTAATTCCGAAACCAATGAAGATATAATCTCCAAATTTGGTATCAGGGTGTCCGGTCCTATTGCGTAAGTTTTTTTTTTTTTTTTTTTTTTTTACGAGGGAATGGAAAGCTCGAATGCCACCCATTGAAACTGTGCGGTGTTTCGCTGGGTAGTGTATGATTTTAGCACACCAAAACCACACCCTTTTTGAACCAAACTTTAGGAGGGAACCTGTAATACAAATGTACAGTTTGGTTACAGGGATGAGGATATGAAAGGATTTAGGATGATGGTGGAAGTTATTTGGAATATCTGGATTATGGGGGATGGGGAAAATTGGATGGGATATTTAGAAGAAAGATGTTAATGTTCTTCTTAAATTTGGTTAAATCGTACATATATACATTATCAACTTTGGGGAACACATTTGTTGGAAGATGGTTCCATAAACGAGATGAGCGCATGACAAACGAATTTCCATAAGCCGTGTTACGCCATCTGGCTAGTTCAACTGTGTAGGGATGAGCATCTGTTGACCTCCTTGTTTCCCGTTGGAAAATCTTGAAGGGAGGCATAAGTTGTTTGATTTCTTTAGAACAGGTGTTAGTCCCTACAAGATATCTATAAAACAAGGTCAGTGACCCAACAGTGCGACGATGGCTGAGTGGAGTGAGCGTTGAGGTAACCCTGGGATCATTTATAAGACGAATAGCTCTATTTTGCACTTTATCAAGATATCCCAGCGCCGTATTGGGAGCACCAGCCCAAATATGTGCATTATACTCCATTTTCGGCCTGATATAAGTTTTATAGATGTTACGGAGATCAGAGGGTGAGAAGTAAGTTTTGCAGCGATACAAGAAACCCAAACCTTTAGCAGCATCCTTAGCTACTCCAAAAATATGATTTGACCAAGTCAATTTTTGGTTTAGCTCAATCCCCAAAATGTTCAAGTCTTCCGAATGGTGCAAAGCCTCTCCTTGAAAAGTAAGGTTCGGAATAGTTGTTGCTATTTTTCGCGAGACTAGACAGCATTGGGTTTTTTTGGTGTTAAACTCAACTCTGTTGATTTCACCCCATTTTTGGATTTCAATTAAATCTTTGTTTAATTCACTTATAGTGAAATTTTTTGCTGTTGAATTAATCTGGTGATTAATGTTACAGCGGCTATGAAATTCATAGGAAGCAACAAGGGTACTGTCGTCTGGGAAGCTATGGATTGGATTGGAGGTTATTGATAGTAGGTCATTTATAAATATTAGGAAAAGACTGGGGGATAAAACAGATCCCTGAGGGACACCAGCATTTATTTTGAAATCTTTGGATGAATATCCATCGACAAGAACACGAATCGTGCGATTCGAAAGGAAATCTCCAATCCATTTAACGAAAACCCTACCTAGACCTAAAGCCCTGAATGGTGAAGACTGATATTAAGCTTTTCGCACAGGTAGGTCATGAAATCACCAGTTGAACGACGGGCTCTGAACCCGTATTGTCGATCATGAAGCAAACCTTTACGATCTAGATATTTCAAAAGCTTATAATTTATAACTTTTTTCATTACTTTGGAGAGGACCGAAGTAATAGCAATAGGTCGGTAGTTAGAGGGATCGCTTTTATCGCCTTTTTTAGGAATTGGAAAAACATGTGCAACCTTCCATTGGGTAGGATGAATACCCGAAGTAAAGGAAAGATGGAAAAGGTTGCGCAGAGGTTTTGAAATGGAAGTATATGTGTTTTTGAGAACGGTAGTTGTAATACCGTCCGGACCGGCTGATTTTTTTGTATCAAGATTCTTCAAGATTTTCATCACTGCTCGCGTCCTAAAGTATATTCTACCAAAGGAGCAGGCAACTTCTGGAATAGATGGAGGTCTTTGAGTTGACTGAGGCAGTGATGAGTTAGAAGCGAACTGTTTGCCAAACAAATTCGCTTTTTCTTTTGAATCTGATACGATGTGGTTGTTTATATCAACAAGTGGAGGAAAAGAGGACCCGCTATTGTCCTCTTTTAGATTTTTTGCAAAAGTCCAAAAGGACTTGCTATTCTTGGGCATGTGTATTAGAGTTCGTTTCAACTTTTGGTTGAACAAGAATTTTTGCTTGTTGATAACTCTCTTACATCTGTTCCGAACCACTATATAGTTGGTCCTGTGAGCCTCCAAACCACTGACCCGGTACTTTTTGAAGGCCTCCTCTTTTTTTAGAATGGCTTCTTTACAAATGCGATTAAACCAAGTTTTGGGTTTCCGTTTAATAGATTTCATGGAGTGAGGTATAAATAATCTCATTCCAAGTAGAATAGTTTCACTAATCGCATTTGCAGCGAAGTCAACATTCCTACCTCGGAAGCACAGTGACCAATCAAAGGTTTTGTAAAAATTGTTCAGACCTTCCCAGTTAGCATGGTTATAATGCCATACCAATTTTTTGGGAAGGGACCTTTGATTGGACACCGAGCCTGCCCGGAAGCTTGTATTGACCAAACAGTGATCAGAGCCCCCCGGGGGGCAACCAACTGAAACCACATACTTTTCAGGGTGTGTGGTTAGAAACAGATCCAAGAGGTGACCTTCTTCATCAGCACGGTCTGGGATTCTAGTGGGATTTTTAACAAGTTGAGAAAGGTGGAATAGAGTAGAAAATAATTCAACTTGTTTCCCAATCGAGTTTTGACTCGGAGAAGAGGTACTGGAAAAGTGAAGCTAGTCTTTGTTATGAACATTAAAATCCCCCGCCAGAACAATTTCGGTATCAGGAAAACAATCGAGAATTTTATTGATCTGGTTTGAAAGGTTTTCAATTTCCATAACAGTTTCTTGTTCACTTGAATTGGGTGATCTGTATAGAAAACAGAAATGTATAACATGCTTTTCAACATGGATTTTGACCCAAACGTAATTGAAAGTTGGGCTTGAAGATTTATATTTGTCAAGAGTGTTAAAAGCAATGTCTTTTTTTATGTAGATGGCGATGCCTCTTTTGGGAACGAAGTGTGAAACGAGTAAGTAGCCGTTAATATCGAAGTTAACATTGTGACTACTAACTTGCGTTTCACATAGAGCAAGGATTGCCGGTTTAATTGAATTAAGATGACCTTCAACGGCATGGAAGTTCGTTTGCAAACCGCGAATAATACAAAAATTAAAGTTAAAGTTGATAATGTTGTTAGAAATTAGGAAGAAAAAAAAAAAAGAAGAAAAAAAACAAAAAAAACAAAAATGCTTATTATGTACGATTTTATCAACCTATCGACAACACCTTTGAAAAAAAGAAAAAAATTTAAAACTTAAAAGTCTTATTTCGAGTGAGAAAATGGTTTATAACTACGTCCAACAGTTTTTAACTTGCACGATATAGAATCTATATAGAAACTGTATGTGCCCTTATTGTAGTAGGTACAACCAAAAACTCAATCAAAATAAAACAAATACACAATTACATCTAATTAAAAATAAAGCATTTGGAATTGTGGTAATATAACTAATTAAATACAAAAACAAAATTAAAATTTAAAAATTATTGGACATATACCATCAGAATTTATTAATTAAGTTACGGTGTTTTTATGATGGTATATTGAGAGTGGAGAGAGTTATTAAAAACATTAACATCTATCCATGGGAAGGAGAGAGATGGATATATTGTTTTGTTTACCACTAGGAGAAAATTAAAAGAATGATTATTTCCAAAAAAAAAATTATTTTAATTTAAAGTAAACAAAAAAATCCGGCGCGTGATATTTAAAAATTAATAAAGAATTAAAAAAAATAAAAAATTCTAAAATTAATTTAAGTTAAGTTTAGTTAAAAAAAAAAAATAAAAAATAAGAAATAAAAAACTGTAAAACAAGTAGTGAAAAAAAATTTAGTTATTTACGATAAAATTTTAGCATGCAGATAAAATTAAAAATGATACTTATCTAGATATGTCCGCCATTGAAAGTGCGGCAATGTGATCCAAAATAAAAAAAATTGAAGTAGAATTAGAAAAAGAAAGTAGAAAAACACTACAAATTTTGAACACTTTAAATTTAAAGGAAAAATCTTTGAAATTTGGGCCCCATTGGACTAGTGGGTCGGGGACCAGGCACTCAGTTTCGAGGACCTTAAAGCATATTTTCGAAATTAATAAAAATAGTAACTTGAAACAAATGTAGAAGCTTCAAATTTGGCCCAGGGTGTTCTTTACTATTTCTTCCGTGCCCCCCTAATTTGGGATCATTTGGAGTGGTGATTCAAGACCTGTCTTAGACCCCCAAATGTGTAAAAGCTTGTCATCGAAATTAATAAAACTAGTAACTTAAAATTAAGATAGAACGTTCCAATTGTATACAAGGGTTAACTAGTATTGAAAGTATGACGGGACTGCATATGGGCGAAATCGTACCATGGTTTGGGTTTTTGGAACCCTTGACAAGTTCAAGGACTAACAAACATATATCTTAAAACACCATAACTCAAAAAATAATGCCGGTATTTTGATGAAATTTAAACTCTAGGTTACTAGTAATGAAAGTACCATGGGAATTGGTTCTGGTTGAGTTTAATTTCAAAGCCAAAGAATATATTTCCTATGTCCTATGTGTCTCCGAAATCTAGACTTAATTGTAGTGGTTCAGATATATTCAAAGGTACTTGCTGCATTTATGTACAATTTATTTGAATATTTAAATGAATTATATGAAAAGGTCTAAATTTGTAATTGTATTTTAGAAATACATTTATTGCATATTTTGCGTTTGTAAGCTCTTCTATTAGGTATATAAACTAACCATTTAAAATAATTGCAATTTTTAAAAATTTGGATTATTAAATATATTATGCTTTGATTATCTTTTTATCACAAAATTTAATAATTAGAATTTTTTCATTTTGTAATTGAATTGGAATAAATATATTTTCATTTATTTCAAGTTTGTTTGTTTTTTAATATTTTTATACCCTACACCTATAGAATAGGTAAAGGGGTATATTAACTTTGGTATGATTTTTGTAACCACCTAAAGGAAGCGAGCTAGATATGGAAAAGTATATATATTTGTGATCAGCGTGACCGCCTGAGTCGATATAGCCATGTCCGTCCGTCCGTCCGTCCGTCCGTAGGCACGATAACTCAAAAAATAATGGAGCTATCTTGATGAAATTTTAACTGTAGGTTACTAGGACTAAAAGTACGGCGGGGATTGCAAATGGGCGAAATCGGCCCATGGGTTCGGATTCTGGACCTTTTAATCGGTTTCAGGGCTAACGAACAAATATAAAAAATCACGATAACTCAACAACTAATGACGCTATCTTCATCAAATTTGTGCCGTAAGTTACTAGTAATGAAACTACTTCGGGAATTGCGTAAGGTCGGGATTGGACCATGGGTTCGGAACCTAGAACTTTTTGATCGAATTTAGGCCAAACGTGCATAATTCCGAAACCAATGAAGATAGAACCTCCAAATTTAGTATCAGGGTGTCTCTTCCTATTTCCTAAGTGTCTTGTGAATTTGGGTCCCATTGGAGTAGTGGGTCGGGGATCAGCCACACATTTCCGAAGACCTTAAAGCATATCTTTAAAATTAATAAAGATAACAACTTGAAAAAATGTAGAAGCTTCCAATTTGCCACAAGGGTGTTCTTTACTATCTCTTGCATGTTCCCCTAATTTTGGATCAATTGGAGTGGTGGTTCTGTACCCCTCTCAGACCTCCCAAGTTTTAAAGGCTTATAATCGAAATTACTAAAAATAGTTACTTAAAATTAGGATAGACCGTTGAAATTGTGTACAAGGGTTAACTAGTACTATAAGTACAGCGCGGACTATATAAGGGCGAAATCAGCCCAACGGTTCGGATTCCGGACCTTTTAATCGATGTCAGGGCTAACGAACATATATAAAAAATCACGATAACTCAACAACTAATGAGGCTATCTTCATGAAATTTGTGCTGTAGGTTATTGGTAATGAAACTACGGCGGTGATAACGTACGGTGGGGATTGGACAATGGGTTCGGAACTTAGAACTTTTTGATAGAATTTAGGCCAAACGAGCATAATTCCGAAACCAATGAAGATAGAACCTCCAAATTTGGTATCAGGGTGTCCCTTCCTATTTCGTAAGTGTCTTTGAAATTTGGGCCCCATTGGAGTAGTGGGTTGGGGACCAGCCACTCAGTTCCGAGGACCTTAAAGCATATTTTCGAAATTAATAAATATATTAACTTTAAACAAATGTAGAGGCTTCAAATTTGGCCCAGGGTGTTCTTTACTATTTCTTGCGTGCCCCCCTAATTTGGGATCAATTGGAGTGGTGGTTCAGAACCTCTCTTAGACCCCCCAATGTGTAAAAGCTTATCATCGAAATTAATAAAACTAGTAACTTAAAATTAAGATAGAACCTTCCAATTGTGTACAAGGTTCCAATTAAGTACAAGGTTTAACTAGTATTGAAAGTATGACGGGACTGCATATTGGCGAAATCGTACCATAATTTCGGGTTCTGGAACCCTTGAAAAGTTCAAGGACTAACAAACATATATCTTAAAAACACCATAACTCAAAAAATAATGCCGCTATTTTGATGAAATTTAACACTAGGTTACTAGTAATGAAAGTACCATGGGAATTGGTTGTGGTCGAGTTTAATTTCGAAGCCAAAGAATATATTTCCTATGTCCTATGTGTCTCCGAAATCTAGACTTAATTTTAGTGGTTCAGCTATGTTCAAAGGTACTTCCTGCATTTATTTAAAATTTATTTTTATATTTAAATGAATTATATGAAAAGGTCTAAATTTGTAATTGTATTTTAGAAATACATTTATTGCATATTTTGCGTTTATAAGCTTTTCTATTAGGTATATAAACTAACCATTTAAAATAATTTCAATTTTTAAAAATTTGGATTATTAAATATACTATGCTTTGATTATCTTTTTATCACAAAATTTAATAATTAGAATTTTTTCATTTTGTAATTGAATTGGAAAAAATATATTTTCATTTATTTCAAGTTTGTTTGTTTTTTAATATTTTTAAATAGATAAATTAGTAAGAATTTGTAGTATTTTTTAATAGATAGTGTAATTAGAAAATGTTTTTAGTATTATAAAGTTGATTTGGTTAGCTATGTCTTACGATCAAATTAATAACAGCTTTTATGGTGTTAAAATGACTAATGGATATGTCCTTAAATTTGAACCAAATAGGTGTAGGGTATTTCTAAGTCGGTTGCACCGACTGACTGTTTCTTAACTTGTTTTGGTATTCACTTGTCTTGTATTGTAGATGGCACTTCAAGCATGTTTCTTTATTCGTACATTCCACAGCCCTATGGTTAAATCCTTTACATTTATAACATCTAGAGAATTTTATGACATCAAAGACCTTGCACCTTTTCAATACATAATTTTTCGTTAGCTATTATTTTTGGAAAAGATTCTTTTGGTTTTCAATATTCTTTATTTTCAAATTTTTGTATTTGTATTTAAATCACTTTTTGTTTTTTCAGTTTTCTGCTTATTCTTCGGATTTATTATTAAAGGTAACTCTTTCTTTATTTTTAAATTTACACTTGCTTTAGTATTTTATTTTTGATTACATCAGATAATGACACTGTTTGACCTATATTCGAATTTATATTATTTGTGACATTGATTTTTAGACCTCAGACCTCATAATTTTTTTTTAATTGCACTAACTAATGATTCATTCACTTTTTCTGTTTCAATTTTGAAGACTTCAATATGGAAAAACTCATATTCTAAGCATAAGGTCAAAACTATTTCCAAAAGAATGTAAAATGTTTTCCAAATTATTTTCATCTATATCTTTAGCAAGACTGTCTATACATAAAACGAAAACTATTTAAAAATCTAATATCAAAATTATAGTTTTCTTCAGGAACTGAGAAATTATGAAAAAATACGGGGAAATATGAAGGTTTTCTATATAAAATATTGCAACTAAGATGTGCAGAACCTCTATATTGACCACTAAATTGACAATGGTCCCTTACTCGATTGGTAAAGTCTAAAAATTTACTGCAAATGTGACATGTTAGTTCTTGATCTAAAGTCATTTTGGGCATCGGTTTTCAATTTTTAAAATATGTTAAATAAAAAATTGTACAGTCTTTTGTTAATCTGTAAGAAATGCAAAATTAGAAATAAAGATAAACATGTTAAATTGAAGAACTAACCTTTTAACAAAGTCATCGGCAAAAGTTGGTTTAATGCACTCTACATACTTATTTAAAGAAGCTTCAAATGAACATTTTATAAAATATGAAAACGTTGCAGGAACGTGTTCTCGAAATTTTCTTGTAATTGGCTTTTCTGTATCTGGTTGACATGTTGAAATTGGTTTTAATATACTCTCACTATCTGCAGATATCACAAAAGGCGCTTCCATTTGCTGGTTATGGTTTTCAAATTTTAAAATATTTTCAGTCTCCGTTAGTAAAATTGTTATCACATTATTACATTTTTTTTTATTAATTTGAAGCTGTGTTGGATGATACAAATGTTGTAAGCAGCTGTTGCAAATATAAATTTTTGATTCCAAAAGCAATAATTCGTATTTTTGGATTTTAGGCCTCAAAAATTTTTAATTGTGTAAGTTTAACTGGAATCTCAATTCTCTCAAAGTTTAAAGCTGAAAATATTTTTTTTATATATAAGTATAAAAAAAACCTCTATTCAATTTTATTTTAGTTGAATTAATATTTTTTATTTTATATGATCGAGGTATTGAGACATTATTATTAGTGACTGAAATGCTGATATTAAGGCCCATTTAAAGCAGTAAATATCTGAATTTTGAATATTTATACTAGCTTTTTTATTTTCTATCTCTCGAGGAAGCTTAATATAACCTGATCCTCTAAGAGGTTGATATTCATTATCATTTATTTCTAATCCAATTATTTTTAATAGTGCCTATCCACTATCTTTCTCTTGAAAATCTTCTGCTCGTTCTTGTACTTAGAGAATGATATTCTCTAATGCATTTTGTAAATCTTAAATACTCAACACAAAAAGCGTCGGTGTATGAAACAATTTAATAGATATTTGCAAATGATTTTCATTCATTTTTATATACTCGGCAAAAAATTCAGCGTTTATCTTAAAACGCTCATGGTCCAACAAACAATCTTCCAATAGTGTGGAAATGTTGGAATATTTAATTAAAAGGAACTCTATGGGATTTAACTCTAGGGAGTTTTACTCGTTTCTTAAAAGTTGTTTCTATTAATTTGACGTTGTCGCCAAGTTCTTTTGCTGCATTTTGTCTCTGCAAAAATTAACGTACATGTCCATTCCGATTTGAAACTCTTACATTGTACTTATTACAGTTCCATTTTTGTTTTTTTGTTTTTTTTTTCTTTGTAACTCTAACAACTTAGTACAGAACTGCTTACGTTTATGGATTACAGCAGTAGAATTTTTATTTGTATTATTTTTTGATACTTATATATAAAAAAAATATTTATCAATTCTTGTTTTGTTAATTCGTATTAAGAGTTGAATGTAACAATGTGATGCAACTTTCTTCTACTTCTTTAGGAATTTCATATCAATAATAGCTAAAGAAACAGTTAGAAATACCCTACGTTTAAATTTAATGAGAAGTCCATAAGTCATTTTAAAACCATAAAAGCTTTTATTAGTTTGATCGTAAGACATAGCTAACGAAATTAACTTTATAATACTAAAAACATTTTCTAATTACTTTATAAATTCAAAAATAATTAAAATTCTTACAAATTTATCTACTATTAAACAACAAATAAACATATTAAATAGTGGTTTTTTGAAATAAATGGATTCGTAAACGCAATTACAAAATTACATATTTAAAACTTTTTATCCAAATGAATAAAATTTTACACACATGCAGCAATTACTTCTTTTCAGGATATTTAGCTGTAGTGCATTTACTGTTGAATGATTTAGTTCCCTTGATTAATTATTTTAATTTTTAATAATTTTTAAATTTATTCTCACATATTAATGCTTTTTATAATTAAACTCAAAGTTATTCGAAAGAAATATTAATTTGTAATAATGTAAATATAAAAGTTTATATAATTGATGGTTTTTAATGTTAATTAAAACCATTAATGCTTCCATTAGCTTTTTATCAAAAAATTTAACAATCAAAATATACAATAAATGTATTTCTAAAACACAATTAGACGAGTGAATCTTATATATGTTGTTAGAAATTCAGCTTTAAGTTTTCCACTTGTTAAGAATGTATCGCATTTTTCAAGTAACTTTATTAAACTGTTTATTGTTTTTTTGTTATCGATATGACCAAAAGAAAAATTCTTAATATCTGTTCTTTTTAAATCTCTGATCAGAAATTTATACTTTAATAATTTTACACTTTTCTTTTTTTTCAGCTACAGCAAGATTTTTTAGAAATATAGTATTGTTTTCGTGCGTGCAGAACGATAAATTTACAACAGCACTGGCCATTTTCAAACGAATAGAGATGGTACATTAAACTTTCCTTTATATGTTTAAGTAGACGTTACGATTTTTATCAATTTCGATACTGGCATCAAATTCCGAAAACACAATGCATGTTGATATTGAAGCTGAATAACTTAGTTTTGCTTCAATCTTTACAACTCCCTGGTTCAAAAAACTTTGACATGTATCAGTTTCAGACCCATCTGTTTATAAATTAAAAGCTATTATTGTATAACCTTTTGAAAATAGTTCTTTTGAAATTTAATGGCAAGTATCAGAATGATGTATACCTGTTCCGCTAAATAATAATTTGGGCGTGTTGAAGAAATCTACATATAATTTCCTAAGTTGCATAATTTTTGCTTTGATTTAGAACCATAATTATAAAAATCATTTACATTTGGTTTATCCAATTGCCATCCAGATGCTTCCAGATGTGCTTAACTGGAACCTGAAGCTAAATAGCCTAAAGGATTGTATGCTACCTCTTTTGAACGTAATATACTTATTTGTACTGGTACTGTTACTACTACTACTAATTTCTATAGCTCCTAGTTGAGCAAAGAGCCTTAACCAAATCCTTCCATTCAGTACGGTTCTGTGCGATCATTTTCATTTCACCCCATGTTTTTCTTGATTTGGTAATTTCGGAGTGAATTGTTCTTTCCCACGAGTTTTTCGGACGCCCACATTTTCTTGCACCTTGCGGGTTCCAATCAAGCGCTTGCCTGCAGATTTCGGACTGATCTTTTCTGAGTGTATGACCAATCCATTTCCATTTTCTTGTCAAAATCTCCTCTGCTATCTGCTCCTCTTGGTTGCATCTGGCATGTAATTCCTCGTTTCTAATTCTGTTTGGCCACCATATTTTCAGAATTCGACGGAGACAGGTGTTAACGAAGCTTTGAATTTTGCTGGTAAGTTCCTCCGTTACTAACCACGTTTCGTAACCGTATAACAGAACAGATTTGACGTTTGAATTAAATATTTTAATTTTTGTTTCCTTAGAGATGATTGCAGACTTCCAGGTTTTTCGAAGTTGTGCAAACACTTGTTTAGCTTTATTTATTCTAGCGGTCATATCTGCTTTTGCTCCTTCCTCAGGCGTTATTACGCTACCAAGGTAACAAAAGTTGGTAACATTAGATATTTCTTCATCATATAACATCAAATTGTTTACATTAGGTGAGTTTACTTTTATTGCTTTCTTTACATTGACTTTTAGTCCGCGCAGTTCAGACTCTTGTGCCAAATCGTTCAATTTTTCCTGCAGATCGGTATTTCTAGTTGATAGTAGGCATATATCGTCCGCATAGTCAAGATCTTCTAGATGTTCCCCGAAATTCCAAAATATGCCTCTGTTTAAATCGTCAATGGCAGCACTTAGTATGTCATCGAGCACAATTAAAAATAGAATTGGTGACAGCAGGCAACCCTGTCTGACTCCACAATCAATATTTATCGGCTCAGATAGTTGACCTTGATGTAGAATCCTGCATTTAAATCCTTCGTACTGTGCTCGGATAAGCCGTATCAACTTCATTGGCACTCCTCTAATTTTAAGCGAGTCCCCTATATATTTTTGATGTATAGTATCAAATGCAGACTTGAAGTCTACGAAAGCTAGTTTTAATGTGGATTGCCATTCATTCACCTGTTCTATGATTATTCGGAGTGTATTGATTTGATCCACGCATGATCTATTAGGGCGAAATCCAGATTGCTGTTTTCGGATTGTTTCATCTAGTTTAGTGTTGATTCTGTTCAACAGTATTTTTGAGAGAATTTTCGATGGAATAGATAGTAGTGTTATCCCTCTATAGTTATCACAGATGGACAGGTTACCTTTTTTAGGTAATTTTATTAAAATTCCTTCAAGCCAGTCTTTAGGTACCGACTCTGTTTGTCATATTTTTTGAAAAATTGGATGTAGCATACGTGCTGTTAGATTTGGGTCTGCCTTTAACATTTCTGCGGTAATTTGATAAAAACCTGGTGATTTATTGGATTTCATCGTTTTCACTGCTGTTTTTATTTCTTCAATATTGGGAGGGTATGTTTTTAAATTGGATCCCCTTTGTGCTGCTGTTAATATTTCATTATTATTTTCAGAGAATGCCAGTTGACTGTGAGATTTATAGCACTCACTGAAGTGTTCATGCCATCTTTGCAACTGTTCTGTTCGATTTGTGATACTAATTCCATTTTTACTTAGTATTGGACGGTTATTGCTTAATTTAGCTCCTGATAGTTTACGATTGGTATCGTATAGTAGCTTAATATTATTTGTTGCAGCTGCTTTTTCGGCTTGGTTAGCTAGTTCGTTTACCCAATTTCGCTTGTCTCTTCTGCAGGACTTTTTCACTTCAGTGTTATATTTACTATAGATTTTAACAGCATTTTCTTTTTGTTTCCGTTTTTTGGCGTTGTTTTTAATATGCTTTGCATTTTTTCTTTCTTCTATCAATTTCCAGGTAACTTCCGATAACCATTCTTTTTTCTCTTTTGGTCTATGACCTAGGATTTTTTCACTTGTTGTTAACATTATTGATTTAAAAGCATTCCAGTTTTCTTCGATAGTCATTTGTTGTTGGTTATTAGTTTCATCGTAGCATTTGTTTAATTCTGATGTGAAAGCACTATTCACTGCTTGATCTTTTAATTTTCCTAAGTCAAACTTCTTTGGTATAGTTTTGGCTTTTTGTACAATTGCAGCTATTTTGTTACGAATTTTGGCTACTACAAGGTGATGGTCAGATCCAATGTCTGCACCTCTTTTAGCTCGTACATCTAATGGACTACTTCTCCAAAGTTTATTGATACATATATGATCTATTTGATTTTCAGTTTTATTATTGGGGGACACCCAGGTGCCCTTGTGTCCCACCAATGACGAGTTCTGACGTCATACATGTTTCGATCAAATATTCTCCATTTTCATTCATAGATCCGATTCCGTGTTTACCCATAACATTTTCCAGCCCTTTATTGTCTGCTCCTACTTTGGCGTTGAAATCACCCATAAGAATAACTATGTTTTTCTTTTTGATTTCAGACAACGTTGTTGAAAGTTGATGGTAAAAATCCTCTTTAGCTTCTTTACTGGAAACTTCGGTTGGAGCATATACTTGTACCATAACGATGTTCCTAGCTCTACCTTGTAGTTTGACGTATATAACTCTTTCACTTACAGGTTTCCATTCAATTAGTGCTTTGGAAGCCTTCTTGTTAAGTAGAAATCCAACTCCATCTCGGTGAATATCGTTTTCTGCGCGACCGGAATACAAAAATATTTCGCCACTGGCCAGTTGGTGTTCGCCTGAGCCATTCCATCTGCATTCGCTCATACCCAGAATATCCAATTTAAATTTATTTAACTCTCGGGCTGCTTGATGTAGTTTCCCCGTTTCAAAAAGTGTTCGCACATTCCAAGTACCAATTTTTGTACTGTACTTCATACTAAATAAAGGTATTTTTGCTTTGGTTTCATTTATAGATGAAATATTGTTGAAATTACATGAATTCTGCACCTCCAAATCCGATGTGCATGCCGCTTGTGCGGGACGGTTTCCAGTGTTTCTCTGGTTACCTCTTGGAGACTTGTTTCCTATTTCGTTTTTAAAACCATGTTTATTCATCAATCTTTCGGTTTGTAGCGTTCCATCGATTGGTTATAAGCCAAAAGTTGGGTCTGGCAGGTGCTACTTTCCTTTCGGGATGACCAGACTCATCGCTAGAGGGAAGGGCGCTCCTAACATGGAATACAGTCACCTTTGGCAGCCGCTTCTTTGAAGTACAGACGTTGCGGTATTTATTTGGTTCTTCCGCCTGCTACGCCGTTGGAATATTTAGATATTCTCTTCCGCCGCATCAACCGTTGACCGCTTTTAACGTGTAACCCTCGCCACTGGTACTATTGCAAAAAGATTAAGTTTGGATTTCTTTCATTCCATTTATTAACAGTTTTGATACATTTTCAAAATTTGCGTATGCTGAACTGATTAAAAACAAAAGCGCTGATAATGTTTTTATCAAAATGAAAAATATTTTTAAGCGTGCTGGTAAAAAACCGAAAAATTTACAGTTTGATTAAGGTAAGGAATTTTTCAACAAAAAATTTCAAAATCTAATGAGAAAAAATAAAAATAACCATTATCATACATATTCAGAACTAAAAGCATCAATTGTAGAACGTTTCAATTGTACCCTAAAAAACATGATGTGGAAACAATTCAGTTTACAAGGCACATATAAGCGGTTAACTATTCTGCAATCGTTAATAGAAAAATATAACTCGTCATACATTTAAATTTCCACCTAAAAAGGTTGCAAAGTAAAATGAGAAATTATTATTAAAAACTGTCTACAATAAATTAAAAGTATTCCGAAGAGCAAAATACAAAGTTGCAGATTTTGTTCGTATAAATAAATCTAAAGGTATATTTGCAAAAGGTTATCAACCTAATTGGTCAACAGAAATTTATACAATAGCGAAAATAAAAAGAACTGATCCAATAACATACAATTTACTTGATTACACACAAAAACAAATAAAAGGCAGTTTTTATGAACCTGAATTTATATCTGTTATGAAGAAAGCCAAGAAAACCAAACCAAAACCATAAGTGTTGAAGAAAACCAAGGGTTTTTAAAAAGCACATTTTCAAAATTTATAGTGTTTCTTACTGAGTATTTTATCATTTATTTTTATAAAAATACATATAAAACTAAATGATTATATTATAATTTATTTATTTCATCAATTTAAAAATTATGAATAATAATAAAATCAATACTTGGAATATAATTCCAATGCACTCAAGAAAACTTCTTAACAAGTGTAAAATATAATGTTGGAGCTTCAATGTTAACGTTTAATTTTAGAAAAACGGTCATGTATATTATAATTTATTTATTTCATCAATTTAATAATTGCGAATAATAGTAAAATCAATACTTGGAATATAATTCCAATGCACTCAAGAAAACCTCTTAACAAGTGCGAAATATAATGTTGGAACTTCAATATTAACGTTTAATTTTAGAAAAACGGTCACTAGTGAATAAGTTACTGTTTTATAAGAACATAAAAGTTTTAATTTTTAAGTCCTAATAGCCCTTGAATAGGGAAGGTTCCCAAATTTTTCTAAGCAAACTTATGATTATTCTCCAGGATCTGCCCACCCCTCCTGTCTCCAACCTTCCATTTTTATAGGTTCTAGGAAATTGATTATGAACTCCACCAAAATTTTGGAATTTTACCTTGAATTTTATTTTAATATGGTTTTCTTGGTTTTCTTCTTTTAGAGCCAATAATTTGACAAAAATGTAGTTTTGCATAATGGTAAATTTTAGGACCATATGGCAACCCTATAAATTTTAAAGATGTATTTTGTAAAGCCTATAAAGACTGAGCTCTTGTTATACCAATTTAAATACAGAGCTTTTTTGGGGCTGTAACTTTGTCACACTTCAAAATTAAGAAAATATTGAAATGCTGTTATTTAATATTAAAAACCACTTTTTAAACGAAAGTTTTTTATTTTTGTTTACTTCTCACTTAAACTTGATCATGTTGTCAATTTGTATTTTATGATCACAGCTAT
This sequence comes from Dolichopus griseipennis, assembly GCA_963082915.1. NCBI lineage: Eukaryota > Metazoa > Arthropoda > Insecta > Diptera > Dolichopodidae > Dolichopus > Dolichopus griseipennis. Next base: position 86,973,903 of record OY720442.1, read on the forward strand.
ATTATTAATATAACTCCAAAAATTTTTTTTTAAATATACCTAATTGTCAAAAATTTTTTAGATAAGTCAATACTCAAACAAAAAATTTCTTCGGTTTTTTAAGCTTTTCAACTTTAAAAAGTCTGTTGACAGTTTAATTTTCAAACATAACGGACGAGTTTTATTAGCTTTGAATTCAAAACCAAACTTTAAAAATTTTTTATAACTTTTTAAATAAATATTAAATTCAGTTTAAAATTTAATAATTTTGTATTTAAACCAAACTAGATTAAGCTTGTTATTATTTGTTTCAAAACTTTTTAGGCAAGTTCACAATTAAATAAAAAAATTTCTATGGCTTTTTTAAACTTTTCAGCTTAATTTTTAAACCTAAGGGACGAGCTTTATTAGGTTTAAATTTAAACCCAAAATTTAAATTTTCCAAATAAATATTAAATTAAGTTTAAATCTTTCAGCTTTTTTTCAAACGTAACGGACGAGCCTTCTACAACATACATTGCAATACGAGCTTTAAAGCTTAAGAGCTTTTATACACAAACCCTATATCTATACTCCTCGCAGGGCCTGCTTTTAACCCTATTATAGTATATACTTCATTTATAAAATGTGAAACTTTAAAAGTGTTGTCATCAGTAAATACTGGTAGAGCTCGAATTGCTTTTATTAAGTGGCGAGCTGTTAAATTGAAACTACCTTGTGCCATATTTTTTATTAAATTTATTTTATTTTAAGTTACGAGTTGTATACTAGAATAGTTCACACTCGTTTCATTAATAGTTTTTGTTTTGAACGGAATTCTATAGGTTTCATTCATAATTAATATAATAACAAGTGAAGAAACAGTAAGCACAGTAAGTAAACAGTTTTTCTGAATATCACCCTGCATTCCAATTACAGTTTTAACAAAAATAAAAAAAAAATTCAATTCATATTAATTTTTTTTTTATATTTGCCTCTATATTCTATTTCAAATACATATCTGTTGCTGTTCTATCAATACAATTGATGATCGAATTACAATGTTTGAAAATGAATTTTAATGTGAAATAGCTAAGTCTCGTTAACATATTTGTGCATTAGTAGTTTGATTCGTTATCTTTTTTAAAAAATTAAACATTGCAATTAAGATATTGTACTTTATTAAAATTATTAAAATAAATAAATACATGTATATCAAATTCAAAATATTTCAATTTATGACTCATGTTTTTGTAATATTTAAAATAAACAACGAAAAACACCACACCACTACTTTTGTCTTACACAAAAAAAGACATTAACCTGGAACTATTCTATACTTAGCTCATAATTCAAATTAAATGTTTTGGTTCTCTTTGCCATTATTTCTTAAAAAATCGGTTTGTATTTTATTCTGAATGTGTAGGTATGTACATTTGCAATATTGAATTTTATATTCTTCTTTTTCTAAATTTTGTGTTAAGAAAAAAAAAAAATAAAAATTTCACAATTGTACGTGTAATACAACCTATTCAATTTCGCAAGTGCGCGTACCAAGTTGAAAACATCGTGTAAGGGATGCATAACAACAAAACAGATCCATCGTGTATGGGATTCATAATAATAAATTTAAAGGTATTGCCATAATTATTTATTGTGTGAAGCATATTTATAAAAAGTTTAATATGCAAAGGTCTCGCCAACACTTTTGTATTATATATATGATATTAGTTTTGTTAATTTCTTCGTTTGTCACAATATTTTTTGGTAAAATTTCTAATCTACGAGATTGTATTATTCCGTTAATATTAGATATTTATTTTGATAGCACTTTTATGTTATTTTCTATTTCAAATTCTATTTTAAGTAATTTAATAGCTTCATTAATACAGAATAAAAACATAGTGACACAAATGATTCCTAAAGTAATAATAAAGTAAATTATTTCAATTTCGTTATTTGTAGTTTTCAACTATTATTTGTTAGTAAAAAACATTAAAATGTATGTACTAAGTAACTGGGATTATTTACTTATTCTGGATAAAGTAATCAAAAATCTGATCTTAAAATAGATGAGGTGACATTGACATAGCAATTTTTTCTTAAATTGTCAAATGTATCTAGGTAAGTTTCATTATTAATTTGGGAGTGATTCTCAGTTTGATTTTTAATTTCAGTTTTGGTGTAATATGGTTAAAGTTTTCTAGCTTGGTTAAGTTTTAAATAATTTGAATCATTTTGTTTTTTTCTGGTTTCATTGAGTTTTCTTATTTTTTTAGTTTTAAAATTTATTAATATTTCTTCGATAATAGGATATTGTGCGAATGAAATGGTACCGTTTATAAAGTCAATAGGTCTTCTGTTAGTTGCAAAGTGGAACGCTTCATTATAGATTTGTATTTATTTTCAACTATTCGTAAGATTCTAATATGTTCGTTTAGCGTATTGTGGAATCTTTCTATATCTGCATTACTATTGTGATTGTTTGGTTTCGTACAATGAATTTCAATTCTTTCACTGCTCAAAGAATTTTTTAAATTCTGGCTATTAAAACTGTGTACCCTATCCGTGACTTTTCTTTTGGGTTCAGAGAAGCAAGATATTTTATTAGTCCATTTTTGCAACCATAATGGCTTTATTTCGCTACTAAATGAGAAACAAAGCCATATCGCACATTTTTTCGCGTATGGCTTAATTTCCAATTCAAATGCGAAATAAAACCGTATCATTTTCTAAAATTTTACGAAATAAAACCATATAGTAAAATTGTTACAAATTCTAGTTTTATGGTAAACAAAGTGAAAAAAAAATAGAAATTAATAAATAAGTGTAATTAGCAAGTTTCTAATATTTTTAATAAACTGGAATAAAATATGTTGAAAAATATTTATATTTATAAATAATATATATCTAAACAATAAAGTAATGAATTTGAATTTTTTTTTTTGATTTTTAGCGTAACTCGTTGGTTTCAAAATTTGGGTTTCATTAATTTGTTTAACGGGGTTTGTAGCAAAAATATTTTTATAAGAATAATAACTAGAAGGGATTTTAGAGATGTTTTCAAAATCAGGGAATTCCATTTGTCCAGAATATTTATATACATAGGTTTATACGAGATTATAAATTAGGAGAGATTTTAGAGTTAGATTCAAAAGCAGGAAAAAACGCCTTTTACAGAAAATTTATATATACGTGATATATGAGATTCTGTGTATGCGTATATGTTAGATTCTCAATTAGGAGGGTTTTTGGAGTAGGGTTCAAAATCAGGATTGCCTCTTTTTCCAGAATATTAATATCTATATATTTAATATTAAAAGAGGTTTATTTTTAAAATTTTTATTTTATTTGGAATTTTTATTTATAATTATTTTTGTTTGGAAATATAAATTGCTGTTATTTTCACAAATAAAATTACATTTTTAAAAAGGAAATAAAGCCATACGGCTCTATTTCGCAATTATATGTGAAATAAAACCATACGCGAAAAAACTGACGATATGGCTTTATTTCTCATTCATTTCATTTTCGCGTTATTTCACGGCACCAGTGTTTATATAAGAAATGAGATCGTTATGTTTGTGACTTTGGTTTGAATTGAAACGAATATAAAACGAGTTAGAGCAAATTGAAAGTTATTTGAACGATCGTGTGTGTGGATGTGTGTCGTTCATAATAAAACACTTCGATCCATGGATGTAGTGGTGGTGGACAGTGGCTGTTGCGGTGGCAATTTTTTTAAACTGAAAACTGAAAAAAATGTTAAGGGTATTCCGCCGCTAAGGGTATATTTAAATATTAAAGAAAAAAAGAACAAATAAATTATATATTAGAAAAAATTTTTAAAAACTAAAATGACAGGGAATTTTTTCAAATATTTCTTATCTGCATTAAATGCTAAACAATTTTTAAAAACTCAAATGACATCAGCAGCTTTTCTAACAAGCCGAATATATAATGTAAGAAAATTAAAATAGATAAGAAGATAAAGATAAAGTAAACCATTTCTTGTTCGCGATTTCATGACCTATTCGTAATGCTAATAAGAGATTATAAAATTTAAAAGATTTTAATTCAAAGAAATCCGATTTTTTTTTTTTTTTTAATTTTTATTTATAATTAAGAAATAATAAGATTGATAATAGAGTATTAAAAACAGAGAAAATTAAATTTTTCAATCACTAAGTTTTAAAAACTTGAACGTGTAGTAATAATATATATAATAAATTGAAAATGGATGTTAAAAGAATAAAGTGCGAATTTAATTACAATGTTTGCAAGAAAAATTTCTCTAATAAATTTAATTTGGAACGTCACATGAAAGCGCATAAATATTGTCCAAAATGCAATATTTTTACATTAAATTGGAGTCATCATTTGAGGACAAATATGCATAAAAATAATGCAGCTGAAAAATTGCAGCCACACGTGAGAATGATAAATCAATCTTTTCAAAATAGAATTCAAAAGTTTTTAATTGATAACGTAAATGAAGAACTGATTGATCCAACAAAATTTTTAATCAAAATTAAAGACGATGTTATAGCTGTTCTTTAGAGATCTTCAAAGCTTTAAGATGAATGTAGAGTTTTTTGCTGAATTTATTAAAATCTCTGCTGACGATGAAAATGATTTGGAATCAAGCATAAAATCATTTCAAACAAAAATGATAATAATTATAAATGATGAAGATATTAATTCTGCTTATGATGATGCGGTTGAAGTTATAACAAAGAAAAGTGAGGAGTTTCAAGAGAAAGACAGCAGATGGGTCTTAATGAGAATTATTGGAGTAGAAATAGATTAAAATAAATATCGGTCCATAAGAGGATTTATGTGTAATAGTTGTTTGCAGTATTTCATTAATATTACAAACTTAGAAATTCACAAAGTTGAATGCGGTAACCTGATGAAAACAGCAATATATTAAAATATACAAATTATCAGCTACAAATGAAAGCACCGTTTGTGATGTATGCAAATTGTGAAAGCATCTTAAAATCAATATCAAATGCGCTCTTAATGCTGATCAATAATCAACCAACAACATTAAAAACATGTACCAGTTGCATTCGGATATTTCATAAAATCCTCATTCGATGATAAATTAAATAAATATGAAGAATGTGTGGGATTAAACTGTGAAAAGGAGTTCATCCAATCATTAGTTAAGACTTGCAGAAGCTTATTCAAAACGTACTATTTAAAAACAACCCCCATGAAAGAATTAACATTAGATGAAGAACTGAGACAGCTCACTGATGAACTTTGCCATATTTGCGGTAAGAATTTAGATTTAGAAAATAGGGTAAGAGATTGTAGTGTATTGTATTTAGAGAAACACACTATCTCGATTGTAATTCAAGAATGACTTTATTTTATCTAACTTAAATATAATTATGCACAAATAAAATATAATGTGTATGTAGATATAATGTGTTAATGTACATGATCAATTAATAATTAATAATACACTAATTTACATATATTATGATGTAAATATGTTAGTAATATGAATATTGAAATATGAAAGTATTATTATACGGAGAGACTATGGTACGATTTTACAGTAAGTGATAATCCACATGTAGTATAGTGAAGTCATGATAATTGGAACGTACAGTGAAGTCGTGTTAAATGGAATACTCTACATCTCCCCTTTTAAGTTGAAATGGTAATCTAGTATCTTTCTGTCACTTTTACCACACGGCCGAATTTCGTTGTCGTGAGGTATCTTGATGTATTAGACGACTGTAGCTCATTGTTAGACTGTGATGTATTGTTTTTGTGCGCTATTTCCGTTTTATTTTCCGTTTCCGTTTGTTTTAATGTTTCTAATATTGTCGGGGATGCTGGTGTAGGACTTGGTATTGCAATTTCTATGACTTGTCCCGGTTCATATGGGATATCGTTACGTTTTGCATGTACAAGATGATGCGAAGTTCGACAGAACTTACCACGTTTGGTATTAATTATATATAATCGCGAGGTATCTGCTAACTGCTCGACGCGGCCTCAAGTATTTAGGTCTCGAAACCAAACAACATCTCCCAATTCAAATGCATTCCGCTTAATAACTTTATGCCTTTTATTGTAATTGTTGTAAAATAAGCAACATTTCTTAGGGTATTATCTTTTAATATTTGCTTTTCAATGTCGAAGTTAGGAATAAGTTGCTGATCGCTCACTGGTAGTGTTGTTCGTAGTTTTCTTCCAATTAGCATTTCGGAAGGTGATAATCCGTTTGCTAATAGCGTTGACCTGTATTCCATTAGTGTTAAGTATTGATCCGTATTCTTTTTAAGTAGAGATTTGACAATTTTAACTGCTGATTCAATAAACCCATTGCTTTGAGGATACCGGGGTGAAGAAGTTATATGGTGAAATCCCCAATCTTTCGCGAACTTAGAAAATGCTGAGAGGTTGAGTTTTTGAAACTGTGACCCATTGTCAGACCTGACAATCTCTGGAATTCCGTGCCTACAAAAAATTGATTTTAAGTGATTAATGATACAGTTAGTCGTTTGATTTTCCAATAAGGCTATTTCTGGGTATCTCGAAAAATAGTCGCTAACGATTAAGTAGCAGTTTGTTTTATGGAAAAACAGATCTACTCCTACTATTTTTCATGGACGTTCTGGTGTTTCAGACCCCATAAAACTTTCATGGCGAGGTGTACAATTTTGAATGCAGATTGAACATTTTTTATGTAGTTTTGGACATCTTTAGTGTAATTGGGCCACCAAACTGACTGTTTCGCTCTTAGTTTGCACTTCACAATTCCCAGATGACCCGTATGTATTTTTTCTAAAATGTCTTCACGAATATCAGTAGGTATGACGAGTCGAGAATGTGCATTAAAATTTCATTATTAACTGATAAGCTATACCAATCATTATAATATTGACGAAGTTGTGTTTCGACTTTATATCGGTCTGGCCAACCATTTAGACAATACTTTATTACTGTTGTTAGTATTGGGTCCTGTTTTTGTGCATTACTGATGAAATTTAATCTTGTTTGCGTTACTGGTAAACTTGTAATTACGTTATTTACAAAGGTTGAAATTTCTTCTTCAAGAATATTTTCTGTTTTGGTGTCATTAAATGTGATAGGATGTCGTGATAGGGCGTCAGCTGCGACCAAAAATTTTCCCGCTATATAATAAATTTCATATCCATATTTCATCATTTTAAGTCGAAATTCTTGTAGACGGGGTGTCAGTTCATCTATATTTTTTGTTGTAAAAATCGAGATCAGGGGTTTATGGTCTGTCGCGGTGCTAAATTTAATTCCCGTTAAAAATTCTCGAAAATTTTCACCAGCAGCCCATGTAATTGCAAGTGCTTCTTTTTCTATTTGGGCGTATCCTTTTTCTGCTTGCGACAGAGTTCTTGAAGCGTAAGCTACTGGACATAGTACTTTGTTTTCGTCTATTTGTAATAGAACCGACCCTATTCCATATGATGAAGCGTCTGATGAAATAACTGTTTTGGGTTAAAAAGTTTAAGCACTGGAGCTATGTTGAGCATTTCTTTCAATTTGCTGAATGACATTTCTTGTGTATTTTCCCATTTAAAAATTACATCTTTACGTAATATTTCGTTCAAAGTTTGACTAATTTCTGAAATGAGAGGTATATATTTACCAAAAAAATTTACCATTCCAAGAAATCGTTTTAATTCTGTTACGTTTGTTGGCCTTGGGTACTCATTGATTGCTTGAATTTTTGATTGGCTTCGCTGTATTCCAGTTTCATTTATGATATGTCCTAAGAATTTCAATTGCGTTAATCCGATTTCACATTTAGCTTTGTTGAGTGTCGCACCATTGTCTTTCAATCTATTTAACACTTGCCTTAATATTTTATCATTGATTTCTATATCTGGGCCGAAAAGTAAAATGTCATCTGTTTGGCATACTACACCTGGAATGTCTTTCAAAATTGTTTTCATTCGTTTTTGATAAATTTCGGGAGCCGCTAAAATTCCAAATGGCAGCCTTAAAAAACAGTATCTTCCAAAGGGTGTTAAAAATGTTGTTAGTAATTGTTATTCCTTTGCTAGTTTTATCTGCCTAAATCCAGAATTTGCATCTAATTTTGAAAATATCTTAGTGTATGATCTACTACTGGCATTGGATAGATTTCCCTTTCGACTGACAAGTTTAATTTTGTTAAGTCAACACACGGACGGATTTCGCCGTTGGATTTAGTCACTATAACAAGCGGTGCACACCACGAAGTTGGTTTATCGGCCTGTTTTATTACTTTTAATTTGACCATTTCGTCTAATTTTTTCTTTAATTTATCTTGTATACCTATGGGTACTCGGCGTGCTGTGAAAATTTGAATTGGTTTAGCATCACTTTTTAATTTTATTCTGCTTTCAAAATTTTTCAAACATCCCAAATTATTAAATATTATTGGAAACTCCTTTTCAATGTTGACGTTTGATTTCGACATATTTATTTTTTTAAGTTCAATTAAAAATCCAATTTCTTGTTATTAAATTAAATTTTTCACTTGAATTTAAACTTAGTAGTGATTTTTTTTTAATTACATAAACATGTGGTGTTCGTTTTCATTATATTGTAAATGTGTTTTCAACACACCCATAACGTTTAAGTTTACCCCATCCGGCCCTGATTTTTCTATTTGATTTATTTAATTGTATATTATTAAAATTGTTTTTGTAAATATGATAAGGGATAACATCTATAGGAGATCCAGTATCGATCATAAAAACATATTAGCGAGTGATTTAATTTGCCACATGCATTGCATTTTTTTGCTTTTGCAGGACAATTATTTTGTTTAATGTGTATGTTATTAGAGCCACACCACGTGCACTTTTTATTATTATTACTGTTATTACCATGATGTTTGTTTAATTTTTTCCTTGTTTCTAAATCAGCGGAAAGTTTATGTATATTTGAAGATGTTAGATCTTGTTGCTGTTTTCCCACTGCTTGATGTTGCCTTACCTCCACGACAGCTTTTGCAAGGCCAGTTACTAGTTGTAACTTTTTAGATAATTTTCTATCCCTTACCCTTACCACTATCCTATCCCGAATTATTTCTTCGCGCAGATTTCCATAATTGCAATTTTCTGATAGCAGATACAAATCTGTGATGAAATCTTCTATTAATTCACCGTCCAGTTGATATCTGAGGTTTAGTTTTGCTCTTTCATAAATCCCATTCGTTTTTACTACAAAGTGATTTGTGAATGCTTCCATAACTTTCGTGTACATTTGCTTTTCACTTTCAATTATTGTAAAGGAAAGAAATATATTATCTGCTTGGTCTCCCATTAAATATATTAATGTGTTTATTTGCTCCTCATCTGTAGCCGTGTTCAGTTTTGATACAAATCTTTCGAACTATCTAAATCTTTCGAACCGGCGTTGCCATCTGGGCCATTCCCCCGGATTACTAAATGGAAATGAGTCGGGTGATCTTACTGTGAAACTGCTATTCCCTTGTGAGTTGACTGGTGTAGTATATATTGACCGTTCATAAAATTATTTCCATAATTGTTAATAACTAAAAATACAAATTCTTTTAATATAAATTTTAATAAATGCTGAGATAACATTTTGGCTAGGTCAAAACATTTCTAAGTGCTAACATCTGTTTACAAATATTTGTACGATAGCAAGTGCATTGCATTGTATCTTACAAATATAATAATTTTTTTTTTTTTTTGTGGATCAAATTACATTTTTGTTATTTGTTTGAAAATGTAATGTTAATGAATGATAATGATTCATATAAATTTTAGTAGATATTTTTGGTTAATGATCTTTATGTAATAATGAACTAGGTCAGTAAATATTATATTTAACCCAAATAAAAATTCTTTGTAACTAAGTAACAAATTTTAATAATTTATTGCTCTAGATTATATTTGTATGGATTTGAAGAAATCCAAAATAGTATATAAGGATTGATATTTTAATAAATACATAAAATAATATTCTTTTATTCAATAATTATATTTTTATCCCTGCAGTCTATATGCTATAATAATAATAATAACTTATAAAATAATATAATAATAAATATATATATATATATATATATTATTCTTGCTATTTTTATATTCTTGCTATTTTTATATTTGGCATGTTTAATATATTATAATAAAATGTAAAGTAAATAGACAGTTTTTGCCTGCGGATGAGCAAAGCCTTTTTGCTGTAATTAAATAAATAAAGGAACACATTGCATCAGTCAATTTACTTGCCTGATCAGTGTGTGTTAGGAAAAGACATTTGACATCATAATTATACGGGCGAAAATTATTACATGGCGACCCTGCACTAACCTGGAATAAAGAGCACTGAACAACTTCAACAACAATAGTTCACACACACCAAATCTGAAAAACAGAGATCATTTTTTTAACAGACAGGAAGACTTAGACAAAATTAATGGAAATAAAAACAGATGAAGATTTCCACCTAAGCTTCGACGCCCTAGTAGACCAAATCCTTAAAACTAAAGAAGAAATAAAGCAAAAGAAGACAGAAGAACAAAGAATCAAGGAAGCAATTGAAGCAACAAAAATAAAAATCACATTAGATCAGTACAAACAACGGGTACGGCCCAAACAAAAAAGAGGAGGAAAGGAATTTCAACGAAGAAAACAACTTAGTAGATTGTACAAGAGTCTACCCTTTATACAATCTCAACAAAACAAAGAAGAGACTTTGAAAAGAATTAACGAATTAAAGGATAACAAATAACATGGGTTTGTTCTTAGCAGAGGCAACTTCAACAATTGTACAGCAAGCAAACCTGCATACACATGAAATTTTGAAGGAAGTCAGTATAACAATATTTATCATACTTATTTATGAAGCAATCAAATATTGGATAAATAAAAAAGCAGAAAGAAGAGCTCAACGTTTAAAAACGATATAATCAACTATATATGTATTTAATCATTAGAATTAAAAATTTTCTTTACAAATAAAACAAATAATTAAAAATAAAATTTTTTTTTTTTAAATAAAATAACATATATATATAAAATAAAAAAAAAAAAAAAAAAATAATGTCAAATTAAAATAATCTTTTAAAAATATATCATATAAGTAAAATTTTTTTTTAAAAATAATGTTTAATAATTAAAGTTACTAATAATTAGTATTACCTGGAAGTAGGTATAAAATTCCGAGTATTGGCGGTATAACCATAGAGAACAAAGCATGGGACTAAATACCCTATTGCATCACCACGGCCCTCCAAAGATGGGGGTTGGGCGTTGGGTTAACTCCCCAACCCTGTGAAAATGATCGAGTGACGAATTCATACAACGAGCCTCGGATAAATAATGATAGTTTAAATGGTAACCAGACCCGGAAACGTATAAAAGGACATGATTTAAAAATTGGCACATGGAATGTGCAAACATTGATGCAACCCGGAAAAATGCAAGAAGTGGCAAATGAAATGACTAAGTATAAATTAGATATAATAGCCCTACAAGAAATAAGATGGAAAGGAAACGGAGAAATAAACAAACCCTTGTTTTCCCTATATTATAGGTTTTATTGTCAATAAAAATATGAAGAAATCTGTGATAGGATACAACGAAATAAGTAGCAGAATATGTAGTATTAGAATAAAAGGAAGATTCAATAATATAACAATTATATCCACGTATGCGCCAACTGAGGAAGCAAATGATGACGACAAGGACAACTTCTATGAAGATTTAAGTAACGTGTGCGAACAAACTCCTAGATACGATACTTTGATGATCGTTGGTGATTTAAATGCAAAGGTTGGAAGAGAAGAACATATTAGACATGTTACAGGGAAATTTCACTACATGAAGAATCAAATAACAATGGATTGCGTTTATATCAATTTGCAAATGAAAATAGTTTAAAAATTAGAAGCACTGCATTTGACCGAAAAAACATTTACAAAGGAACATGGAAAGTCCCTGGAAGAAATTTAGTCAATCAAATTGATCATGTGCTTATTTCAAAACGATGGGCAACTACAATAATCGATGTAAGAACATATAGAGGAGCGAATTGCGATAGTGACCACTTTCTAGTAGTAGCAAAAGTCCGACAAAGAATAGCTAATATAGCAAAAATAAAGGGAATAAAAAGAAAGAAGTGGAACAACGAAAAATTTAAAAATGAAGTAGTTGTACAGCAATTCCAAAACAAAATTGAGGATCAATTAGAAAATAATCCAGAAAGAGAAGACAATATAGAAGAAGAATGGGACAGGATTGAAAATGCAGTAAGAGCCGCAGCTGAAGTGGAAATAGGTACTGAAATAGCCAAAAGAAATGAAGAATGGTTTGATCAACAGTGTAAAAGGGTAATTGAAATAAAAAACGCAGCTAGACAAAAAATGTTGCAGAGAAACACAAGGGCAAACAGAGAGGAGTATCGAGAAAAAAGAATCATTGCCACAAAAACATGCCGTGCAAAGAAAAGAGAAATGTATAAAAAGAGAATTAAGCAAATCCAAATTGAAAATGATATGAATAATACAAGAAAATTATACAATAAGATTAAACAAGAGATAAATGGCTTCCAACCCAGAATAACATCGTGTAAGGATAAGAATAACAAAATACTGTCAAGTAGAGAAGAGGTCCTTGAGAGATGGTCCCAGCATTTTGAATAAACATTAAACACTTCATTTACAGAGAATAGATATGTAACTGAAAATGATATACAAACTGTAGAACCGTTGGTGCCGTTACCAACTATAGAAGAAGTAAGGGAAGCAATAGAAAAATTAAAAAACTGTAAAGCTCCTGGAGAGGATAAACTAACAGCTGAACTGTACAAAAACGGAGGTACTTGTCTATATAATAAAATACATAGTCTGATATGTAGAATATGGACAAATAACTGCATGCCTAAAAAATGGAGCATAGGGTTGATATGTCCGATTCATAAAAAGGGAGACAAGCTGCAATGCAGTAATTATAGAGGCATAACCCTACTAAACTGTGCATATAAGATTTTATCAAATATCATCTGTGATAGAATAAAGCCTTATTACGAAGAAAGTGTAGGAGAATACCAGGGTGGCTTCCGGAGGGAACGATCTACCATAGACCAAATTTTTGTACTTAAACAGATAATGGAAAAGTGTTATGAGTACAACGTCGACCTGCATATTTTATTCATAGATTTTAAACAAGCATTTGACAGTATAAATAGAAAAAATATTCCCAAAGCACTAGCAGAAATAGGTGTACCTAAGAAATTAATAGATGTAATAAGTATGACCTATGCCTATGAATAACTCCATAGGCAAAGTGTTAATACAAGAAAATGCATCGAAAGAATTTAAAATTACGAGTGGGGTTAGACAAGGTGATGCGTTATCCGCTATTATATTCAATATGATACTTCAACAAGCGATTGGCAAACTAGACAGAGGAGGACATATATTTTCAAAAGCATATCAAATAATTGCATACGCGGATGATATTGCAATTGTTTCGAAAAGAGCTAAAGATATGATAAATGCCTTCTCTATGGTCGAAAAAGAGTCTAGCAAAGTAGGTCTTCAAATAAACGAAACCAAAACGAAGTACATGAAGATGTCAAGAGATGAAAGAAGAAGGCAACCGCAAGATATAACGATTGATAGATTTACTTTTCAGGGAGTAATAAGCTTTGAATACCTTGCAGTAATGGTAAAAAATGACAATAGTATAAAATATTGTATTCAAGAACGTATTAAAGCAGGAAATAAATGCCTATTTGCATACAAAAAATTAATGCAATCACGTCTCTTGACAAGGGAAACGAAATTATTAATTTATAAAACAATAATACGCCCTGTGGTAACATACGGTTGTGAAGTATGGACACTGAATATGGCTGACGAAAACGATCTCCGAATTTTTGAACGGAAAATACTAAGGAAAATTTATGGCCCTATAAGGGTAGAAAATGGAGATTACAGGAGAAGGAATAATGCTGAACTAAATGAACTTATAAAAAATGAAGACATTATTCGTTTCAGTAAATCACAACGCCTAAGGTGGGCAGACACACAGTGAGAATGCAGGAAAATCGAATGCCATATAAGATATTACATCTAAGACCCATATTAAGTCGAGCTAGAGGAAGACCAAGAACAAGATGGGAAGACAACATTGAAAACGATGCTTCAAAATTACAAGTGAGAAATTGGAAAACAACGGCGAAAGACCGGGAGATATGGAGGCAAATAGTTATGAAGGCCAAAGCTCACACCGAGCTGTAGAGTCATAGAAGAAGAAGAAGAATTAAAGTAAATTTTGAAAATTAAAAATTTTTCTACTTCTTTTTATTCTACATTAAAAACTTTATGGACTTTAAAAAAATACAAAAACTAAAAGACTTATTACATACATTAAAAAAGAACCAGACCAGAACTTACAATGTTCAAGAGAAACATAAAGAGATTAATGAGGTTTGGGAATACTTTGAACAAAAAGGTAATATTCAGTTTGACACTATACTAAAGATTAAAAAAATAATAAGACAAATAACGATATTTTTGAAACCAAAAACTGAACCAGTAACAACAGAAGAACAAAAAATGGCAAATTTTGAGTTAACAACAGCAATAAAAGTAGTACCTTTATTTGAGGGAGAAATTAAACATCTTTCAAATTTTTTAGGACTTGTAGAATTTTATGCCGACATATTAAAGGATGACACTGAAAAAGAGAAGCTACTAAAGTTTATATTAGCCACCAAATTATCTGACAAAGTTAAGAACAGATTAATAACAGAAGTACAAATAAATACAATTAGTAAATTGAAAGAAGTATTAAATGCAAACTTTAAATCGAAAAAGAATCCAGCAAAAATTCAAAATGAACTAACAAGATTGGTACAAGGTAATCAGGATGTTAATTCATTTGCAACCAAAATCGAAATGCTCATAGCTCAATTGAATCAGTTACAAATAGCAGAGCAAGGTGAAAACCACAGAAATATTATAATAAAACTAAATGATCAATTAGGTCTTAACACATTCAAAAACGGATTGAATGAAATGCATAGAGCAATAATTTTACCAGCAAAACCAAAGAGTTTTGCAGAGACTATTCAATTAGCATCAGAAAATGATAGCAATATAAGACCAAATAATGTAATGCATTTTAGAACAAATAATTTCAGAAGTTAATTCAACAGACAAAACAATTTTAGAAGAAATTATAATAATAACAACTACAATAATAGAAGCAACTACAATAACAATTATCGCAATAACAACTTTAATAATAATCGAATGCAACAGAACAATTACAACAACTATAATAATAATAATAATAATAGCAACCAGGGAAACTTCAGCGGCCCCGGCCGAAGAAACTCGGGGCATGCCAACAACATGCAAAGGAACAGCCAAAACCAATTCAACAGAAGAAAATAAGCATATTTAGCAGTGACAATAACTGCGCAAATATAATAAAAATAAAAATAAACAATAAGAAAGAATATATAACATTATTAATAGATACAGGAGCAGATATATCCACAATTAAGGACAACATCATAAAACAACAAGTATTAGAAGATGAGACCTGCCAGATAAATGGCATTACAGATAAAATTTTTATGATAAAGGGTGTAATAAATTTAGAATAGAGATTTTCTATATGACAACAGATGCAAAATAGATTATGAAACATGTACATCAATTGTACCTAATCAAGAAGAAGATATAGTACTACCAATGACTATAAATACTAAAACAATATCCAACATCATGCTACAACCTCGAACAGAAGCAATCATAAACATAGATATAAATGTAAAAGAAGATAGTATAATTATAGGCAAAGAAATGGCAAAAGGGGTATTAATAGCAAATACAATTATCCCAGCAGAAGGTTTAAAACATGTAAAAATATTAAATACAAGGGAAACACCAGTAAATATAAACACAACTGAAATTGAAGTTCAACCTTTAAAACAATATCAAATATTATCTTTTAAAAATAATAATGTATCAAAAACAAGATTTGAAAAATTAAAAAAAGAAATAAATATAGATAACTTAGATACAAAAGCAAAAACAACAATATTAAATATTTGTGAAAAATTTCAAAATATTTTTCATTTGTAGAATGAGATGCTGACAATAAACAATTTTTATGAACAACGAATTTCTACAATAGATAAGTCACCAGTATATATCAAAAATTACAGAACACCAAATGTCCAGTTACAAGAAATTGAAAAACAAGTTTCAAAATTAATGGAAGATGATATAATTGAAAATTCCACTAGTCCATACAATTCACCATTACTTATTGTTCAAGAAAAGCAAAGAAAGGGAACAAAAATGGAGATTAGTTGTTAATTTTAGATCATTAAACAAAAAAATAGTGGATGACAAGTTTCCATTAACTAGATTAGAAGATGTATTGGATAAATTAGGAAAAGCTAAATATTTTTCAACACTGGATATGACGAGTTCTTTTCATCAAATTCCGTTGCATCCAAAATCAAGGCAAATGACAGCATTTTCGACAAATTAGGGACATTATCAATTTAAAGGATTACCATTTGGACTAAAAATTTCCACAAATAGTTTTCAACGTATGTTATCTGTAGCATTAAGTGGTTTACAAGAAGCCGCATTTCTGTATGTAGATGACATAATAGTATTTGGCTCAAATCTAACAGATCACAATATTAATTTAATAAAAGTATTAGAACGATTACAAGAATAAAATTTAAAACTTAACACGTCAAAATGTAATTTTTTAAAACAAGAAGTTGTATATTTAGGACATCTAATAACTTCTGAAGGTATAAAAACAGATCTTGCAAAATTTGATACAATAAAAAAATACCCAACGCCAAAAGATGCTGATGAAGTAAGAAGATTCGTAGCCTTCTGCAACTACTACAGAAGATTTATAAAAGACTTTGCAGAAATAGCTAGACCTTTAAATCAATTATTAAAGAAAAAACAAATATTCGGTTGGAGTGAAGAAAGTAATAATGCTTTTGAAAAATTAAAACAAAAATTAATAGAACCACCAATACTAAGTTATCCAAATTTTGCCGAACCATTAATACTAACAACAGATGCATCAAACTATGCGCTTGGAGCAGTTTTATCACAAGGAAAATTAGGAGAGGATAAAGCAATTGCTTATGCAAGCAAATCACTAAATAAACATGAACTAAATAAACCTATTATTGAAAAGGAACTTCTAGCAATTCATTGGGGTATAAATTATTTCAGACCATATCTTTTTGGTAAAAAATTCATAGTATATACTGACCATAGATCCTTAGTAAGTTTATTTACGCATAAGAATCCTTCCTCAAAACTTACAAGAATTCGCGTAGATTTAATGGATCAGATTTTGAAATAATATTTAAACAAGGCAAAATGAACACAAATGCCGAAGCTCTGTCGAGAATACCAATCGATTCAAACAAATTAAAAGAAATGATACCGAAATTACCATAATTGTAATTACAAGAAATATGAAAAAGGAGGAAGGAAGCAATAAAATCATAAATAAAAAAAACAAAACCACCAATAAAACCTTAAATATGAATGAAGAGAATGGCCATCTCCACATTTGGAACGCAACATCAATATCAGATATAAGGTTTATGCATAAATTAAAATTTAAAATTATTGAACAAACTGACGTCAGGAATAAAAATAAAAATAAAAATTATAATGAAAATAAAAATCTCGAGAAAATTTAAATTAAATTAGCAGCAAAAAATTAAATAATTGCAGAATTTAGTGAAAAATCTTTACCAGAGATAAAATTGGTTCTGAGAAATTCAAAACAAGCAATTTAAATATTAAAGAATTAACCTTGGCAGGTAACGATGATATATTTAAAATAGTGGATATCCGAGAATTTAAAAAAAATTTTAATGAGCTGCAAAACAATTCTAAAAGTACAGATTGTTTAAAAATAATAATATATGAACCTCCAATACAAATAAAAAACAAAGAAAAAATGTATGAATTAATAAGAAATTATCGTGACACAATGTATGGTGAACATTGTGGTATAAATTAATGTATAAGTAAACTAAAGCAAAAATACGTCTGGAAAGATATGAATAAAATGGTTAAAAATTACATAAATAATTGCGAAAGCTGTAATAAAATAAAAATAACCAAATATACAAAAGAGAATTATGTAATTACAGATACACCCACAACAGCATTTGAAACAATAACTATAGATACTGTTGGACCACTACAACCATCGAACAATTATAGATATATTCTTACTCTATAATGTGAATTAACAAAATATATAAAAGCATACCCAATGGAAACTAAAGATGCCACAACAGTTCCAAAAACAATAGTGGAAAAATTCATACTTAAATATGGATGCTTTAAAAAATTAAAAACTTTTAAAGGTACAGAATTTACAAATGAATTAATTGTTAAAAAACATTTGCAAATTTTTAAATATTGAAAAAGTAACATCAACGCCTTATCATCATGAAACTTTAGGTTCTATTGAGAGGAATCACAGAGTATTGAACGACTATTTAATGAGTTTAAAAGGACAAGACAATTAGGACGAATACTTACCTTATTACACTTACTTTTATAACTCAACACCACATAGTACAACACATCACTCACCTTACGAACTGGTTTATGGAAAAATATGTTCACATTCATGTGAAATATTAGATAATAAACATAGCATCTACAATTTAGATGACTATGTAAATGAACTAAAAATTAAACTTAAATATGCTAATACAAAAGCAAAAAACTATTTAATTAACAATAAAGAACAAAATAATATAAATAAATGAAATTTTAAGATAAATGATTATGTATATATAAAAGTAGGAAATAAGAAAAAATTAAATGTACCATTTAAAGGATAATTCAAAATTGTAGCACAAAAAGGTCCAAATAGCACAGTAATTATAAATAATAAGGAAGTAGAATTACATAATAACAATATAATAAAATCTAGAAAAACAATAAATATTTTAACTTACTATAAAAACAAATAAAAATAAAATTTTTTTTTCTCAAAATATAATAAATAAAATTTTTTTTAACAACTTATTTAAATAATATAAATTATTTTTAATGAATTTAAAATTATATATTAATATAAAAATTCGTTTAAATTTTAAGAAATATAAACTAATTTTTTTTTTCTTTGGGGGAAGAATGTAGTATATATTGACCGTACATAAAATTATTTCCTTAATTGTTAATAACTAAAAATACAAATTCTTTTAATATAAATTTTAATAAATGCTGACATAACATTTTGGTTAGGTCAAAACATTTCTAAGTGCTAACATCTGTTTACAAATATTTGTATGATAGCAACTGCATTGCATTGTATCTTAGAAATATAATAATTTTATTTTTTTTGGATCAAATTACATTTTTGTTATTTGTTTGAAAATGTAATGTTAATGAATGATAATGATTCATATAATTTTTAGTTGATATTTTTGGTTAATGATCTTTATGTATTAATGAACTAGGTCAGTAAATATTATATTTAACCCAAATTCAAATTCTTTGTAACTAAGTAATAAATTTTAATAATTTATTGCTCTAGATTATATTTGAATGGATTTGAAGAAATCCAAAATAGTATATAAGGATTGATATTTTAAATTAAAAATCAGAGTTAATCCATCTCCAAACATAAAATAATATTCTTTTATTTAATAATTATATTTTTATCCCTGCAGTCTATATGCTATAATAAAAATAAAAACTTATAAAATAATATAATAATAAATATATATATATATATATATATTATTCTTGCTATTTTTATATTCTTGCTATTTTTATATTTGGCATGTTTAATATATTATAATAAAATGTAAAGTAAATAGGCAGTTTTTGCCTGCGGAGGAGCAAAGCCTTTTTGCTGTAATTAAATAAATAAAGGAACACATTGCATCAGTCAATTTATTTGCCTGATCAGTGTGTGTTAGGAAAAGACATTTGACATCATAATTATACGGACGAAAATTATTACACTGGTTCATTGTTATTTGCCGGCATTTTTTTTCCAATTTTTTTTTCCTTGTTATTTTTTTTTTTTTACCAGAACGTGGTCTCGTCCACCGCTTCCACCATGTAGTGTATTGCATTTAGAGAAACACACTATCTCGATTGTAATTCAAAACTGACTTTTTTTTATCTAACTTGCACAAATAAAATATAATGTGTATGTAGATATAATGTGTTAATGTACATGATCAATTAATAATTAATAATACACTAATTTACATATATTATGATGTAAACATCATAACGGTGAGACTATGGTACGATTTTACAGTAAGTGATAATCCACATGTAGTACAGTGAAGTCATGATAATTGGAACGTACAGTGAAGTCGTGATAAATGGAATACTCTACAGAGATCATTGTCATTTTAGTGGTAATTATAGGGGCCCTGCCCATTTTGAATGCAATTTACATTTTAAAAAACCTAATTTTTTCCCGGTATTTTTTCATAATTTTTCAAGCTATGATTGCCATTTATTGTTCAAAGCTCTTAACATTATTTATGGTGATATAAATTAATACCAATAAATAAAGATAAATATATTTCTCTTTCTAAGAGAATATTGTTAATATAAGAAGGTGCTAGTTTTTCTATAAGATTTCTTGATAGTTTTCGGTTTATGGATGAGAGTGTTGATAGTTTATTTAGCAATTTAGAAATTAGGAAAAGGCTAAATATTAAGCAAACTTTTGGTGAAAATTCTAATTTAATTTAAAAAAAAAGGAATATTTTCTTATGAATATTTAGATGATTGGTCAAAATTATATGAATGCCCCCTCAAATTGCTTTCTATAATCAGTTAACAAAAACACCTTGTTCAGATGCTGATTATCAACATGCCCTTTTAGTGTGGCAAACGTTTAAATGCCAAAACATTTTAGATTATTTAGGAATATATTTAAAAACTGATGTGTTTATATTGAATGAAATATGTAAAACTGTGTACGATTTAGATCCTGCTAATTTTTATGCAGCTCCTCTTCTTTTAATTTAAGCGATGCTCAAATATACCAAAATAGAGTAAGAACTATTTACTAATACTAACATAAACAGTTTTATCAAAAAAGGGATGCGCGGAGGAATTAGCCAATGCTCTTTACGCCATTCTCATGCAAATAATAAATATTTGAAAGAAAAATTTGATGATAAACAACCATCGCAGTATATTGTATATTTAGATAGATAGGAAAACCTGTACGGTTATGCTATGTCATAGTATCTATCTATATTATATCTACAGATTATGAGATAAATAATCCATATAATTTTCCTTCTGTAAAAAAGTTTTAGGAATGTTTTAAGATGAAATGAGTGGGAAAATTATTACAGAATTTATAGGCTTGCGTTCTACAATGTATTCCATAAAGACGCTTACAAATGATACTATTAAGAAATCCAAAAGTATTAAGAAGTTTGTGATAGATAATTTAGATATAGATGATTATAGGAATTGCTTGAAAAAGAAAAAAATATTGTATAGAAATATGCAGGTTTTCA
Source organism: Dolichopus griseipennis (assembly GCA_963082915.1). Taxonomy (NCBI): domain Eukaryota; kingdom Metazoa; phylum Arthropoda; class Insecta; order Diptera; family Dolichopodidae; genus Dolichopus; species Dolichopus griseipennis. The sequence continues at coordinate 86,995,425 of OY720442.1, forward strand.
AATCTAAATTGCATAGAATTTATACGCAGGAACTAAATAAAATAGCTTTAAGTTATTTAGAGGATAAGAAGACATTTTGCCTGATAATGTAAAAACTTACTCATGGGGGCATATAAATATTAATACTGTTACCTTTTTATTGTTTATGTTTTAATATAAAAATGTTTTAAATAATCATTAATAGGATTAATTGTAAAAAATGTTATTCATTTTTATATTGAAACTAGAATTATAAGTTGACCGCAAACATCCTATAATTTTATTTCATTATTATGGTTTATACAGTAGTTTTCATTTATAACGAACTCGGTTCAACTTTAATTATAATAAACTACACTTTTTGCTAAAAAATTAAATTTTACCTAAAAATGTAAGTTTTTTATTACATTGATATTTCTTTTATTTAAACTTATAATATCTAATTATGTTGCTTGGCGATTAATTAAGTCTTTTTTATTTAGTTTTGAATATAAAAAAAATCATAATTACGCATCAAAAATACAAAAAAACAAGTGATGAAAAAAAACCAAGGGTTTTTAAAAAAGCACATTTTCAAAATAATATAGTGTTTCATACTGAGTATTTTATCGGAATATAATGTTGAAGCTTCAATGTTAACGTTTAATTTAAGAAATATATACGTTGGTGACTAAGTTACTACTTGTAGAAACAGTAAATTTTTTAATTTTTAAGTCCTAATAGCTCCTCTATGGGGAAGCTTGCCCAATTTATTAAGGATCTAATCCTAATTACTCCCCTTCCAACAACTTTTTTAGGTTCAAGGAATTAAATTGTAAATCATACCAAAATTTGGAATTTTACTTAGAATTTTACTATTTAAGCAAAACTAGTTAAAACTGATAGACACTTTCTTCAATATAAAGAACCGCTTTCAAATTTGAGAAAATTTTTTAACATATTATGTTAAAGTATAATGTTTGACCTTCAAATTTTGTATATTAACAAAAAAAAATTTGAATAGGTATTCAAGTTACAGGTGTTTAAAAATAGCAAAATTTCTATTTTCGACCCCTTATAGCTGCTAAACAGGGGACGTGACAAAAAAATTTTGTTAACCGACTTCTACTTATTTCTAAGGATCTAACTACTCCCAAAATTTCAAGGCCCTAGCCCGTTTAGAAGATATGTGGAGCCAAAAATTTTGCAAAAATTGAGTTTTGCATAATGGTAAATTTTAGTACCGTATGGCAACCCTATACATTTGTCTTTTAAAAACTTATAAAGTTTATAAAACCAGCTATCTTTTGCCGTTTTCAAATTGAAAATACACTTAATAGAACTCTTGTTATAACAATTTGAATATAGGGCTTTTCCCAACTTTGGGGGGCTGCAGCTCCGTAACAGGTGGGGCTACAAAAAAAAATTCTTCTACGAAATTATTTTTTTTAAATACCTACTCGTGGTTAAAATTTATTTTCTCTATTTCAAACGATGTAAAAGTTTTTGTAAACATACGGACAGACAGACGGACGGACGGACGGACAGAGTGAAACTATATAGGCACATTTTTACAAAATTTTTTGAAAATGTGCTAAAAATTTTAATAGAAGAAAAAGCACTATACATAGGCTTGAGGCTGACACATCCAATAAAATTCTAGCAAATGAGTTCGAAGTGTCCATTCTAGAATCAGCATATTCTACAATGTTCAAGCCTTATACTAATTTTTCGAAATTCACAGCATTCTTTTAAACCGACATTCGTTTATTACGGCGATTATTTTCCGTCCCATCATGGTCGTTATAACCGAAAAGTACTGCATTTTGTTTTTGTTTGCAATTTATTATAATACAGTAATAAAAAAATATTTTTTTTGTAAATCGTGAATTGTCGTTGCTTTTTGTTAAGTTTTTTGTAAAATAAAAAAGCGACTTCTGAAATATATATTACGTTTGAGAGTCATGATATTAAAATATATATATATTTGCAAAACATTTAAAAAAAAAACAAATAATCTTTCTTAAAAAAATAATTTGCCGGAAATTATTTATCTACTCTGTCATATAATCTTTTACTAGAGCTGGTGTAGCTGACAATAGTTGAGAGTAGAAAAGAGTTTACTTCTCATAAAGGAATGAGAGCAATAATATTTTTTTGTTCTAAGAAACTTATGAGTCATGGCTCATGACCATATATAAAAATATATTTTTGTCAATAAAAAAATTAGGAAATATTAAATAAATAAACTAGACAAAAAGTTATAAAGTAAACTAAAGAACTCAGAATTATTTTTCGCATGCTTTTCAGAACTTTAGATAGGCATACATTTGTAGTAAAAATTTACCTATGTAGCTATTAAATTTAAAAATGGAATAAGGGTAGGAAAAATATTGCTATAAATCTTAAGATTGAGATTTAAAAAAAAACTTCGGTCAACTTAACTATTATTTTATACTTCTGGCAGCTTCAATATAATATAATATTAAGTACTAAACTTATGAATTATGATATGTTAAATTTTGTTGTACATATTATTTATTCATAGAGCTTTTTAATTAGGTTAGGATACAGAATACGTACTACAACATAGTTCAAATCGTTCTAAAATGTTTAGAAAAAAGTACAGTTTGATATATGAAGGACAGCATTAACTCGAATTTTGGGATCTTGACTTCAATAAATATATTTTTAGAAATATGTATAATCAAATTTTCAGAACATTATATATTATTAGAATGATATTTATATGTATTTAGAATTTAAATTTAATTTATCCTCTCTTTAAAACGACTTAACAACGTTTTTATAATTGAGAAATATTATAAATTTTTTTTTAAGCAAATTTCAAGCGCAAGAATTGATGACAACATTGTTGGCATAATTTTTATTATGTATAGGAAAAAAAAAATTATTTGTCGTGTAATATTAGTCTAATATAATTTACACAAAACGAATTTTATATGTTAATTTAAAAGCAAAAATAGCTCGAATTTCGAGCACAGGGCGATACTAGTTATATATTATTATATTTACCCTAAGTCTGTAATTTGGAACGGCTTTTATTTCATTTGGTATATTATTATAATTTTTAACAGCTGTGGAGAAGACACTATCTAATCCTTTATATTTATATTCTGCGTTTCTAATATGTATTAAATTTGCGTTTCTTGTATTGTATGTGTGTACATCTCTATTAAACATCATTACCGTGTTATGATAAATTAAATTGTTTTTCAAGTAGTGAATTTGGAGTGCTTGTTGCATTTTTTTGTATAACTCCAGAGGTAAGATTTTTAACTGTGTGTGCATCGCAGATGTTGATGTTCTTCGAGGCAGCCCATATAAGTTTTTAATAGCATAATTTTTATTTTTAATAATAATAATGCAAAAGATTTACCATCAATTTTTGGTTAATGAAAATTTTCAACATTTTAAGCTTACAAGTTTTCAAACATTAAAAGAACTTTTTCTTATACCAGCAAAATGTACTTTTTATGTACTTTTCTATTATTCTTTTATAACATTTCATTTTCATATTATTTTTTTCTCTTCAACTTCTATGCATGCATCTATGCTAATTTATTAATTATGTAGAATTTTTAAGGATATAAATTCCGATCAACGAAAATCAGGAATAAATTGCTTTGTTTTATTCAAATAGCTTTTTGAAATAGTTTTGTTTGCTTTGCGCAAATAGTCGAAGATATTTTAAAGGAAGATTTTACAACTTTCCTAAAGATAAAAGTATATTTGATGTTTGGCTATCAAAGTGCAAGGTAAGTAATTGATAAGGAGGTAAATTTTTGCTGATTTGTGAAAACCATTTTGAAAAAAAAATTTTAGGTAGAAGGCCTAAGAAAGATGCAATTACTACTTTATTTTTACCAGATTTTTAGAAGATAGTCATATTGTGCAACTTTTTTTAAATAAAAAAACAAAAAACTTGATAATCCAACTTATTTATTCCTAACTATTGTAAAAAGGCGAGCATAAGCATGTACGGACTCTAATGACAGTTTTCGTAAGAACTGTATAAAATTTCAACAAAATGAGGCTTTTTACCAGAAGAAAATTTTGATTTCCAGCAGAACAATAAATATGATCGAAAGGAAAAATATAAATTTAAAAAAAGAAATTATATATTGAAAATATCCAAACAAAATATTAAAGAAAAAATTATACAAAAAAAAAATTATTCTTTATTAAATTTAATTTAAAAGAACACAAGATGTCGCAAAATATATAGGTGTTTTTTTTAGTTATTTTACAACACATAAACCAATTGATGGTACAGACAAAGATCATATTAACTATAAAGATATCCCACGCCATATATAAAAATGGTTCAGTAAAAATTTGAAGTGGATTTTTAAAAAATCCACAAAGCTCTTTTAACTGAGAGCTTTGCTGAGAGACACTGAGAGTAATTTTAAAGTAAATCATTGTAAATAAGTTAGTATACATATTTCTCTCTCGTTAAATTTTTATGACAGGAAAAAAAAAGAAAGAGTATAGATAATTTCTTTACGTTTGGATGATTGTTCGCGAGGATTTTAAAAAATTATGTTTTTATTTTTTTCTTATTACGTTTTGTTATGTTACTTGAATTGTATGTAGAAGTAGTTGTGTAATGTGTTGTACATCGTAGTATTAACTCATTCATTGATTATCTATTAAGTAAGAATGAAAAAATAAACGAATTAAAAACATTTTCTCTCTGTGATAAGTCAGTGTGAGAACTGGATTTTATAAATAAAAATTTGGATTTGATTTTTGAAGTTGAATTTGGATTTTGGATTTGATTTTTTGAAAAGGAAATAAAAACATTTTCTCTCTGTAATAAGTCAGTGTGAGAACTGGATTTTATAAATAAAAATTTGGATTTGATTTTTGAAATTGAATTTGGATTTGATTTTTTATATTGAATATTAATATCTACTATTAGAATACGAAATAGTATGCATTTTGATTAAAAGGAAAGAATTGTTTTTGATTTTCTGTAAAGCAAATTAATTTTTGATCTTTTGAAGAACAACTTTGTATAGGTACCTAAAGATAAAAAAAAAATCTAATATTTTTTATTATTCTTTATTTAGGAAATTTTATTATTTTTATAAAAACAAATTTTTTAATTATTAGTTAGTTTCTTATGTTTTATAATAATTTATCTTAAGATGAATTAATTTTAATTATTTAATATTACATATTTTTAAATTTAAAATGTTGTCATGTTTAATATTTTTTATATACATATCCTATTAATAATATTATTGGTTTAGTAAAATCTGTGTTTTTGATCTTCTCGTAGTTTTATCTTTGAATGTAATCCAAGAACAATGCTTCCGTAACAATATGGTAATCAATAAATTTAAAATCTGTAGCTTATGTGAATAACACGAATCGTTCTCTTCAAACCAAAATTTGTAAGGCGATTCTTTGGTACATTTAATACAATTATCAATAATGAATTTTTTTATATTTTTAACATCCTTATTTTCTATGAAAATTTTTTCAAAAACTTTTATATGAATTTTGCAAACATCAAAAAATTTATCAGACGGTGCATATAAACTACCAAAATCAGATTCATTGCGATAATTTTTTTTGTGAATAAACATTTCTGAAGGATAAGTTATAATTTCACTTGGCTTTACAATTTCATTTTTACATTTCTTACATGTAATTCGTCGTGCAATGTAACCTATAAAATATCTAGTAGATGTTAAATCTATTGGTATATAATCAGAATTAAAAGAATCTATGTTTTCGTCAAAATAGTCTTCATTTTCCTTTACAATGTCCTCATATAATGTTGTTTCTGAATTATAATTAATTTCATTATTAGTAATAGCAATATTTTGTTGAGTATCTTCCAAAATAGAACAAAAATCAACTGGTAACATAACATCATCATCTTCTTGACAATTGGATTTTCTGTTGAAATTAAGTTGACTAATTTTTAATGAAAGTAATTTGGCCACTATTATGTTAAACTCGTGAACTGATGGATTTTTGCAATGACCTCCTTTAGCTCTAATATAAGAAAAACAATTTTCCAAAGGATCTTGATTAAAACGACTAGTAAGTATAAATGAAATATTTGGATTTTTGTTTGACATTTCTTGTGTTAAAGATAGGATTCCATTGGTTGTTTGAATTAGTCCATTTATACAAAATATATTATTACCTTTATATTTAATTTCCTTTAAATATACTATTAAATCTTGTAATTTTTCCCAAATGTGATTATTGATTTGTAGTCCACGTTTAAAAGGATTAGGATCCTTTAAAACTTTGCTATTTAGGCAATCGAAGTACGTATCAATCCTTTTTAAAAATTTTGCTGTAAAATTTGCGTCATCACATGTATTTTTTTGAAATTGTTTATTTTCGCTTGCAGATGAAATAGCAGCTGCAACACTATGACTTAATGTTTGTCCTGCCAAGCTTACACGCATTTTTTCAAAATTTGTTGGCTCAATATGCGATGTGGTTAATTTAGTCATTTTTGTAACTTTTCCATATTCCAACTCAAAAATTTCTCTGATAACATCAAATTTTACTATTCCATCAGGTGTTTCAAAGTTAGCTTTTAACAATGCATTTCGTATAGATTTAATCAAATGAGGAACATCATACAATAAATAAATTTTTTTTTCATTATGGTGGAAGTATGGTTTATCAATTGATGCCTTGAAAACCGAATTAAAACACTTTCGGTTGTTGGGACCTTGATCACAAGTTATAGCTCTCACGTTGAACCCTATTTTAGATATTATATCTAGGTTTGCTTTTATTATTGTTGACAAATCTTCACCTTTTATAGAGCTTGTTACAAAATAATTTAAAATAAATTTCCAGTTTTTTAGTAATCCTCTCAACATAAAAACACATATTTGACTTCCTACTTGATTTGATCGCTTATATCCCAAGTCAACAACTCCATCTACGACATCTGCAGAAATATTGTAAGTTAAATTCTTTCTTATGGATACTTCATCAAAAATTAAAACACATTCTTTTTCATTATCGTTCATGCCTTTCATAGCATCTTCCAGAGCCTTATAAATACATACATTATTTCCTGGTTGGAGATTTTTAATAGCATTCCATCTGTATAAAGATGAAGTACTAGGCAAATTTAATTTTAATGTGTCACGTAAAAATAAATATGTTGATGTAGATCTGTAAATAAAGATAAATACGTAAATTAGACTAATTAATATACATATTTATGTATAATATATAACATATTATAAGTTTAATAACTATACACACCTGTAATATATCCTTTGGGAAAATAGTTTTTCATCTTCTTTCCAAGAAGTACTTTTGCATCTTTTTTTTGTTAGTAACATTTTGGAAAGAATTTTTTCATTTTCTGTTACATGCTGCAGTTTTTCGATTTCTACTTCCATTGATTTAAGATTTACCTCCTCGTTAGATTTTGTTCTAAGTATTTTTTTTTTTAATTTTTTTACTTCGTCTTTTAAATTCTTTATTTGAATTTTATTTTTCTTACATTTCTTAGACAAATTAATAATTTTTTTTTGATAAAATGTTGAATTTTTTATAGTTTGCAAAATGATGTTGGAGATTCAGAAGCACAATCATACTCAGAGCGTTTTCTTTTTCGAACTGGTGATCTGAAGTTATCCATATCTTCATTTTCTGGATCATTATTTGGTGTATTTATTCTGTTTGCAGTATTATCCAAAAATAAATTTGGAATTGCACCATTTTTTAATTTTCTTACCCCTATTAAATCAGGTGAAAAATGTTTTTCACATAAAAATAATAAGGGAGAATCTGCAACAAACTCTTCACTAAATTTGCATGTTTGCACCCACAAACTAAATAGAGGGGAATCATAAGCTGGAAATTTAAACAATTTTAAGCTTGCAATATCCCTTTTAGATTTTCGGCAATGGGGCAAACTGCATTTATTCCCGGCTTTTAGAGATCTTTTACTCATTTTAGTATTTTTTTTTTAATTTTTATATTATGTTCTTCACAAGTTTATAATTGTTTTTCTTTTATTAATTGTCGTATCAACTAAGTAAATTCACTATTCACTAAACACAAATTTATTTTCACTATATATTTTTATTACTTTATATATTTTATGTCACTATATAACAAATATTTATAATTAATATAACTTTTATTTATTTCCACAAATACTTATTTATATATAATATATCACAAATATTTATAATCAATATCACTTTTTACTTAAATTTAAGGATTTAATGCAAGGACTTTATATATAATTAGTTTTAAACCGCTTTTGAAAGATTGTATAATGACAATGATTTATCTTTTTTAATGTTTCAAGTTTAAATACTATTTTTAAAAATAATTTTTTACAAATATAATTATCAAATCATAAATTAAACTTGATTGATATTTATTACATTATAATAAATAAATTTTTTAATTTTTATTATGTTTTTTATTTGAAATATTACATAACGTTTTTTGACGGCTTATAATAGAAACAGGTAGTGTGCATTTTCCTGTTCTTGTTTTTCTTAATATTAATAGATTTTTTTTAAATTTTGTTGGATTCCTAAAATTAATAGCTGCCCACAATTAATGGTTTCTCACAATTCTTGATCAATAGCCTAATAAAAGAAGTAATACCAAAACGTAATTAAGCCAGGATACGCTGCGTGAATGAAACGCCAAAGGAAGAAAGAGGTATATTTAATAATATTTTGGAAATTCGAGTCCAAGAATATTTAAACATTTGATTAATATTAAGGAAAGAATAATTACAAACTACCTACCTACCTGTTTTTTATTTTAAATTAAAAATAATAAAATTAAAAAATTTTAAACAATAAAGTTCTTATAATGTACCTAATAAATATTCAAATAAATTCAATTTATGATTAGGTAATTAATTAATATTAAAAAATTTCTAAATTATTATAGTAGGTATCAAAAAATTATGGCTATATCATATTAAAAAATTATATAAGTAGGTACCTAACGAAAATATGTTGAAAATCATTTTTTCCTGGAGACTTATTTTTCAAAATCAAATTTCAAAAGAACAATATTTAAGTTGATCAACATATCTATCTAGGTAAATGCGATAAAAAAATATCGTCACTTTTTTGTTAATGAATTTATTTTCTTATTTTTATTTATCATTCATTCAAAATTCTTACGCAGTATTAAAACAATTTATATACCTATTCAAATTTCAAACAAATTTCAAACTTTCTGAGATTGCATTCTTATCTTGTTTATATTTATATGGATGTGTGTGAACTTTTGATTTATGTTATATGTATCATGAGTAAGAACATAATATTGTTATTGTAATTTGTATTATTTTATGTATACACATGCATACTATTTTACTAAAAGTACTTATAAAGTAAGAAAAGAACTATACCTACTAAAATAGTGAAGTGAAAAGAAAACTGAGGAAAAAAACATCAATAAAAGCTCTCTCCAAAAATGATCTCGCTTTTATTATAGCTTTCATTTTTTTTTTGTTATGAAAAATAAAATTGATAAACTTTCAAATTTCATGATTTTTTTTTTGTTCTACGTGGGACATCTTTATAGTTAATATGATCTTTGGTACAGATCTTCAAACTCTATTACTTGCTAATTTACAATCAGCGTTTAATATAAATCTTAATCTGTGTGCTGTAATATGTGATCAAGGTACTACCAAAGATAATGAATACAACTAGATGTGCACTCTCATATAAAAAAATTTTTAAAAAATAAAACCCTAATATGGGTCTAATATCAACATACATTCATACACGTTAAAAATTAAAAAAGCTTTTAAGAGAGTTAAAAATATAAATAAGTCACGTGACTGTCGATTAACCATAGTATAAAGATTTAAAGAAGATAATTTGAGAAGAATTTTTTATTTGTATTTTGTAAGCATGTATATGAATGCGATATGTATACACTATACATGTATTAAATATTATTATTGAATGAAGTTTAATAGATTTTTTTTTTCCTTCACAAAAAGGTTTTTAGATAAAGATTTAAAGAAGATAATTTTAGAAAGAATTTTTTATTTGCATTTTTTTTTGTAAGCATGTGTATGAATGCGATATGTATACATGTATTAAATATTATTGTTGAATGCAGTTTAATAGATTATACACGTCTATATGTATTATTGTATTACGCTATATGTATTATTTTATTCATATGCAAGAAATTTTACATTTACAAGAAATTTAATTTTTTTCTTTATTAGATTTCTATTTTCTGAATTTAAAAGATCATATACTCATCCGATGGCTCCAAAAAATAACGACGTAAGTCAAGTTTGATATGACGATTAAAATATTTGTCTTAGGTATAAGTAAATTCATATCTTTTTTTTTTACTTGTTAATTTTTTATAATTAAATTTCTTATAAATAATATTTTTTTGGTTTTAAGTATAGTTACAACGAAACAAAATTAAAACAAGGTAGAATGTAAACCAAAGGTACGCCTTCTTATATTAGCATTTTTAGGAGAAATAAAGAAAGAAAAATATGCCGTAAAGAACGTCATAAGTCTTGAAGATCACAGATTAAAATTGTTTTAAATATTTTTCAACGGTTTTTTCAATTTTAGATTTAAAATCGCGAATTTTAATTTGTATTCTCAATTTATTCAAAAAAATAACAAAGTTATAATAAAATATATTTCCAATATTTTTGAACTCATTTATCTTAAAACATCATTTTAGATTTACATCGTTATAATTTGGAGCCATCGATATTATTATAATTTCATAAATCGTATTTATTCATTTTTCAAAATTTTTAAAAAAAATAAAGTCAACAAAGCTTTAATTTTGTTTTTTTTTTTTTTTTCGTTCTCTAATTTAATAATGAGCTTTAAGCTTTTTTTTTTATTTCTTTCTTTTTATTTTAAAGAGCTTGAATTTTAAGGTTTTTGTTTTATATGGAGTGTGCACATCTAGTTGTATTCATTATCTTTGGTACTACAAACAGAAACTGCTTTACAAAATTAGAAGCTACAAGAGATAGCTTTTTTTATACCCTACACCTATAGAATAGGTAAAGATTTGGTATGGTTTTTGTAACCAAGGAAGCGAGCTAGGTATGGAAAAGCATATATATTTGTGAACAGCGTGACCTCCTGAATCGATATAGCCATGTCCGTCCGTCCGTCGGTTCCGTAGGCACAATAACTGAAAAAATAATGGAGCTACCTTGATGAAATTTTAACTGTAGGTTATTAGGACTGAAAGTACGACGGGGATTGCAAATGGGGGAACATTTGAAAAGTTCAAGGGCTAACAAACATATATCTTAATTTTAAAATATATCTTAAAAATAATGCCGCTATTTTGATGAAATTTAAATTCTAGGTTAAAAGTAATGAAAGTAGCATGGGAATTGGTTCTGGTCGAGTGCGGACAATTAGTTCGGATTCTAAAAAGCTTCTTTTTCTTCTAAAAGATTGATTTCAGGTCAAACGAGTATAATTTAAAGCCAAAGAATATATTTCCTATTTCCTATGTGTCCCCGAAATTTAGACTTAATTGTAGTGGTGCTTCAGGTGCCTCCTAAGAAATCCCAAAATTAAAAAGCTTTTCTTCGAATTTCATGAAGATAGTAACTTTAAATTTGATACACGATGTTCTTTTTTATTTCCGTTTTTATTTAACACTTTTATATTTTTAAAAGGCTAATACCATAAAACATATTTTGTATAATATTTTATAAATTAAAAACAAAATATTTTTTTAATAAACGATTAAAATCTTTTTTTTTTTTTTTTTTTTATATCATATATTTTATTGAATTACTAGCTGTTGGCCCATCACAGAATAACGGAAGGTCAATTGAAAGAAGAACTCTTTAAACATGAAGATGAATAAGTAACGCGGTCTACCTTTTGTATGTTTTTAATTAATCAAATGTTGGGGTTTTTAGATCAAGTCCCTTCTTTATACCCGTGCATACATATATGACATCAGGTATATTAGATTTGCTCCTCCGTTTGTAACGCATCGATCTAGATGAGCTAGATATAGTATCAAGGGTGCGTATCGGCTCAGAATCGAAAAATGAGCCGATCTAGCTATGTGTGTCTGTCCGTCCGTCTGTGTGTCAGCAAGATAACTCAAAAACTAAAAGAGCTACAGTTTTGAAATTTTCACAAAATATGTTTTAATCAATTTCTAGGTTCCCTATTTTTATACCCTACACCTATAGAATAGGTAAAGGGGTATATTAACTTTGGTATGGTGTTTGTAACCACCTAAAGGAAGCGAGCTAGATATGGAAAAGTATATATATTTGTGATCAGCGTGACCGCCTTAGTCGATATAGCCATGTCCGTCCGTCCGTCCGTCCGTCCGTCCGTAGGCACGATAACTCAAAAAATAATGGAGCTATCTTGATGAAATTTTAACTGTAGGTTACTAGGACTGAAAGTACGGCGGGGATTGTATATGGGCGAAATCGGCCCATGGGTTCGGATTCTGGACCTTTTAATCGGTTTCAGGGCTAACGAACAAATAGAAAAAATCACGATAACTCAACAACTAATGACGCTATCTTCATCAAATTTGTGCTGTAGGTTACTAGTAATGAAAATACTTCGGGAATTGCGTAAGGTCGGGATTGGACCATGGGTTCGGAACCTAGAACTTTTTGATCGAATTTAGGCCAAACGAGCATAATTCCGAAACCAATGAAGATAGAACCTCCAAATTTAGTATCAGGGTGTCTCTTCCTATTTCCTAAGTGTCTTGTGAATTTGGGTCCCATTGGAGTAGTGGGTCGGGGACCAGCCACACATTTCCGAAGACCTTAAAGCATATCTTTAAAATTAATAAAGATAACAACTTGAAAACATGTAGAAGCTTCAAATTTGGTGTTCTTTACTATCTCTTGCGTGTTCCCCTAATTTGGGATCAATTGGAGTGGTGGTTCTGTACCCCTCTCAGACCTCCCAAGTTTTAAAGGCTTATAATCGAAATTACTAAAAATAGTTACTTAAAATTAGGATAGACCGTTCAAATTGTGTACAAGGGTTAACTAGTACTATAAGTACAGCGCGGACTATATAAGGGCGAATTCAGCCCAACGGTTCGGATTCCGGGCCTTTTAATCGATGTCAGGGCTAAGGAACATATATAAAAAATCATGATAACTCAACAACTAATGAAGCTATCTTCATGAAATTTGTGCTGTAGGTTATTGGCAGCGAAACTACGGCGGTGATTACGTACGGTGAGGATTGGACAATGGGTTCGGAACTTAGAACTTTTTGATCGAATTTAGGCCAAACGAGCATAATTCCGAAACCAATGAAGATAGAACCTCCAAATTTGGTATCAGGGTGTCCCTTCCTATTTCGTAAGTGTCTTTGAAATTTGGGCCTCATTGGAGTAGTGGATCGGGGACCAGCCACTCAGTTCTTAGGCCCTTAAAACATATTTTCGAAATTAATAAAGATAGTTACTTGAAACAAATGTAGAAGCTTCCAATTTGCCACAAGGGTGTTCTTTACTATTTCTTGCGTGCCCCCCTAATTTGGGATCAATTGGAGTGGTGGTTCAGAACCTCTCTTAGACCCCCCAATGTGTAAAAGCTTATCATCGAAATTAATAAAACTAGTAACTTAAAATTAAGATAGAGCGTTCCAATTGTGTACAAGGGTTAACTAGTATTGAAAGTATGACGGGACTGCATATGGGCGAAATCGTACCATAATTTCGGGTCCTGGAACCCTTGAAAAGTTCAAGGACTAACAAACATATATCTTAAAAACACCATAACTCAAAAAATAATGCCGGTATTTAGATGAAATTTAACAGTAGGTTACTAGTAATGAAAGTACCATGGGAATTGGTTGTGGTCGAGTTTAATTTCGAAGCCAAAGAATATATTTCCTATGTCCTATGTGTCTCCGAAATCTAGACTTAATTGTAGGGGTTCAGCTATGTTCAAAGGTACTTGCTGCATTTATGTAAAATTTATTTTTATATTTAAATGAATTATATGAAAAGGTGTAAATTTTTAATTGTATTTTAGAAATACATTTATTGCATATTTTGCGTATATAAGTTTTTCTATTAGGTATATAAACTAACCATTTAAAATAATTGCAATTTTTAAAAATTTGGATTATTAAATATATTATGCTTTGATTATCTTTTTATCACAAAATTTAATAATTAGAATTTTTTCATTTTGTAATTGAATTGGAATAAATATATTTTCATTTATTTCAAGTTTGTTTGTTTTTTAATATTTTTAAATAGATAAATTAGTAAGAATTTGTAGTATTTTTTAATAGATAGGGTAATTAGAAAATGTTTTTAGTATTATATAGTTAATTTGGTTAGCTATGTCTTACGATCAAATTAATAACAGCTTCTATGGTGTTAAAATGACTTATGGATATGTCCTTAAATTTGAACCAAATAGGTGTAGGGTATTTCTAAGTCGGTTGCACCGTCTGACTGTTTCTTTACTTGTTTTTGGTTAAGATCGGACCAAAACTTCGGGTAGCTCTCGAACAACTAACTTTTTTAACTCCAATATTTTCATACAAAAATTTGAAATATTGCTATGCATCTTGTATTTAACATGAAATTATATGAATTTAGTTTTTTCTTTTTTTGTTTTTTGTTTTTTTTGTAGATAACGATTTCGAGTTAGAATTTCATATGATTTAAATGATGCGTAGTTTATTTAAGATAAGCAAAAAAGAACACAAAGATTTTTTTTAAGTAAATGGCTTCATAAATAATTTATATATGTATATTCATATAATATGTATATGTGTAATATTTTGAATGAATCATTTTATCAATATGATTATATGATGCTTACTTTGCTTAGGTTTAATATATTCTTGAATTAAAAATTAATTAAAAGAGATAGAATTGAAAAATTAGAGCTAGAGTTTTGAAATTCACACAAAACATTTTTTGGACATTTTTAAGGTTTCCTATTCTTTTTGGTTAAGACCAGATCAAGGTTTCGGGGAGCTGCCACACAACTTATTTAAACCAATATAAATTTCTTCAAAAGTAATTATACTAGAAAGGCGAAAATTACACACGGTTAGTTTTATAATGAATCAAGCACTTATATGAAGTTTCAAAATTTTACGGCTTCATTTGCGGGGGGCTGCCATACAACTTCTTTGCACCAATATGAATTTCTTGAAAACTGAGTATACTACGAGGATGAAAATAACACACTGTTAGTTATATAATGAATCGAGCACTAATATGGAATTTCAAAATGTTACGACCCCATTTTCGGGCAGCTGCCATACAAAGTTATCAATTCGATAACTGTGAATCTAATGAAGCTACGAGGTTAAAATTAAAAATGGGCAGGTAAAATAATAGGGCAAGTTAGTTGGCAAAGTTAGACATCGCTCGGACCAACTTTTGGGGTGGGCTTTTTTTTTTATGGTTTTTTTTTTTTTTTGTTTTTAAGCAAAAATTATGGTATAATGAATTAAAAATTTAACAGTTAGTGGGTATGCACGGGTCTCTAAAAGTTGACAAGGGCAACTATAATCTTCCTCGTCAAATTTTTTTTTAATTTCAATTAATATTTCTTTTTTATATTAATAGGGACCTTTGAGGGAACTTTGATTTTACTTTGATTGCATTGCTTGGTTTATTGCAACAAAGCATACATTGGTTATTTCAGATTTCCACTGAAAATAATTAAGACTTACTGCGCAATGTCTCTGTGAAGCATAGTCTTCTTAATTATTATTTACAAAATGTTTTACTATTTGCTTATGATAATTTATGATATTTTATTCCATTTTATTCAACAAAACATTAATATTTTATTTTTTTATAATTTAACACATCCAACAAAACACATTTAATTGAATGCGTTTGTTACACCTCATTCTAGACAAATATATTAATTTATTACCATAGGTGATATATAATTAAGACATTGTGTAAATGCAGTGTAAATGCAGCAGGGGTACTTGCTGCATTTATGTAAAATTTATTTTTATATTTAAATGAATTATATGAAAAGTTCTAAATTTGTAATTGCATTTTGCGTTTATAAGCTTTTCTAATAGGTGCATAAACTAACAATTTAAAATAATTGCAATTTTGAAAAATTTGAATTATTAAATATATAATGCTTTGATTAGCTTTTTATCACAAAATTTAATAATTCAAATTTTTTTCACTTTTGTAGTTGAATTGAAATTAATATATTTTCATTTATTTCAAGTTTTTTTGTTTTGTAATATTTTTAAATAGATAAATTAGTAGGAATTTGTAATATTTTCGAAAAGATAAAGCAATTATAAAATGTTTTTAGTATTATAAAGTTAATTTGGTTAGCTATGTCTGACGATCAAACTAATAACAGCTTTTATGGTTTTAAAATGACTTATGAATATATCATTACATTTGAGCCAAATAGGTGTAGGGTATTTCTAAATCGGTTGCACCGACTGACTTTTTTATACCCTACACCTATAGAATAGGTAAAGGGGTATATTAACTTTGGTATGGTGTTTGTAACCACCTGAAGGAAGCGAGCTAGATATGGAAAAGTATATATTTGTGATCAGCGTGACCGCCTTAGTCGATATAGCCATTTCCGTCCGTCCATCCGTCCATCCGTAGGCACGATAACTCAAAAAATAATGGAGCTATCTTGATGAAATTTTAACTGTAGGTTACTAGGACTGAAAGTACGGCGGGGATTGCATATGGGCGAAATCGGCCCATGGGTTCGGATTTTGGACTTTTTAATCGATCGAAGGGCTAACGAACATATATAAAAAATCACGATAACTCAACAACTAATGACGCTATCTTCATTAAATTTGTGCTGTAGGTTACTAGTAATGAAACTACTTCGGGGATTGCGTAAGGTCGGGATTGGACCATGGGTTCGGAACCTAGAACTTTTTGATCGAATTTAGGCGAAACGAGCATAATTCCGAAACCAATGAAGATGGAACCTCCAAATTTGGTATCAGGGTGTCTCTTCCTATTTCCTAAGTGTCTTGGGAATTTGGGCCCCATTGGAGTAGTGGGTCGGGAACCAGCCACAAATTTCCGAAGACCTTAAAGCATATCTTTAAAATTAATAAAGATAACTTGAAAAAATGTAGAAGCTTCTAATTTGCCACAAGGGTGTTTTTTACTATCTCTTGCATGTTCCCTTAATTTGGCATCAATTGGAGAGGTGGTTCAGTACCCCTCTCAGACCTCCCAAGTTTTAAAAGCTTATAATCGAAATTACTAAAAATAGTTACTTAAAATTAAGATAGACCGTTCAAATTGTGTACAAGGGTTAATTAGTACTATAAGTAAAGCGCGGGCTGTATAAGGGCGAAATCAGCCCATGGGTTCGGATTCTGGACCTTTTAGTCGGTGACAGGGATAACGAACATATATTAAAAATCACGATAACTCAACAACTAAAGAGTCTATCTTCATGAAATTTGTGCTGTAGGTTATTGGTAATGAAACTACGGCGGTGATTACGTACGGTGAGGATTGGACAATGGGTTCGGAACTGAGAACTTTTTGATTGAATTTAGGCCAAACTAGCGTAATTCCGAAACCAATGAAGATATAACCTCCAAATTTGGTATCAGGGTGTCCCTTGCTATTGCGTGTCTTTGAAATTTGGGCCCCATTGGACTAGTGGGTCGGGGACCAGTCACTCAGTTCCAAGGACCTTAAAGCATATTTTCGAAATTAATAAAAATAGTAACTTGAAACAAATGTAGAAGCTTCAAATTTGGCCCAGGGTGTTCTTTACTATTTCTTTCGTGCCCCCCTAATTTGGGATCATTTGGAGTGGTGGTTCAGGACCTCTCTTAGACCCCTAAATGTGTAAAAGCTTATAATCGAAATTAATAAAACTAGTAACTTAAAATTAAGATAGAACGTTCCAATTGTATACAAGGGTTAACTAGTATTGAAAGTATGACGGGACTGCATATGGGCGAAATCGTACCATGGTTTCGGGTTCTGGAACCCTTGACAAGTTCAAGGACTAAAAAACATATATCTTAAAAACACCATAACTCAAAAAATAATGCCGGTATTTTGATGAAATTTAAACTCTAGGTTACTAGTAATGAAAGTACCATGCGAATTGGTTCTGGTCGAGTTTAATTTCAAAGCCAAAGAATATATTTCCTATGTCCTATGTGTCTCCGAAATCTAGACTAAATTGTAGTGGTTCAGCTATGTTCAAAGGTACTTGCTGCATTTATGTAAAATTTATTTGAATATTTAAATGAATTATATGAAAAGTTCAAAATTTGTAATTGTATTTTAAAAGTACATTTATTGCATATTTTGCGTTTATAAGCTTTTCTATTAGGTATATAAACTAACCATTTAAAATAATTGCAATTTTTAAAAATTTTGGATTATTAAATATATTATGCTTTGATTATCTTTTTATCACAAAATTTAATAATTAGAATTTTTTCATTTTGTAATTGAATTGGAATAAATATATTTTCATTTATTTCAAGTTTGTTTGTTTTTTAATATTTTTAAATAGATAAATTAGTAAGATTTTGTAATATTTTTTAATAGATAGTGTAATTAGAAAATGTTTTTAGTATTATAAAGTTAATTTGGTTAGCTATGTCTTACGATCAAATTAATAACAGCTTTTATGGTGTTAAAATGACTTATGGATATGTCCTTAAATTTGAACCAAATAGGTGTAGGGTATTTCTAAGTCTTTCTAAGTATTTCTAACTGACTGTTTCTTTACTTGTTTTTAATTGTTTTTTATATAATTTTGAAGAAAAAGAAAAAAAAATGTTTGCACTGTTTGATCCAATACATCTAATTAAGTCTCTTCGGAACACACTATTAAAATATGACCTTAATACTAAAGATGTTGAAGTGTTATTTAAAAGTATTCAATCATTGTATTTGCACGAAAGCAATAATACTACAAAAATGTTTCCGAAATTAACAAGAAAGTACATATTTCCTAATTATTTTGATAGGATGAATGTTAAGTTGGCAAGTCAAATTTTTAGCAATTCAGTTGCCGCTGCCATAAAAACTCTAATATCCATAAACAAATTTGGTGCTAGAATAAACTGTGTTTCATCCACTGCTGAATTTATATTGAAAGTTAACAAATTGTTTGATTGCGTTAACAGCAAAAAACTAAACGATAAAAATCCAAATCGTTCGGCTTTGCAAAAAAAATAATGTCATTGGAAAATATTTAAAAGAAATGATACAATACTTAAAAGAAATAAAACCAAAAATAACAAAAAAAATTTATTGCATTGATGCCGTAGTACAAAACCTTACCGGTGTTATCAAATTAAGTGAAGACATGTTTGTGTCTTACGATCAAAGTGAGTGCTTTTATTTATTATTATCGAAACTTAATCAAGATGCATTGGAAAATTTGTTTTCTTTTTCGATTCAGAAATGGCTGCAATAATAACCCACCAGTGGCAGATTTCAGTAATGCTTTTGCAAAAATCATGTCAATAAAATTAATAAATCATAAGTTTGATCCAATTTTTTTTCCAACGTTTGATTCGAACTGCGAACAAGATGGCGCAGAATTTATTTGTGATGACTGATGAGCTAAAAGATTATGCAATAAAAGAAATCAATTCCGAATCTAATATTGATGATACATTTGATGAAACTGATAATCAAATAACGAATTTCATTAAAGACTATAATGAAGTAAATGCTAATTATATGGCAGAAAGCACAATTATTATTTAATATTGTAATGCCGAAAGATATATATTATTATTTATTTTTATTATTTATTTAAAAAATGTTTGTGACATTTTATATTTCTTAAGAAATAGTGCTTAATGCCATGAATGTACTTAATTCTATATAATTCAATATTAATATTAAGTGGGGTGTTAAAATTTAAAATAATTCAAAAGAATTAAAAAATGAAAAAAAAAAAAATTTATATATATATTATTGAAAAAACAAAATAAATGAAGTAATTTAATACAAGAAAAAATTTTCTGCATATTAAAAAAGAAGTTATATAAAGAACAAAGTATATATATAAAAACAAAATCCAAAATTATTAAAATGATTTTAATCCAAAATTATATTAAAAAACGACCAAACTACAAAATTCAAAATGCAATACTTATTTAAGTTATAAAAAAATATTTTTAAAATACAAAACCGAAAGGTATATAAAACAAAACAAAAATGAAAAAATAAGGAAAATTCTAATTCATAAAAACATAAAAATTTATATAGTGCATCTAATACTTAATGTGTGATAATCATTGTTAATAGCTGTTATTTAGTAATCAAATCATTATATTAAACAAATCCTCAATCTCACTGACATCTTTATCTAGAAGCCATTGACCAAGTTTTTCGCTAAACAGATTAAAAATTCTTAGTTTTCTGATATACAATGGCAACCTGTTGAATAGACGGAAAGCAACAACGCTGTAAAAGTTACGGAAAGCAGTGGTTCGAAAACTTGGAACAGACACAAAATACATGTTATTAGTACGCAATCCATAGATAACAGAAAATCTATTATTCAGATAACCCGATCTAATATAGAAAGTTTTCAATACTTTGTAGCAATACAGGTGGCGTATAGTCATTATTTTAGCTTCTTTAAATAGTGGAGACGTATGATATAGTCGAGGTTTTTTAAATATTCGTCTTATTACTTGTTTTTGTAAAACAAGCAGTGGTTGAATTTTATTCCATTGAGTTCCACCCCAGCAAGTAATTCCATATTGAAGCTTGGATTGAAAAATACCATAATAAAAAATTTTCATTACTTTCGAAGAACAGACATTTTGTAAATAATAAAAACTGCGTAGACTAGAACGAAAATAACGTCTTAAGGCTTCTGTCTGTACGGACCAATTCATTTTATTATCAATGATAACACCTAAATATTTGAAATGCTCTACTATTTCAATGTTGAAACAATTATTACTACAAGATAATGAATTATTAAACAGACAACTTTCGGTACAAGTACAATACGTTTGTTTTAGTTTAAATTTGTTACACTCTGGTGCATGATACTTAAATAGCACTTCATAATTTTTTTGACAAGACAGGTTGAAAAACATAATTTTGGTTTTGTTACTTATTAATAATTTATGACGTGAGAACCAATTACGCAATAAGTTCAAGTCATAGTTAATATCACAATTTAAGTTAAGAAGATCATTTGCTTCATACACACATCTTAAATCATCTGCAAAAGCAGTAAGATTGCCTTTAAATTCTAGCTTAAGTAACGAGTTAATATAAATCAAAAATAATAAAGGTCCTAATACAGAACCTTGGGGTACTCCTTGTCTAATATATTTAGCGTTAGACAGTTTTTCCCCAATTTTAACTTTTATACATCTTGACTCTAAGTAACTCGTAAACCATTCTAGCATAAAACCCCTAAATCCAATATTTTCAATTTTACGAAGCAAAATCTTATGGTTAACCATATCGAATGCTTTCGTAATATCAACAAATAACCCTGCAGTATATTTCCTCTTATCCAAGTTGGCATAAATTTCTGAGCACAGTTTCAATAAAGCGTCTTCGGTAGACAGATTGTTCCTAAATCCAAATTGGGCAGAACTGAAAAAATTTGCATTATTTAAAAAGCTTAATATTTTATTTTTCATAATTTTTTCAAAAATCTTTGCTACCGAAGGAAGTAGTGAAATTGGCCTATAGTTGTTCATGTCTTTGCAATTCCCTTTTTTAAAAAGTGGGATAACGACAGCGCTTTTTAGTGAGTGAGGAAAAGTACCAGAATGAACACTCATGTTAAAAATGTATGCAAGAATGTCACAAATCATAAATTTAACTTTTTTTAAAAGAATATTCGAAAGACCATCATTACCACACGAATGCGAATTCTTTAGTGAATTAATCGCCTTAACTACTTCTAAAGAAGATATTGGTTCAAAACCATAGCTATTTCTAAGGTTAATTTCTTCCTGAAGACTTAAGCTATTTTCACAAGAGCACGAGTGTATTTGTGGAAACAAATTATCAGTCAGATTAGCAAAATAATCACTAAAAAGATTAGCTATTTCAAGGTCATCATAAATTTCAATATTATCTTTTTGCAATATAATAGATTCCCTGGTATTATTGTTTTTGTTAAGTACATTATTAATCACGCGCCACTCTCCCTTTAAATTGCCAGCCTGTCTTATAAATTCATTTTTATAAAAATTGTCTTTTTGTTCCTTAACTTCTTTTTTAACCTCTTTGCAAATTTTTTTATAGCGGATTTTAAGACTGTGGTATATAGGAAGATTTAAACATTTTTTCCCTAATTTATTTTTAAGGTTTATTTTATTTACTAAATAATTATTGATCCATGGTTTTAGTCTTCTGTATTTTTTAGATATATTAATAGGAAAACTGCATTTAGAAATATGTAATTTAAAAAGTTTTATAAAACTGTCATAGGCTCTATTTGTATCATTCTCAGTAATAACTTCTCCCCAAAATTCATACTTTAAACACGTATTTAATTTCACATAGTCAATTTTTGTACACTTTTTAGTATCCATAAAATTATTTTTTTTATTTACAAAAAAATCTTTAATAGTTAAACCTATCATACAGTGATCAGAAACATTTAAATCCATAATAATCTTTCTAACGAGTATTCCGAAAATCGAACATATATATGGTCTATGCATTTTCCTGAAGCTAACCTAGTTGGTTCATTTATAATAGACGCTAAACCGTGTAATGCTAATAAATTTAAAAGATTAGAAACATCATAATTTTCTATTAAAAGATCTAAATTGAAATCACCTAAAATTAAAAGATTTTTTGCTCTTTCGTTTTCTAACAATTCACAAAATTCATTAAAGAATAAACTAAAGTTATGCATATGAAATCTATACACACACAAACACGTAAAATCAACATTGTTAATATTAAAATTAATTTTCATAATGTCCGCACTAGTAAGATTATAACTTGAAGCTAGACTATTAAAAGTATTTCTAACAAAACAACCTACGCCACCTGCAGCATAACCTTCATTAGTACAAGCATTAAAAACATACCCTGGAATTTCATATTCAGTAATTTCATCATTGTATATCCATATTTCCGAAACAAAAATTAAATCTGGAACTGTTACAAGTGCTTCAAGATTAGATAACAGTAAGTCGAAGTTTTGTCTCAAGCTCCTCATATTTTGGTGCACTAAAATAAATTTATTTGAACAATTAAAATTATAACTATCAACATTATTAATGGTAGGTAAGGTAAGTTCATTGTTTATAAGATCATCCGTATCTAAATTAATAATTTCACTTAATGACCGAATTTTTAGTTATAAGTAATTATATTTTAACTAAATCTTCGAATGATCTGATAACAATTGTCTTACCCCCCTCCATTTTTTTTAAATAAATATTGCAATTTTTAAACCATAGAAATTCATATTTTTTTTCCTTTTTTAATTTTTTAGTAGACAAATATAAAGCTCTATTATAATTAGTGAAAGCTTCATTAATATAAATCCTTTTTTTATTGTTGTCATCTTCGCTCAGAACATTATTATTTAATTTTTCTATACAGCTGAATTTTTTCTTTAAAATCATCTCCTTGGTTGCAGTAGATTTGAAATTAATGCATAGAAACTCAGTTTGTTTCTCTTTATTTCTTTTTGATGTTTTTTTTATATAGCAATTTTTAATTTCGTCATCACTAACATTTATGTCCATACATTTAGAAAAAATTTTTTTTGCCATTTCAATAGAGTTTTCATTTTTTATATTTGAAACACCATATATTTCTATCTCATTACATTTCTCTTTCTGTAGCAGAGAATTAACTTTGTATTCTAGTGTGATCACTTTTTTTTTTAATAATTCATTCTCTTCTCTTGTTTGTTTTAATTCTCTGAGAAATTCCGTATTAACCGTTTTCAAATTTAATAATTCTTGGTGTAATGTTTGAATTAATGATTTTATCTCTTTATCATTGTGGTTTAGAGTTGGTGTTGCTACAAGTGTGGGTGTTGTAATTATTTCACTTGTCGATGCGATCGGACGAGTTGAAGTTGTTGTGGTCGATATGTTATTAACATTAGTAGTAATACTAGCATCATTAATAGTATTAGTGTTAACATTACCAGGTTGTGATATCGGTTGATGGAGAGATCCACGTCTTTTTTTATTACAGTTGTTGCAATGAAATTTACTGCCACTCTTTTTGTAAAAAATAACATCTTGCTCTTTGAGATTAACACAATGTAAGTGAAATATGTTGTTACAGTCACCACATGTAATTTTAGCATTATTAAATCGATCAATTTTTACATTACACGAACTACAATTCATTTTTTGAGATTAACAGTTCATCAATATACACTCTTTGGAATTATAAATTTTAGCCTTTTAAAAATTATCAATAATTTTTTTTTTATTTTTTGTTTTTATTTAATTTTTTCTTTCTTGTTCACTGTTTTTTTTAAAAAAGTTTAAATTAAATTTACTGACAATCTTACTATATTATATGAATTATATTGAGTTTATATTTTTGATGTTTCTGAATTATATTTATCAATTAATTTATTAAAAAAAAGACAAAACTAAAATCGTGTGCATACACCCCACATGCAAACAAACGACTGATGATATGTGGCTATATTATTTTTAAATTAATGAAAAAGATTTCCTGCAATACATGTAATATTTTATTTTTGAAAACATCTAATGATATTTTATCGCTTGATTCAGAACAATTTTTTTTTTTTATTTTATTTAATTATAAGAATGATTCGGAAATATTTTACTTGAAAGCTCCTACAGAAATAATATTTGAAATAACTCAATTTCTCATAAGAATATTTGATAATTATTTTGCTCAAAATTGCCATCACAAAAATTTACATAAAAATATCCTGACGATATGCTTGGAAGCCACAAGAAACTCTATAAAATTTAATAAATGGTTTAGAGAAAATCATCAATGCTATAATCATAAAATAAAATTTTTGGAATTATTAATAACGCACGATTTTATTTAAAAAGGAAGCAAAAATTCTTAGAAAATTCAAAGAAAAAGGAAATACAAAAAAAAATTTTTTTTGGGAAAAATTATAAGAATGATCAGGAAATATTTTACTTGAAAGCTCCTACAGAAATAATATTTGAAATAACTCAATTTGAACCTATATAGGAACATTTTTACAAAATTTTTTGAAAATGTGCTAAAAAATTAATATTATTAAAAGTTAAATACGATCTTTGTTAAATACTTAAATTATAATACTAAAACTATCTGTAAATATTTTAACTAATAATGTAAATAAAAATTAAATACTAGTAGTTCTTGCATATAAATATTTATTAAATTTTCTGAAGTTTCTATCATAAAGTAAATAAATGTAAAAATGCAAATAAAAAAAAAATTAAATACAAATAAATAATTTGGGTAAATTAATTTGGCACGGACTATATGTAAATACATATTTAATTTTTTTTAATGTAATTAAACATTAATATAGTTTTTCTTTTTTAATATCTTAATTTTTTTTTAAATTTTTTTAATTTTAAGTTTTTTAATACATAAATTCTTTTTTAATTTGTTTTTTAATATAATTTGTTACAATTTGTTTTTTAATACATTCTATTTACATAAATACTACTACATATTATTATTATATTATTAATTTTATTATATTATTCCATGTGATCAACACTCCCTGAGCATACTGGATTACTGAAGTCTGAACTACAAATTTTTATACCCGTGCATACATATATGACATCGGGTATATTAGATTTGCTCCTCCGTTTGTAACGCATCGATCTAGACGAGCTAGATATAGTGTCAAAGGTACGTATCGGCTCAGAATCGAAAAATTAGTCGATCTAGCTATGTGTGTCTGTCCGTCCGTCCGTCCGTCTGTGTGTCAGCACGATAACTCAAAAACTAAAAGAGCTACACTTTTGAAATTTTCACAAAATATTTTTCAATCAATTTCTAGGTTCCCTATTTTTTTTGGTTAAGATCGGACCAAAACTTCGGGTAGCTCTCGAACAGCTAACTTTTTTAACTCAAATATTTTCATACAAAAATTTTAAATTTAGCTATGCACCTTGTAACATGAAATTATATGAATTTTGTTTGTTTTTTTGTTTATTTTTTTTTTTGTATTTTTTTTTGTACGATTTCGAGTTAGAATTTCATATGATTTAAATGATGCGTAGTTTATTTAAGATAAGCAAAAAAGAACACAAAGATTTTTTTTAAGTAAATGGCTTATTGATATTGATAGATATTTATGAATATATATGATGAATCATCATGATGATTATTATATGAATAATGATCATATGAAGTTGATTTGGCTTAAGTTTAATATATTCGTGAATTAAAAATTAATTATAAGAGATGGAATTGAAAAATTAGAGCAAGAGTTTTGAAATTCACACAAAACATTTTTGGGACATTTTTGAGGTTCCCTATTCTTTTTGGTTAAGACCAGATCAAGGTTTTGGGGAGCTGCCACACAACTTCTTTGCACCAATATGAATTTCTAAGAAACTGATTATACTACGAGGATGAAAATTACACACTGTTAGTTATATAATGAATCGAGCACTTATATGAAGTTTCAAAATGTTACGGCCCCATTTCGGGGGCTGCTATACAACTTCTTTGCACCAATATGAATTTCTTGGAAACTGATTATACTACGAGGATGAAAAATACACACTGTTAGTTATATAATGGATCGAGCACTTATATGAAGTTTCAAAATGTTACGGCCCCATTTTCGGGGGGCTGCTATACAACTTCTTTGCACCAATACCAATTTCTTGGAAACTGATAATACTACGAGGATAAAAATTACACGCTGTTAGTTATATAATGAATCGAGCACTTATATAAAGTTTCAAAATGTTACGGACCCGTTTTCGGCAGCTGCCATACAAAGTAATCAATTCGATAACTGTGAATCTAATGAAGCTACGAAGTTAAAATTAAAACTGGGCAGGTAAAGTAATAGGACAAGTTAGTTGGCAAAGTTGGACATCACTCGGACCAACTTTTAGGGTGGGCTATTTTTTTTTTTTTTATGGGATAATAAGTTAATCAAAAATTATGGGATACCTAATAAGTTAAATATTTTTTAAACTATTTTACTTTCTTATATTTTTTTTGTAATATTTATAATAGCATAGGGGAATAAATAACGGTTAGTGGGTATGCATGGGTATCTAAAAGTTGACAAGGGCAACTATAATCTTCCTCGTTTTTTGTTGAATTTTATTTTGATTTTAATTGTTTTAAAAATTTTATTCCTATTTGGTATTGTTATATTTAAATTAGTTTGTAATATTTTTATTTAAAACAAATGGGTTTTTTACGCCGGATTGAAGTTAAGTATTTAGTTATACCTTTGGTTATACCTAATTGCTTCATATAATAAACAGCTCCAATTCGGCTTTATCCCTTTCAAAAAGTAAAATTTGGTAAAAAGTAAAAGAAAAAAAACAAGTGAGGAAAAAAATCAAGGGTTTTTAAAAAGCACATTTTCAAAAATACATACTTAATGAGTATTTTATGGTTTCTTAATGAGTATTTTATCATTTAGTTTTATAAAAATACTAGCAGATTTACCCGACGTTGTCTGGGAGCGTGCAAATTGTAAAAAAGCTAGTTTCTAAAAAATATTTGGAATTCCGTTAACCCATTGTGGCCCAACAGCTTTTTATAGGTTTTTTCGTTACTTTGCTATAAATTAAGAAATGGTTTAACCGTTTGCATTAAAATTTTTATATTATATGTGCTCCTCTTTGAGAATGGAGTTTACTTTATTAAAAGATTTGAAATTTGTTAACCCTTGCCGCCCGACAATTGTCCAAAAACAAATTTTGGAATGATATTACGTCCAATTTTGCGAAATATTGCTTGGGCAAAGTCTCAAAAAAAGGTTTGTTGAGTTCCGTTAACCCATTGCGACACAGCAGCTTTTTACAAAAATTTTCGTTACTTTACTGTTGAACTGAAATAGTTTGAAAAATTGACTTTAAATTTTGTATGCGCACATGTACATAATTATCATTCCTACGATTATTCAAAAAAAAAAATTTTGAAAGTAAATTCCGTCCAATTTTTGAAAGTAGGTAAAACATTTTGAATTAGGGGAACGTTTAAAAAATGTTTTGTCGAGTACTTTTAATCGATTGCGAAACAAAAACTTTATAAAACAGTTTTAACGATTATTTCTAATTTTTCTTTACGTGGTGCTTCTTGACAATTTGGTGCCCCTTGTCGATAGAATTGAGGATGATGGGTTTCCGGCGAAAAATGTTAACTGAATTAAAATTTTTATTTTTATTTTTATTTAATAATTATGAAAAGTTTTAAATGAAATTTGATAAATTTGTTGGAAAATTGCTAGAATAATTCTAGAAAAAGCGTTTTAAACAAATTTCTTTATTATATTTTAAAATTAACATGTACACCATGTGTAATTTTTGTTTTAACTTTTTTCAATAACATCAACTTA
Organism: Dolichopus griseipennis; assembly: GCA_963082915.1. NCBI lineage: Eukaryota > Metazoa > Arthropoda > Insecta > Diptera > Dolichopodidae > Dolichopus > Dolichopus griseipennis. Next base: position 87,023,935 of record OY720442.1, read on the forward strand.
AATTAACACTCCATTGAGTGGCGGGGCAACGTACGCCGGGTAATAGCTAGTTTACATGTAAGTATTGTTATACCCGTTTGACTATAGGTCAAAAGGGGATACTAATTTTGCCATTATGCCATTATACTATGTCAATTGTAGTTTTCTTAAATTGCCAACGTTTGAATAAAATATAGTCAATGGTTTAGAAAAGGTTTAAATATTTGCTTTACAACTTATACTTTGTTTTGTACTTACCTGAAAGTTCTACTATGTTCTTCCTCGTTTTTAGCACATTTTCAAAAAATTTGTAAAAATGTGCCTATGTAGCTTCATTCTGTCCGTCCGTCCGTCCGTATGTTTACAAAACTTTTACAACGTTTGAAATACAGTTATGAAATTTTAACCACGGATGGATATAACTTTTTTCTGTAGCCCCACCCGTTACGGAGCTACAGCCTCCCGAAGTTAGAAAAGGCCCTATTTTTAAATTGTTATAACAAGAGTTCTGTTAGGTGTATTTTCAATCTGAAAAAGGCGAAAGATAGCTGGTTTTATAAAATTTATAAATTTTTAAAACGTAAATGTTTAGGGTTGCCATACAACTAAAATTTACCATTATGCAAAACTCAATTTTTGCAAAATTTTTACCCACACATATCTTCTAAACGGTTCAAGCTAGGGTCTTGAAATTCTGGGAGAAGTTAGATCCTCTAAAATTAGTAGGAGTCGGTTAACAAAATTTTTTGTCAAGCCCCCTGTTTAGGAGCTATAAGGGTTCGAACATTTAAATTTTACTATTTTTAAACACCTGTAACTTGAATACCAGTTGAAAATTTTTTTAGTAGTACTCAAAATTGAAAGCTCTTTAATTATATTTCAACGTGTGTCAACGATTTTTCTTAATTTTGACGGGTGCTGAAGCTACAGCCCCCGAAAATTTCAAAAAAGCCCTATATTTAAATTGATATAACAAAAGTTCTGTTAAGTATATTTTCAATCTAAAAACGTTACAGAGAGCTGCTTTTATAGGTTTTACAAAAATACTACGTTAAAATTTATAGGGTTGCCATATGGTACTTAAATTTACCATTTTTGGCACCAATTATTTTCTAAACGATTAAGGCTTCGGTCTTGAAATTTTGGGAGACGTTAGATCCTCAAAAATTATTGGGAGCCGGTTAACAACATTTTTTTGTCAAGCCCACTGTTTTTTACACTGGTTTTTTTAAATTGAAGAAATTGTCTCTTAGTTTTAACCATTTTTGCTTAGATAATACACATCTAGGTAAAATTATAAATTTTGGTGGAGTTCACAATTGATTTCCTAGAACCGAAAAAAATGGAAGGCTGAGGACAGGAGGGATGTGGGCAGATCCATCATGCAAAAATTTGGGAACCTTCTCCATTGAAGGGCTACTAGGGTTTAAAAATTAAAACTTTTATGTTTTGATAAAACAGTAACTTATTCACGTTTAACTTTTCACTTCTATTCAGTTTAACTATTAACTTTTAACAGAATAAGTAACATATTCAAATTTTGTTAACCGACTCCTACTAATTTCTGAGGATCTTACTTCTCAAAAATTTCAAGACATTAGCTTGAACTGTTTAGAAGATATGTGTGGGCAAAAATTTAGCGAAAATTGAGTTTCCCATAATTGTAGATTTTATTACCATATGGCAACCCTAAACATTTGCCTCTTAAAAATTTATAAAGCTTATAAATTCAGCTATTTCTTGCCGTATTCAGATTGAAAATACACTTAACAGGACCCTTGTTATAACAATTTAAAAATAGGGCTTTTTTCTACTTTGCTAGCAAAGCATACTAGCAAAGCAAAGTAGACTATTTTTATAAGGTTAAGAATATTATAGAATAGAGGTATTGATACCTATGGTAAATTGATAAAAGAGAATTTCTAATTTTTTTTAAATGTCCCAATGACTAACATGGAGTTCCCCATATAAATATAATTATTATTAATATGAAATCTCATTTTTCAAATGTTTCATATGAGTTAATCATATAATTTTTTGTGGGGTTTTTAAGATCAGAAAATATAATCTTTACATGGTTTTAATAATATATTCTTAACCATAATTATAATCACACAAAATTAAATGTTGCACACATATTCAAGAAAATATATCATAATAAGTTAGTGAATAGATATTCCAATCCCATACTTATTTTTATACCCTTCACCTATAGAATAGGTAAAGGGGTATATTAACTTTGGTATGGTGTTTGTAACCACCTAAAGGAAGCGAGCAAGATATGGAAAAGTACATATATTTGTGATCAACGTGACCTCCTGAGTCGATATAGCCATGTTCGTCCGTAGGCACGATAACTCAAAAAATAATGGAGCTATTTTGATTAAATTTTAACTGTAGGTTACTAGGACTGAAAGTACGGCGGGGATTGCAAATGGGCGAAATCGGTCCATGGGTTCGGATTCTGGACCTTTTAATCGGTCTAAGGGCTACCGAAAATATATAAAAAATCACGATAACTCAACAACTAATGACGCTATCTTCATAAAATTTGTGTTGTAAGGTACTGGTAATGAAATTACGGCGGTGATTGCGTATATATTTGCGCATAATTTCGAAACTAATGAAGATAGAACTTCCAAATTTGGTATCAGGGTGTCTCTTTCTTTTTCCTTAGTGTCCTTGAAATTTGGGACTAATTGGAGTAGTAGACCAGCCACACAGTTCCGAAGACCTTAAAGCATATTTTCGAAATCAATAAAGATAGTAACTTCAAGCTAATTTAGAAGTTTTAAATTTGGTACATGGGTGCTCTTTACTATTTGCTGCGCGTTCCCCTAATTTTGGATCAATCAGAGCGGTGGTTCAGTACCCCTCTTAGACCCCCCAAGGTTTAAAAAACTTATCATCGAAATTAATAAAAATAGTAACTTAAAATTAAGATAGAACGTTCCAATGGTGTACAAGGATTAACTAGTATTGAAAGTATGACGGGGACTGCATATGGGTGAAATCAAACTATGGTTTTAGGTTCTGGAACCTTTGAAAGTTCAAAGGCTAACGAACATATATCTTAATAGCAGTATAACTTAAAAAATAATGCCGCTATTTTGATGCAATTTAAACTCTAGGTTACTAATAATGAAAGTACCATGGGAATTGGTTCTGGTCGAGTTCGGACAATGAGTTCGGATTCTAGAAGCTTTTGATCGATCTGAGGCCAAACGAGTATAATTTCGAAGCCAAAGAATATATTTCATATTTCCTATGTTTCCCCGAAATTTGGACTTAATTGTAGCGGTTGTTCAGATGGCTACTCAGATATCCCAAAATTAAAAAGCTTATCTTTGAGATTCATGAAGATAAAAACTTCAAATTTGTTACACGAGGGTTCTTTCCTAATCCCGTTTTTATTTAACACTTTTATATTATTAAAAGGCTAAGAATTTTACCATAAAAAAAAACATATTTTGTATAATATTTTATAAATTAAAAACAAAATATTTGTTTATTAAACGATTAAATTCCTTTTTTTTAATTTTTATTATATCATATATTTTACTGAATTATTACCGTAGGTGATATATAATTAAGACATTGTGTACAATACTTAAGCTATATTCAAAGGTACTTGCTGCATTTGTGTAAAATTTATATATTATATGAAAAGTTCTAAATTTGTAATTATATTTTAGAAATACAATTATTGCATATTTTGCGTTTATAAACTTTTCTAATAGGTACATAAACTAACAATGTAAAATAATTGCAATTTTGAAAAATTTTAATTATTAAATATATCATGCTTTGAACAAAATTTAATAATTCAAACTACTTCACTTTTGTAATTGAATTGAAATAAATATATTTTCATTTAATTCAAGTTTTTTTATTTTTTAATATTTTTAAATATATAAAGTAATTAGAAAATGTTTTTAGTATTATAAAGTTAATTTGGTTAGCTATGTCTTACGATCAAACTAATATAAACAGCTTTTATGGTTTTAAAATGACTTACGGACTTCCCATTAAATTTGAACCAAATAGGTGTGGGGTATTTCTAAGGCGACTGAATGTTTCTTTACTTGTTATTTTTATACCCAAGAACGAAATTAATATATTTCTTCATAGGTTATAGGTATACATACATACCTATAATGTATAAAAAAAAGAATGAAAAAAAATAGATTTTTACTTTGCTATAAAAGCATATAGATTTAAATGTATGTTATAAATGTATAATTTTTTTTACATACAAAATTCGAACAGAAATATATATAGTATAGGAAGAATATTGAGTATAACAGCAGAGACAATAAATATATTTAATGTCTTTGATAAGTATACAAATTTCTTCCTTTTTTGTAGTACAAATTTGTCTACTTAAATATGGGGTCGTACAAATCAGATATAAGAAATTTCATTACAATTTTTGTTCTACGTGAACAATTTATATATAGGATGATCTTTGTTATCACCTAAATATTTAATTACTTCTAATGGTGGTTGCAGATTTCCAAAACTATCAAAATATTGCGCAATTTTAGGATTTTTGTAATAAGCTACCCAATGAATGCGTTCCATCTCCAATAGAATTATCTAAATTAATTATACCACATTCATATTTCCAAGGTCTACGTTTTGCAAATTATCTCTCATAAAAACTGCACGAAAATAATTAAAGTATTTTTTGCCAAAGTTTTCTAAATCAATATTTGTAAGAGCCCTATAGGGTAGCTTAGTTAATGATTTTTTGGGTTCAAATTAAGACCTAACCCTTTTTTATAGGGTTTTAAATGCAATCCATTGCCTCCTTTTAATGATATCGCTTCCATCATTTTATTATGACATTGACTTTCTTTTAACTCTTTATGAGAATTTTTAGCGTCGTTAACAGCTTTAGTTATACCTGCAGCACCGCCTGAAAGTGCTCCAATAGCTGATAGGCCTGCAAATATAGGGACTAAAGGTAAGACTCCTCCAATTTTTGGTACGGGAATTATTCGAGGAATGGTAAAATGTTTTTTCTTTGCTTTAGAAATATTTCTGGCAGCGTGTAAAGCAGTTTTTATAATATTCTTATCATTCATTGCTTTTTTATACCCTACACCTATAGAATAGGTAAAGGGGTATATTAACTTTGGTATGGTGTTTGTAACCACCTAAAGTAAGCAAGCTAGATATGGAAAAGTATATATATTTGTGATCAGCGTGACCGCCTTAGTCGATATAGCCATGTCCGTCCGTCCGTCCGTCCGTCCGTCCGTAGGCACGATAACTCAAAAAATAATGGAGCTATCTTGATGAAATTTTAACTGTAGGTTACTAGGACTGAAAGTACGGCGGGGATTGCATATGGGCGAAATCGGCCCATGGGTTCGGATTCTGGACCTTTTAATCGATCGAAGGGCTAACGAACATATATAAGAAATCACGATAACTCAACAACTAATGACGCTTTCTTCATCAAATTTGTGCTGTAGGTAACTAGTAATGAAACTACTTCGGGGATTCCGTAAGGTCGGGATTGGACCATGCGTTCGGAACCTAGAACTTTTTGATCGAATTTAGGCCAAACGAGCATAATTCCGAAACCAATGAAGATAGAACCTCCAAATTTGGTATCAGGGTGTCCTCTCCAATCTCCTAAGTGTCTTGAGAATTTGGGCCCCATTGGAGTAGTGGGTCGGGGACCAGCCACACATTTCCGAAGACCTTAAAACATTTCTTTAAAATTAATAAAGATAACAACTTGAAAAAATGTAGAAGCTTCCAATTTGCCACAAGGGTGTTCTTTACTATCTCTTGCGTGTTCCCTTAATTTGGGATCAATTGGAGTGGTGGTTCAGTACCCCTCTCAGACCTCCCAAGTTTTAAAAGCTTATAATCGAAATTACTAAAAATAGTTACTTAAAATTAAGATAGATCGTTTAAATTGTGTACAAGTGTTAACTAGTACTATAAGTAAAGCGCGGGCTGTATAAGGGCGAAATCAGCCCATGGGTTCAGATTCTGGACCTTTTAGTCGGTGTCAGGGATAACGAACATATATTAAAAATCACGATAACTCAACAACTAATGAGGCTATCTTCATGAAATTTGTGCTGTAGGTTATTGGTAATGAAACTACGGCGGTGATTACGTACGGTGAGGATTGGACAATGGGTTCGGAACTGAGAACTTTTTTATCGAATTTAGGCCAAACTAGCGTAATTCGGAAACCAATGAAGATATAACCTCCAAATTTGGTATCAGGGTGTCCCTTCCTATTGCGTAAGTGTCTTTGAAATTTGGACCCCATTGGACTAGTGGGTCGGGGACCAGGCACTCAGTTCCGAGGACCTTAAAGCATATTTTCGAAATTAATAAAAATAGTAACTTGAAACAAATGTAGAAGCTTCAAATTTGGCCCAGGGTGTTCTTTACTATTTCTTCCATGCCCCCCTAATTTGGGATCATTTGGAGTGGTGGTTCAGGACCTCTCTTAGACCCCCAAATGTGTAAAAGCTTATCATCGAAATTAATAAAACTAGTAACTTAAAATTAAGATAGAACGTTCCAATTGTATACAAGGGTTAACTAGTATTGAAAGTATGACGGGACTGCATATGGGCGAAATCGTACCATGGTTTGGGGTTCTGGAACCCTTGAAAAGTTCAAGGACTAATAAACATATATCTTAAACCACCATAACTCAAAAAATAATGCCGGTATTTTGATGAAATTTAAACTCTAGGTTACTAGTAATGAAAGTACCATGGGAATTGGTTCTGGTTGAGTTTAATTTCAAAGCCAAAGAATATATTTCCTATGTCCTATGTGTCTCCGAAATCTAGACTTAATTGTAGTGGTTCAGCTATATTCAAAGGTACTTGCTGCATTTATGTAAAATTTATTTGAATATTTAAATGAATTATATGAAAAGGTCTAAATTTGTAATTGTATTTTAGAAATACATTTATTGCATATTTTGCGTTTGTAAGCTTTTCTATTAGGTATATAAACTAACTACTTAAAATAATTGCAATATTTAAAAATTTGGATTATTAAATATATTATGCTTTGATTATCTTTTTATCACAAAATTTAATAATTAGAATTTTTTCATTTTGTAATTGAGTTGGGATAAATATATTTTCATTTATTTCAAGTTTGCTTGTTTTTGAATATTTTTAAATAGACAAATTAGTAAGAATTTGTAATATTTTTTAATAGATAATATAATTAGAAAATGTTTTTAGTATTATAAAGTTAATTTGGTTAGCTATGTCTTACGATCAAATTAATAACAGCTTTTATGGTGTTAAAATGACTTATGGATATGTCCTTAAATTTGAACCAAATAGGTGTAGGGTATTTCTAAGTCGGTTGCACCGACTGACTGTTTCTTTACTTGTTTTTATATTTTTAACATCTATTTTAGCTTCCTTTATAACATTTTTCAAACGATTTATTCTCTGAGTTTTCCTTTTTCGTAAAATTTTCTTTTTTAATCCCATACCGAGCTTAACTTTAGCTTTCATTGAGTTTGTAACTAGATATGAATTTAACCGTTCACCAAAACTTGCATCTTTAGCTGTTACTCTTTGTCGAGCTTTCTCTGCTAATATTTTATCAGCTATATGACGTTAATTTTGATATTTTGACAATATGCTAAATCATGCTGTCGGCAGGCCTCATCTAAACCATTAATTCCTTTATCACCTCGTGGTAATTGTTTTTTAGTTTTGTCCCAGGACCGCAATAATTATACCCAAGTAAATGTGCTTCAAATGATAGCTTATTAATTAGTAAATTAATTACATTAGTTATGTTGTTACTAATCGAATATTTATTTTGAAGAGACATATTAAACAGTTTAGTTTTAGAAAGTTGCCGATAAACTAAGTACCTTTTGGGAAATGAAATTTATTAAAGTAAATAACGTAGTTAAAGTTAAAAATTTTGATCAAAATTCAAAAAAGAAAATAAAAAGACATGGTAAATGCTTTTTCGGATAGTATAAGAGGACTAATAGTTGGACCTTCAAATTGCGGTAAAACTAATGTTATGTTGAGTATGCTTTTCGGTTCCAAAGGGTTTTTTAATATCTAAAAAAATTAATAAAACATTCAAATAACGCTGATGTAATTGAACCGTAGACCTCGCAACCAAACTCAATATTTATTTTCGATGAGGTAACTTGGAATAAGCAAAATAATATAAGAGGCTATTTTTGTATGGGACGTCATCAAGAAGTATATATCTTTTATTTATGTCAATCATATACAAGAATTCAAAGCACTTAGTTAGAGATAATGCTAATTTTTCAATTATATTTAAGCAAGATGATTTAAACTTAAAACATATACAAGTATATTATGATCATGTAAATTCTGATATGACTTTTAATGAATTTCAAAAATTTAGTGCATGCTGTTGGAATTAAAATGATGGGTTTCTAATAATTGATATAAATTTTTTTATTGTGTTTTAGATTGTGTTTTAAATAATGGACGTTATAGAAAAAATTTGGAGCATTTAATAATCACAGATAGAAGCTACTAGTCAGCCGTTAACGATTATCAGTTAGCAGTTAGCAAGAGAACAGTTCAACCGATCATTTATAGTTAATAATTGAACTAATCCACATTTAAAAAATGGATGAACAACTTAAGAAAGATTTAATTAAAACTCGTAAAAATTTAAAAAGGAAATTTCAATCTTTAAGTTCAAAAGCTATCGGAAGACCATAATCGGGAAGAAACTTTCACTCCAATTATAAAACTATTGAAAGAATTAACAAATGCTGCCAAACAACAACAACAGTTTTCAAATAACGTTATCAAACCGGAAATAAAATTGTATACTGACGATGATAACAATTTTAATTTAATGAGTTTATTTAAGCCGGAAGTTAAAACCCCTAGAAACAAAAGTAATATTCACAGTAAATTTATAACTTTAACGCCAAATACAATAAAATTTGAAGCTTCATCTTCAATGATAATATTATTGATGAATCATCAATTTTACAATTTCCTGTTCTTAACAAGTCAGAACTTGATAAGACATATGGCCCATATTTTGATGAGCCATTAAATATTCGAAAACTTGGGAATGCCAATTTTGAAATAGATGAAATTACTAAAAATATTTTGATTGATAATGTAGTTTTTAAAGGAAAAGATGGTCTATATGAATATATATTTAAAAAACAACCTAAAACCTATACTGAAAGTGATTTAAAAACATACCATCAAATACTTTATTAAACAAATGCACATAGAAGAAATTACGACCATTTAGAACAAATAAAAGAAAACATAGGTTTTAAATACAAATATAAATAAAATTATATTAAGAAAATTATATGAACATGATTATAACACTAGATTATAACAAAACTTGGGAATGCCAATTTTGAAATAGATGAAATTACTAAAAATATTTTGATTGATAATGTAGTTTCTAAAGGAAAAGATGGTCTATATGAATATATATTTAAAAAACAACCTAAAACCTATACTGAAAGTGATTTAAAAACATATCATCAAATACTTAATTAAACAAATGCACATACAAGTAATTACGACCATTTAATAGTAAAAATTAAGTTTTAAGCATAGAATTGCATAGAGCAGTCCAAATGGTAACAAACTAATTAAGATGTCGCTTCATACACCGTTTTTAAATTTTTATGGCATTTGAAAAATTTTTTAAGAACCTCTGCAAGGTTTTTTTGCTTCAAATATTTTATGAAATAATAAAAAAATGGGGTGAAATAAATTAGAACGAAATAAAGCCGAAGCGGCTTAATTACCAAAAACAATGGAAATAAAGTCGAATTAGCAATTCTACCTAATTTCCAAAAAAAATTTTCAAAAAATAAAATATATGAAATAAATATGATTAGATTATATTATCAAACAAATCTAATCCAAAAAACTGAATAATCACCTATTTTAAATTCACTATCTTGAGAATAAAAATATACATATATTCCGAAAAAGGGAATATTAAAACATTAATTTTGGAAATAACGAAAAAATCCTTATACTAATCCATTTAATGTACATTGGTTACAGTTCCCAAATTTTTGTTAAGCTAATTTCTTAAATTCTGTTTTTGAATTCTATAATTATATATTAACAATTTTGCATATGTTAATATTCCAGAAAAAGGGATAACCCAAATTTAATAACCAACTATAAAATCGCTTCTAACTTATAAATATTGTGAAAAAAGAAAATCTTTCAAAAATTCTGGTTTTTCAGAGCTAGGTACAAAGTTATGGTATTTCCCTTTTCCAGAATATTTATATCCCTACATGTTGTTGTGCTATTGTAAATTAGCAGAAATAGATCATGACACTGAACTCAAATTAGGGTACTCTAATTTTTTTTTCCAGAATATTAATACGAGATTTGTAAATAGAAGAGATATAAGAGTTAGAATTAAAATCAGTTGCCCTTTTACTTAATCGACCTATCGACCAGTTCGACCTTATTTCTTTTTTTTGCATTAGATTTTAGTTTTTGAACATTTTTTTTGCAAATAAGATAGCATTACTATTTCGACTTTATTTCCATTGTTATACCCGTATGACTACATAGTCAAAGGGTATAATAAATTTGCCATTACATTAGTGACGCAGAGAAGGAGGGGGGGTAGATATAAACTCAAGTGTATGGATCGGATCAGAATCGAAAAATAAATCGATTTAGCTATGTATGCCCGTCCATATGTTCGTCGTCTATCAATCCGTCACCATGTAAGTTTATACGAGTATTGATGGAATTGGTGTGCCAAAATTTATTAAATTGATTTAAATATCCATATTTTTTCAAAATTCATATTTAAATTTTAAATCGGAATCTATGTCAAGCAATTTTAGAAATAAATTCAATAAATAATGTTATAAATAAAAAATGATTTACATTTTTTTTTAATATATATATATATGTTTTAATTTTCAAATTAAAATTTCACTAAAATATTTTGTACTTCTATTTAAAATTTGGAGGATGGTAATTCTAAAGTTATATATCGATATATCACTAAAACTATTGGCCCTACAAACACGATTATAATTTTCCTGACCACGCACCATCTCAAGGTTTATAGCAAAGTATGACTTACTAAAATCGGGCTTATAGTTTCGGTCTCAAAATAAAATCTCAAAATAAAAAATCGCGCTTACGAAGAGATAGATACTTTAATATTAACTTGCCTATGTGTATGGGTCTGTCAGACTGTAAAACATTTATATGACATGTTGCCATATATTTATATGTATTGTAAAGTGTAGAGGTTAGCAAATTGGATTTGGGTGTACAAGAACTGAGTTCGATGCTCCATAGAAATCAAAGAAAATATAGTTTCTTTAAACATTTGTGAATTTAAAAACTGAAATACCATATACGAGTACTAAGAGCTGAAAGAATTCAAAACTCAACATTTATTTAATACAATTTTACGTGCATATAAATAGGTACATGATTAAGCATGTTGAATGGGATTAAAGAATGTTTACTACAAGTATTTCGATTTGAATTTAAACAAAGGAAGCGAAACAATATATATAGCTAAGAAACATTTTTTTAAAAAATACAAGGGGTTAACATGTGGAGAAATAGATAATTTTCAATACAAAATAAACATATAAAAATATTTTATTTCTTTTATTACCTAACAAACAATAACTCCCCAAAAATCCGAAAAACCTTTATTTAAAATTTTATAAGAAAAGTTCTATAGGGAATAAGTTCAATCAGATTACAAAAAAAAGGTCAAAAGGTTGCTAGTTTTACAAGCTGTACAAAAATATATAATACAATGTATAAGGTTAACATACATACTTGAATTTACTGTTATGTGGAACTTAAATGTATCTTAATTCTTGATCCCTTTTATTGCAATTGGTTTGAGTTAGAAATTAAAATTTTTAAAAAATTACTTAAAAAATAAATATGAGTTTATAAAAAAACTTTTAAAATTAGATTCCCGTTTAAGATCGGAACCAACAGCTAGGTATAGGTGTCAAAAACTGAAAATTTGCATTTTAAACACCTGTAACTTGAATACAAATCTAAATTTTTTTGTAGTAATTATATAAATAACTAGCTAATACCCGGGTCGCGTTGCTGCGCCTCTCAATGGAGGTTTAATTGAAGTTGATGTTATTGCAAAATGTTAACACAAAAATTACACATGCTTACACATGTAAATATTGAAATGTATGAAAGCAATCTTTTTAAAACGATTTTTCTAGGATTATTCTAGTAATTTTTGAAACTTTCTGTAATTTAAAGCAGTACAAATTCCAAAATTTGACGTAATTTACTTCCAAAAAATTTTTTTTGACCAAACGTAGGACCGAGTCCATTTTCAAGTTGCTTCACACATATAAAATTTGAAGTCAACCGGTCAAATCGTTTCTAATTTAGAGTTAAGTAATGAAAAAACCTATAAAAAGCTGTTGGGCCGCAATGGTTTAATGGAATTCAACAAATTTTTTTTTAGAGCTTTCTTTTAAGAAAAAGCAGAACTTCGTAAAATCGGACAAAATTTTGATCCAAAACTTTTTTTGACCACCCTTCGGTCTGACAAGGGTTAACAAATTTCAAAACTGTTAATAGTGTCAACTCAATTCTCACAGGGGAACACGAATACAAAATTTGAAGTCAATCGGTCAAACCGTTTTCATTTTAGAACAAAGAAGTTTAAATACTTGCACCACAGCCCCAACTTGGCGGTCCGTTAGAGCAAAATTTTTGGGCCACGATTTCTTTGCGTACCCAAAAACCCCTATATACAAATTTTCATGAAAATCGGCTGGGCAGTTTAAGAGTCTATTCGCTACAACAAAGAAACAAACAAACAAACAAATAAACAAACTTTCGCTTTTATATATATAGATAGAGCTTAAACTTTTATTTTGGCAAAAACAAATATATATTAAAACGAGGAAGAGAGTAGTAGAGTAGACTGTGTCAACTCTTGGATACACGTATGATCGTAACATATACCTTATATCATCCGGTTAATTACTTTTGGCAAAATTTCAAACATACAACTTTATAAGTGTAGTGGAATACTCATATAAAAGAAGGAGTTGTATGGCAGCTACTCGAACCCTCTAAAGTAGACCAACTAAATTTTGCAGTAACTTTGGCCATTACACTAAACTACCTTTGGCAAAATTTCAGACACGCAGCTGTAATAGGTACAGGGTAATACTCATATAAAAAAAGAAGTTGTATGCTACCCGAACCCATGGAGCAAAATGGCTGGATTCAAATAGCGATTGCGTTTATTGCAAAAAAACGAATGTGCGAAAATTTCAATATCCTAGCTCTTTTAGTTTTTGAGTTATCGTGCGGACGGACGGACGGATGGACATACATAGCTAAATCAATTTATTTTTCGATTCTGATCCGATCCATACACTTGAGTCTATATTCCCCCCCCCCCCCCCCCTCCTTCTCTGCCTCACTAACGTAATGGCAAATTTATTATACCCTTTGACTATATAATCATTCGGGTATAAAAAATAAAATCAAATTTAATATAATAAACGGGCCATAATGATGGGCCGACAGCTAGTTACTAAGATTAGTACTGTTACTATTGAAATTATTGATTTCAGCAACAATATTATTGAAAAAACTATTAAATAAGTTGAATTTGTTATTATTTTCATGCAAAACATTTTCAAGGTTTGGTATATTATTAAAAAAAATTGTTGATCCTTTGTCGTGTCATTGATTGATTTGTATTTGAATTGTGAATAGTTTTTGTGGAAGTAAAGTAAAAGCAAAAATTCAGTATATACTGAATTGAGATTGTGCTTTTATTTATTTGAATGGTTATTATTAGTTAATGTACAAGCGACAGACATTATTTAAAAAGGAATACCATATTTTTAAATAATTTAATTATGGTAACTCGGAACCTGTGGTTACGAGCGCGATATACAGTTCATCACATTCGCCTCGATCGTAAATACTACTGCTAATTAACTACCTCTATATCAAGTGTCAGTTGTTGTCACCATGCTTCACGTACTTTACGAAAATAAAAACTGTTACGCAAAAGAGCATACATAGAATTAAACAAAAAAGTATTAAACAAAAGAATTTCGATGGTTGTGCGAAGGTTTTTGTGGAAAATGGCACCAATCGTCATGCGTGAGCATGAATAATGAAATTAACTTAAAATTAGAAGAGATGGCCTAGATCAGTAGCTCCTTCTTTATATGGCTATGTGATAAGTGTACAGCTCTATTCATGAGCCCATCATTTCGTAAATTTCAAAAGTATAGCGATACAATAGAAGCTAAATTTGAGGAAATTATAGCTAAAATTGAACGGAGTGAGATACAATTGCCATATACGGAAGCGATGAAAAAAATAAAAGCAAAACTGGATGAAATTTCAAATAGTATTGTACTTCAACGGTATAATCAATTGTTATACTCTGAGCCATTAAAAACTCCGCCATATTTCGCTTCAAAATCTAATATTCAAGGTGTCATAATACAACCACGAGATCGGAGAGTACGATAAAAAAGCTTAAAAGTAAAATCCTGCCAGATAAATTAAAAATTGGGATCTAGAGTATTCATAATATGAAAAATGACTGGCTGCTCATAAAACCTAAATTATCAGAACACAGACAGAGGTTCAAGGATGAATTTAACATATCAAGAGTGGAAGTAAAATATAATAATAATCAAGATATTGTGGATGTATTGATAGTTCAAATTTTATACTTTAATAAAGAGGATAAACTCAAAATTGTGCGCTGCAAGGTCTATAATATGAAATACAACTATGTTCTTGAGTGTATATCTAGGGCATTTAAAAAAATGGTAAACAACTACATAAACCTTGGTTGGAGAAGTCACTATGTACTTGAACATCTTTATGTACCTCTTTGCATCAAGTGCAGTTTTTAAGCCATTATTTTTCGGAATGTACAAGAGAACTGTCATCTGGCATATGCAGTGGTAAACATGAAACAAATACCCGTACAAGAGAGGAGAGACAAAACTCAAACTGTCAAGGGAGGAAAAAGAATGGTAAAGTAGCACAGAGCAATTAATAAAGACTGTCGAGACTTTACGAGCAAATACCTGCTTTAATGAAGAGTATTTGGAAGAATAATTGGCGTTATATGTAGCACACTGGCAGTTTAATTTGGCAAATCTTTCATGATGATATATCCAAATTCTAATTTTGAAATTGCATATTTCAACATGAGAAGTATTAGGAGTATGAAATGAATTAGCTGAAAATTTGGCTGTATTAAAGTGAGGAAAAGTTTTATAAGGATAGTCGTAACAGTAGAAATGGAAATGTTGGTGGAGGAATGGCCATATTCTTCAAAAATACTCTAGATATGAAATTACCACGTAAAAAAGATTAAAATAACACAATTTTAGTTCAAGTTTCCAAAATGACCCCCAAAATAGTCATCGCCACAGCATATAAGACTACACCGCGTAGCGTGAATTGGAGGAATTTGCTGCCTCTCAAAAGTATTTTATCTATGTAGGGGACACAAATATTGGTCTTCTGAAATCTACATCTGAAGATTACAAATATCAGATAAACAGCTCAAAAGCCAGATTCGTTAACAATATATGCATTAATTAATAAACTAGAGTGACAATCACCACAAACACTATTATTGATGAGATAGATATGGAGTTATTTGACAATTCATTACTAGATCATAAAATTATTAAAATAAATATCAGACAAATTATCGCAGTACTACGCCCAATGAAGTATAGCATCGTAAAATGCACTAACTATAAAAAAATTAAATCAAAAATTGAGGTTCTTAAAAATGTGCTAAATTCGATTAGTATGTTTCTCTTCCCAATGGATGAGAAAGAGGTGGAAGATACCATAAATTGCCTAAAACTGTATGTGGCGCCGGGTGCTGATCACTTCAAGAAACATTGAATCACTAAACAATGTAAAAAGACTGTTACTAAGATTCATAAACAACATATTTTGCAGCGGAGAGTTTCCAGATTTACTCAAACAAGCCGCAGTCCACAAAGGTGGGAATAAGAAAGAAAACACTAATTATAGGCCAATCTGGCTACTCAGTGTCTTTGTGAAGATCTATAAAAAAAATTTTGAACAAAAGAGTTGTAAATTTCATCATGGAAACGTGTGTCATCACCATATTAATTGATATGAAAAAGGCTTTTAATACTGTTGATCACAACTTATTACTTAACGGACTAGAAATAGGTATTAGAGGTAGAGCATGGCAACTGTTCAAGAGCTACCTAAACAACAGAGAGGTTGTAACTAAAATAGGAAACAGCATAAGTTCTAAGGCTGTTCTCAGGTACAGTGTTCCGCAGGATTCCAACCTTGTACCTTCTATATATCAACAGTATAAAATATGCGTCATTCGGAGAAAATAAAACATTTTCTCAGATGACACGTATCTGTTATATGAAGGAAAATCCATGAATGAAATAGACAATATTATTAATGCAGATCTAGCAAAGTTCGGGAGTTGGGCAAATGGCAACAAGCTCACCATAAACGAAGGCAAAAAAAAATATTTTACTCTTCAAAAATTAAATAAAAGGCAGCAATAAAGCTGAAAATTGTTCTTAACAACACAATACTAGAGCAAGTTAGTGAGGCTAAACATCTTGGTATTGTTTTTGACCAACGCCTGCAATTGGAAAAAAACGTTGAGCAACTATATGCAAAAAGTATTCCTTTAATTGGATTTATCAGAAAGGGGAACATAAGGTAGAAAAAAAAACTGCAAAAATACTAGTTAACTCGCATATTAAATCTCTGTCATGAGGTACAACATCATAAACTGGTCATCTTGCTCAAAAACGACCATGAACAGATGCCACATGCTACTAACCAAAGCAATAAAAAGTATCTTTGGATATAATAGAGATTAAAATGCGACATCAGCTGTCCATATTGCATTGGACAAAGCTGTCTTCATATTTAAAATTGTAAATCGCAAATTGAAAACCAGGTAGATCGACGAGACAAGGCAACCTGATAGAGGTACAAGCTATTAAAACACAAAAGCACTTAAACGGCCTATTTCCATCAGCCACTCGTGTTTTTAACTTATTGCCACCAAAAATCAGGGTTCTTACAAGTTTAAAGAAATTCTAAAAACAATCACTGAAATTCATTAAGGAAAATAGTCAAATTTTAATTTTCAGCTGGATTACCTTAATATTTGCAAATAACGACAACACTCCACATGCAATAATAAGGAACGGAAACAGTAGAGGATAAATTAATAGAATGACATATATGTTAAATTAGTTTTTGATCAACATTAGAAAAAACAAGTAAAGAAACAGTCAGTCGGTGCAACCGACTTAGAAATACCCTACACCTATTTGGTTCAAATTTAATGACATATCCATAAGTCATTTTAACGCCATAAAAGCTGTTATTAATTTGATTTTAAGACATAGATAACCAAATTAATTTTATAATACTAAAAACATTTTCTAATTACACTATCGCTTAAAAAATATTACAAATTCTTACTAATTTATTTATTTAAAAATATTAAAAAACGCAAAAACTTGTTATAAATGAATATATATTTATTCCAATTCAATTACAAAATGAAAAAATTCTAGTTATTAAATTTTGTGATAAAAAGCTAATCAAAGCATAATAAATTTAATAACCCAAATTTTTCAAAATTGCAATTATTTTAAATGGCTAGTTAATATAAAAGAAAAAGAAAAGCTTATACGCAAAATATGTAATAAATCATAATATTTAATCGGCTTATTTTTTCCCATACAAATATAAACATCCTTTTTTAGAGCAAACTATTTGACCAATTTTAATGAAACAACAACCAAAAGAAAGGTTTTTTTTGTTTTCATAGGACAATGATTTTTTTTTTTAGAATATTGCTTTTTTTTTGGTGAAAATCCGTCTTTAATTTAACGTAAATTTGAATTTAACGGTCACGCTTTTAAAAGTTGAGGCTTATGACTCTAATATTATGCGCCGACTTTCTGTGTAAAAGTAATTCATTTTCGGTTGTATTCGCAGCTCAATCAAACTATGTATTATAGGCGCCGACTTATGTCTTTTTTTTTTTTTTTTGTTAAGTTCAAATGTTCAATGAACAAGGAGATTTAAATTTTTTTAAATTTTTTTTTTTTGTTTTTGTTTTTTCTTTATTTTAAAAAGTGAACGAAAAAAATGAGTCTGTTCGAAAAGCAATTCATTTGGTTTATACAGTAGTTTTTATTTATAACGAACTCGGTTCAATTTTAATTATAATAAACTTTACACTTTTTGCTAAAAAATTAAATTTTACCTAAAAATGTAAAAAACTTACATTATATTACATTGATATTTCTTTTATTTAAACTTTAAATACCTAAATATGTTACTTGGCGATTAATTAAGTCTTTTTTATTTAGTTTTGAATATAAAAAAAATCTTAATAACGCATCAAAAATACAAAAAAAAATTTCAATAGAAGAAAAAGCACTATAAGTACATAGGCTTGAGGCTGACACATCAAATAAAATTATAGCAAATGAGTTCGAAGTGTTCATTCAAGAATCATCACATTCTACAATGTTCAAGTCTTATACTAATTTGTCAAAATTCACAGCATTCTTTTAAAACGACATCCGTTTATTACGACAATTATTTTCCGTCCCGTCATGGTCGTTATAACCGAAAAGTACTGTATTTTATTTTTGTTTGCAACTTATTATAATACAGTTATAAAAAAAATTTTTTTGTAAATCGTAAATTGTTGCTTTGTTGCTTTTTGTTAAGTTTTATGTACAATAAAAAAACGACTTCTGAAATATATTCTACGTTTGAGAGTCATGATATTAAAATATATAAACATTTGCAAAACAGTTAAACAAATAATCTTTCTTAAAAAAATAATTTGTAATTTAAATGATTTGTTACTTAGGGCCTAACCAACGCGTACGGTGTATAATTTGTGGAAATTTCTAGAAAATTTTGAAATAAATAGTTAGGTATCTCGGATTATTTATAGTACTGGTACCTCAGATTTACAAAAGACAGAGCGAAAAATAAAAATAGAAACTTTAAAATAATATCTTTGTAAAATATTTGTTTATTAAAAAATACTTATAATATGTTTGCAGAAACTTAAAAAAAAAATAATATTTCTTAAGAAAAATGATTTGTTTCTTATGGATCAGCCAAAATCAGCATGTACGGCATTCAGTTTCTGTCAAAAAATTTTGAAATAATTAGTTATGTAAAAAAAATTAGATGAAAGCATACGCGACGTACTGTACCTCAGAGTTTTAATATTTAAAAATTGACAAAGTGTATAAGAATACATATTGAAATTGTTTTTTCTTATGCTTCTGCGATTAAATTTTAAAAATAAAATATTTTAAAATAACATTATTTTTTAAATAATTTAGTTTAAAACATACAAATATTCAAATAAATTGAAAATACCTACAATACAATATGTTTGCAAAACTAAAAAAATTATCTTTCTCAAAAAAAGTTATTTATTCCTTAGGTCCTAACCTAAATAAAACCGTACAGCGTACCTATAATTTCTGTCAAAAAATTGAGAAATAAATAGGTGCATAAATTTACATTAGAGCAGCAAAAATACGCGTAACGCAATGTACAGTATCTCGGATTTTTAAAATTTAAAAATTTTGACAAAATGTATAAAAATATTATTATTGGATTTTCTTATATTTCTAATATTATGTTTTAAAAAATAATATTTTTTTACAATAATTTTTATTAAAAAATATCTTATATTCAAAATACCTATAATATGAAATTAAAAATATTTTTGTTGGTACTAAATTAAATAATTCAAATAAATATTTTTGATAAATTAAATATTGTACGTATCGATTTACCGATAATGGATATGTAGACAGACGTATTGACGTACTGCCGTATAAAAATTGTACGTCGTATGTTTTGATTTCATTCTAATAATTGAAAAGTTTATTTCACATTTTCAACATCGAATAATGTTTTTTTTTTATAATAAGAAAACTATTTTTAGTTTTACTTTGACAAAACGAACGAATTTTATAAATCAAAAAGTCAACATGAAGATAGGCGTAGTTTGAAAATTGAACGCTAATTTTTGTTTCAGGAGTACATAATTGTCAGATTAATTGTCATATATATATTTGACATTTTAAAACAACTGTCATTTGAGAAGTAAATTATATTTAAATATTAATAAAGTGAAAAAATTAAGGTTTATTGCTGATATGAATATAAAGAATATTTTTTAAAATGGAAGGGGGTAAGTGCTTATTGGTTATCAAATAAAAAATATGATTTAACATAATTCAAGAGAATTTTAATTAAAGCCATCTGCAGGAAATTATTTATCTACTCTGTTATATGTATACTCTTTTACAAGGGCTGGAGTAGCTGGCAATAGTTGAGAGTAGAAAAGAGTTTACTCCTCATAAAGGAATAAAAGCAATAATATTTATTTGTTTTAAGAAACTTATGAGTCATGGCTCATGACCATATATAGAAATATATTTTTGTCAATAAAAAACTTAGGAAAAATTAAATAAACAAACTAGACAAAAAGGTATAAAATAAACTAAGGAATTCCGACGCATTTTTTTCAGAACTTTAAATAGGCATATATTATATAGTAGTAAAAATTTACCTACATAATATGTAGCTTTTAAATTTAAAAATGAAAAAAGGGTAGGAAAAATTTATTCTTTGATTTATTGAAAAACTTTTTTTTTTGCTATAAATCTTAAAATTGAGATTTAAAAAAAGACTTCGGTCAACTTGACTATTATTTGTACTTCTGGCAGCTTCAATATTATATAATACTAAATACTAAACTTATAAATTATGATATGTTTAATTTTGTTGTACATTTTATGTATTCATAGAGTTTTTTAATTAGTACAATTTAATACAGAATACGTACAACATAGTTCAAATCGTACTAAAATTTTTTAAAAAAAGTACGGTTTGCTATACGAAGGACAGCATTAACTCGAATTTTGGGTTTTTGACTTCAATAAATATATGTATATGTTTAGAAATATGTTTTTATTAGAATAATATTTATATGTATTTAGAATTTTAATTTAATTTAACTGTACCAATTTATCCTCTCTTTCAACCGGCTTAAGCTATAGAAATAAAACTCAAAAATCGGTACTAATAAGAAAATATATAAATTTTTTTTAAGAAAATTTCAAGCGTAAGAATTGTTGACAACACTGTTGGTATAATTTTTATTATGTATAGTCTAATATAATTTACACAAAACTAATTTTATATTAAGCAAAAAGAGCTCGAAATATAATTTACACAAAACGAATTTTATATTAAGCAAAAATAGCTCGAATATCGAGCACAGGGCGATACTAGTGTATTTCTAAAAGGACTTCGATTTCAGCTGTCAAGCGATCAAGTTATAGTATTCTTTGTGAAAATTAAAAATAAAAATTATTATAAAAATCAAAAATTCAATAATATTTAAGATTAAAAATCTGATTAAAAAATCTAACGAAAAAAAAACTTTAATAAAAAAATAAATTTTTTAAAATAAATAAGTGGTGTAATTACAGATTGCATCCTATCAAGGATAGCAATCATGCCATCAAAAAAATTTTGCCATAAAAGAGCACAATGAAAAGCATTCATCATTGTATACATATGATATGGAACATTTTAAAAAAGCTCGTGCATTGCTAGAAGAAGGTAAAATTGATCACTTTACATTTACACCTAAAACGGAAAAAAAGAAAACCTTAATACTAAAAGGTTTAAATAGTATGTACTCACCAGAGGAAGTTCTTCATTTCCTAAAATAACAAGAAACAACAAACATAAAATTCGAAAAGGTTACACGATTAACCACTAAATATTCAATTAACAACGGAATAACTCTTCCACATTATATCGTTCAAGCTTCAGCTGATAGCTTGACAAATGATATCATGAAAATTAATGTGCTGGACTACCAAATAGTAAGATGGGAAAAACTAATAAAATCACACAACTTACAATGCACAAAATGTCAACGCTTCTCGCATTCAGCTGCTAATTGTTATATGCAGTTGAGATGTGTAAAATGCGGCAATAATCACAGGCCGGAACAATGTTCAATATTTGCAGAAGATCCAAAAGATAAATTATTCTGCACCTTGTGTGGGAACCACGGGCATCCGGCATCATACACCAAATGCCCAGTTTATATTAAAAAAATGGAGCTTCGCCAAAAAATTAAAGATAATTCAAAACAAAAAATTGTAAGTAAGCACTTTAATTCAAACTTTATTGATAAAAATATTTCATTCTCAAATATTGTAAAAAATAGCACAAAACAAAATAATTCTAACCTTAAAAATAACAATAATAATTCTAATAATACAAATTCAAATTTAAACACCAATAATAGTAATGATAGCATTTTAATTGAAATTAAAAATATTTTAATTAATATGCAAAATGAAGCTATTACACTAAAAAAACAAATTAATCAAAATTCTAACAATATTAAAATTTGTATGGAATCATTAAAAATTAAACACTAATTTATAAATGAATTTTAACAATACTAAATTAAAAATAATATCCATAAACGTCAATTCACTAATCTCCAACAATAAAAAGCTTTCTCTTATGCACTTTGTAGAGTTCAATAAACCTGACATAATTTGCATGAGCGAGACAAAATTAAAACCAAATAACCATATGGCATTGGATAATTATGACATAATTAGAAATGATAGAAATATCGATATTGATGGTGGCGGTGTTGCCATATGCATTAAAAAATGTTTCCAATTTGATATTGAAAATAATCGCATTTTCGATAGTTTTCAATGTATCGAACCATGCATTATATCATTACAATTAAAACAAAGAAAAAAATTATTTATAATTTCTATTTATGCATCAAATAGGAATTCAAATAGTTTTTTAACAGAATTAGAAAAAATATTCGAAATTTTAAATCTTTCGAATCTCAATAATTTCTATATATTAACTGGCGACTTTAATGCCAAACATACTTCTTGGTTAAACTGTGTTAACAATACTCTTGGCAATCAATTATACAAATGGTTACAAGACAACAAAATTTTATACAAGAGTAACTTACTCTTAACCGATGCACCAACACTACCACGTGCAAATTCTTATATTGATTTAGTGATAACAGATATTAGAATAAAAATTTGTTTTGAAACAAATCAAAACAAACTCACCACTCTCCCATACGATAGTGACCATAATGCCATTCAAATTCCAATGTCACTAAAAAATGAAGAGCTTTTATTGCAAGAGTTACCAAGTCATAGTAATAAATTCATATTTTCAAAAGTAAACTGGGGCAAATTTCAAACTAAATTAAATTCAAACTATTTTTCCAAATACAACTCCAACAATTGCAATAAAATTTTCGATAACTGCAATTTGTCTAACCAAAATGTAGATTATCATCTTTTACAGCTGAACGAAATAATTCTTAAAACTATGGATGAAGTTATACCAAAAATTAAAAATCAAAATAATTTAAAAAAATTCTACTCAGTTAAGCTAAAAATTCTTTTAAACAAAAAACACAGCCTCATGAACAATATACATGAGATCAAAAAACAAAGATTAAACTTTTCTAATCAACAAATTCAACTGCTCAAAAGCCTCCTAAATAACATCAATACATTAATTAAACAACAAATTAAAATAGAAATTAATAAATACTGGCAACTTCGTCTCCAAAAAATAACTCCAACAAATAGTTCAAACATGTTCCCCGAAATAAATAAAATATTCCGCAAAAACAAATACAATCAGATTTCAAAATTATACATAGACCAAAACGATATAACTTTACTCTCTCAAAATAACATAGACTTCAACAAATTAAATAAAACCACCACAAATAAATTTATAGTAGAAGATCAGTCACAAATTCACAATGTACTTGGCACATACATTGAAAACACTCACAAAATCAATATACCTACAAATAATAGAATACATAACCAAATCATAAATAAAATAACACAATTCAATAACTCTCAAACATTAAATTTCAACTCAACTCTGAGTAATTTCTCCAACACAAACAAATCATCTGAGCAAAGTGGTGAAAATAGCGAATTCACAAACCAGTCAGAGCTTTCTTTAAAGTTTAAAACTTTAAAAAATAAAGTTTCTTCTGGTATCGATAAAATCCCAAACATAGTTTTAAAAAATTTAAGTGGTGTAATTATTTCGAAATATGTTATCCTATTCAATAATGCAATAAATAATTCGTATTTTCCGCATATTTGGAAAACATCGAAAACGATATTGCTAAAAAAACCTGGCAAAGATCCAACCAATCCCAGCAATTATCGACCGATAAGTTTACTGCCAAACATTAGTAAAGTATTTGAAACCTTAATAAACGATAAAATTTCAAATTATGCAAAGTCAATCAATCTTATTCCAGAAAATCAGTTTGGGTTTAGGCACAAACATGGTACTGTTAATACTATAACCAAATTAACCTCAGATATCTGCTGGTTCATAAACAAGAAATACGGCATTGGTGCCTGTCTGATTGACTTTGAAAAGGCTTTTAATTCAGTTTGGTTGGATAGATTAATCTATAAACTAATAAAATATAAGTTCCCGCCACGCTTAATTATACTGATTAAAAATATGTTATATAACAACAAATTTTTAGTATATAGCAAAAATAACGAGTCTGACAAATCATTCCTAATTGAAAACGGTCTTCAGCAAGGTATTGTTAATGCACCTATCCTTTTTACTATATATACAGCAGATCTTTTATTCTTGCTAGAACGAGTAAAAGGAAATAACTACGCCCTGGTATTCGCAGATGATATTATAATATACTCTGCGAATGACACTGTAAATAGCATTCAATATAATGTACAAAAAATGTTTAATATTGTGCAGGATTATTGCAAGATATGGATATTAAAATTGAACTACAACAAATGTGAAACCATTATATTCCGTAATACGGTTGACAAAACTAGTTCAGACATTAGAAAAAATTGGAAACATTTTAAAATTAAATCGCCTATGTCAACTCTCGCAAACAAAAAATTCGTTAAATATCTTGGAGTTCAGTTACATCGAAACTTAAACTTCATAGATCATGTAAAATACTCAATAGATAAAGGCAATAAATCCTTTATGGCAGCTAAAAAACTCTTTTACAACAAAAATATTAGCAATAGAGTTAAAATAATATGCTACCAGACATTAATTAGGCCAAATCTTGTCTATGGGGTACCAATATGGTACAACATTAGTGCAAGCTTAATGGAAAAAATACGTAAATTCGAAAGAAAGTGCATAAGAGTTTGTATTAATAAACATAGAAAGCCTGAGTCCGAATACAAGCATTTTTATTCTAATAAATATTTGTACAAGGAAGCCAAAATCATGAGAATAGATAATTTTATGATAAAATTAATCAGAAGTCATTTTGATAGAGCATTAAAAACTCCAGAAAATGGTTTAATATCACATATATTTTACCACAATGAGGAGTACATTAAGAAGACCTTGCTCACGGGTTTTATAGCTCCTGAGCACTTCATCTTCTTAGACAAATATAGATACACTCAAAACCAAGATCATGTCCCTATACTATTTCATTATAGTAGACGGGCTACATGCAAAAAAAATCGAGTATATCCCAGGCAATATTAACGGAGATAATTTAAGATACGAAATGTCCATACCAGAAAAAGATAAAATTATAAATAAAGATTATTGGTGGTTAAATACATCTTAATATAATTTTTAAAAGCATTTGTGCTATTTTTAGTCAATAAGTTAGTTTATTTAAATTTAAGTTTAGGTTAGGTTAGGTTAGGTTAGTTAAGTTTTATAAAAAAAAAAAAATTATTAAACATTGGTTTTTTAAAATTTTTCAATGATGTATGAATAAGATTGTACTACAATAGTTTTGTACTTCAAAACAGAAATAATTTTACTTATTATATATTAAATCTAACATAAAAAAATTCAAATATTTTTAAATGTTAAAAATAAAAGAGTTATACCTTGTTTGTTAACTTTGTTTTGTAGGTTAAGACATTCATATGTAAAAATTATTACAAAATAAAAGTTTATTTAAAAAAAAAAAAAAAAAAAAAAAAATGTATTTCTAAAATACAATTACAAATTTACACCTTTTCATATAATTCATTTAAATATAAAAATAAATTTTACATAAATGCAGCAAGTACCTTTGAACATAGCTGAACCACTACAATTAACTCTAAATTTCGGGGACACATAGGAAATAGGAAATATATTCTTTGGCTTCGAAATTATACTCGTTCGGCCTCAAATCGATCAAAAGCTTCTAGAATCCGAACTCATTGACCAAACTCGACCAGAACCAATTCCAATGGTACTTTCATTACTAGTAACCTAGAGTTTAAATTTCATCAAAATAGCGGCATTATTTTTTGAGTTATGGTGTTTTAAAGATATATGTTTGTTAGCCCTTGAACTTTTCAAGGGTTCCAGGACCCGAAATTATGGTACGATTTCGCCCATATGCAGTCCCCGTCATACTTTCAATACTAGTTAACCCTTGTACACAATTGGAACGTTCTATCTTAATTTTAAGTTACTAGTTTTATTAATTTCGATGATAAACTTTTACATATTGGGGGGTCTAAGAAAGGTACAAAATTAGAGGGACACGCAGGAAATAGTAAAGAACACCCATGTGCCAAATTTGAAGCTTCTACATTTGTTTCAAGTTACTATTTTTATTAATTTCGAAAATATGCTTTAAGGTCCTTGGAACTGAGTGGCTGGTCCACACCCACTACTCCAATTGATCCCAAATTAGGGGGACATGCAAGGGATAGTAAAGAACACCCTTGTGCCAAATTTGAAGCTTCTAAATCTTTTTAAGTTGTTATCTTTATTAATTTTAAAGATTTGCTTTAAGGTCTTCGAAAATGTATGGCTGGTCCCCGACCCGCTACTCCAATGGAGCCCAAATTTCAAAGACATTAAGGAAAAAGGAAGGGACACCCTGATACAAAATTTAGAGGTTCTATCTTCTTTCTTTTCGGAATTATGCTCGTTTGGCCTAAATTCGATCAAAAAGTTCTAGGTTCCGAACCCATGGTACAATCCCGAACTTACGCAATTTCTGAAGTAGTTTCATTACTAGTAACCTACAACACAAATTTGATGAAGATAGCATCTTTAGTTGTTGAGTTATTCTGATTTTTTAGATATGATCGTTAGCCGTTCGACCGATTAAAAGGTCCAGAATCCGAACCAATGGGCCGATTTCGCCCATATGCAATCCCCGCCGTATTTTCAGTCCTAGTAACATCCAGTTAAAATTTCATCAAGATAGCTCCATTATTTTTTGAGTTATCGTGCCTGCGGACGGACGGACGGACGGACATGGCTATATCGACTCAGGAGGTCACGCTGATCATAAATATATATAATTTTCCATATCTAGCTCGCTTCCTTTAGGTGGTTACAAACACCATACCAAAGTTAATATACCCTTTTACATATTCTATAGGTGTAGGGTATAAAAATGCCTATTATATCATAAATTGCAGATCCACATCTCATCATCAGTTTTCTAACTGATAGAGATGAATATTAAAAGGTGATATTAGTTCAATTCAACTATTGATTTTAAGACTAGAATGTTGTTTAATTAATAAATATAGTAAACTTCGTTTCTGAAATAATAACAATAATATTATTAAGTATTTTATTAAAAACTTAACATTCCCTTTTTGAATTTCCAGAACTTTGCTAATTTTCTTGTATAATAGTTATTAATAGTTCAGGATCAGGATGTTTAGTGCCGCAGATCAATTTTACGTAATCAATTTTTCTTTTGTACTTTTTTCAATAGAGATAATGACATCCACTGTTTAATGAATTTATTAGAATTTTTAATAATATTATGACTACAATTCGATAGGTGATATTGAAGTTTATTGAGAAACAAATAGAAAACTGTAGTTGGATCAGCTACTGAAAAAACATTTTCCCAGAATTTAAATTTACTTTTAGACCTATAAAATCGATTTTTTCCATTTTAACGCAAAGACTATTTCATTTCCCATCAACATTCTGATTTAGCCGAATAATAGTCAAAAAATGAACTGTCTTATTTTTTACACGATTATTTCCATGAAGCCTTAAAAATAAAGTTCTAAACGAAAATTTTATGATTGTGCTTTACGAGTGGTATCTAATACCAATGAATTTACACACCAAAAGAAAATAAACTTGAAATATAATTAATTATCTACCTCTGATTAATTTGTCAAAATATTAATATTAAAATTATGTAAAAGTATGACATTTTTAGAGGTTTCTTTTTCAAGGAAACGTGAAATTCATCCAGAAAAGCACCAAAACTAAATTTGTGTAAACTAAAAAGCACAACAAAAACAATATCTTACATCTGAAACTGTAAAGTTGTTAATTTGCTTTTAGTACTTTCGCATCTCAAGTTACTTCTGTAAAACCTCGCAACATCACCAGTTCAGTACGAAACATTACAAGACGCAACAAATACAAAATTAGAAATATTATAAACAGAGATTTCAAACTCAAAAATATATATTTCTGATAGAAATATGATATCCGGTAAATGATTTAAAGATGCGCGATGACAGCAGAATAAACTAAAATTTTTTTTAATTCTTTGAATATTTTGATGTATTACAGAAAACCCATAATTCAATTCTATATTAGGATAATATGCAAAAGACAATTAAAATAACTAGAAAAAGAAGTCGAAGAATTACGAACTTATAAATTATAATGAGGATTGGAACATGCATTATTAATATTTAACATAGAATAATAATTATTAAAATTAACATACAAATTAAAAAATTTTAATTTTAAATAAATCCTTAAAACTATCAATTTTAATTGCTGTTATTGCCTTCCTTTTTCCTAATGAATATTGATGAATTTCTTATCCAAAAATATTTATAATTATTATTTGATTTTAGTAGATTAGCCTTAGCAAACTCTACGCTCTAATATATTTTTGTTTCTAAACTATCAACTTTACTTTGTGCTAAGAGAGTTGTAGTCTGATTTCTGAAAGTAGAATAATTTCCTGAGAGCTTCAGAATTTAGTTACTGAAATTTTATAATCTAACCAAAGAGTTAATCCAAAGTAACATTCTCCATCCGATGTTCTGGCTGTATTGGCATTGGTTATGGTTGAAATAGTCGAACTCGTTGCTATTTTAGAGCCAGAACCAAAAAAGAGAGCGCTTACAACAACATTTTGAGATAATGGACTTGAACTTGCAGCTATCTTAGAGACCTATCCATCCAGAAGTGATATAAGGGTGATCCTGTGGTAATAAAGAATTTCTCCGTGATTAATATATTTTCCAATTTATACCCTTGTTTAGTTTCTTTCAAAATAATTCAATTTAACTTTGAAGATTCTGATGCAATTCATCTGATAAAATGAGTTGCAATTTGTACATAATAATTTTTTGCTCAGCTCCATTAACTATATTATAACATAAGTAACACTTAATTTTTAAATACAAATAATTTTGGTTTTCATACCCGTATGACTATAGGTCAAAAAGGTATACTAAAATTTACCATAACGTTTGTGACGCAGAGAAAGACGACGGGTAGATATAGATTTAGGGGTATGGATCGGATCAGAATCGAAAAATAAATCGATTTAGCTATGTATGTCCGTCCGTCCGTCTGTCCGTCCCCACGATAACTCAAAAATTAAAGAAGCTAGGATTTTTAAGTTTTCACAAATTTGTTTTTATGCAATAAACGCCATCGCTATTTGAATCCAGCCATTTTGGTCTACGGGTTCGAGTACCTACCATAAGAAAGATTATAGAGAAAGATTATAGTTGTCCTCATCAATTAATTACACCTCAGATTGAAAATAAACCTAAAAGAACTTGTTATAACAATTTAAATTTACAGCTTTTTCAGCCTTTAGGGGTTGCAACTCCTTAACGGGTTGTGCTTATTAAAATTATTAAAATGTTAATTCAGAATGCTTTTTAGGGAATAAATTTGTATTTTTTAAATAGACTGCCTTTGATCATATAAACATTTAGATAGAATATAAGAAAAAAGTATTGTATGCTATGATCTATCAAATTTTGTATAAAAATAAATATTTTAGAGCATTTACAAAACATTTCTACTTTAGTATGGAAAAACTGTCCTTTTTAACAATTTTCCAATTTAAAAGATGAAAATCAATTGATATATTAGTGCCACTAGAGGAAGACCTGAAATAATAGGGAAAGATTAAAAGTTTATTCTAGACGGGTTTAAAAACACCTAAAAAGCATCATAATAATTATAATGGGCTACTCATAATAACAATACACTACTCATAACAACTTTGACTATAACGAGACAAAAATTAAATTGCTTAATACAGAGAAAGCTACTTCTATTATAGACCACAACATTTTTTCCTTCAAAGAGATATAATAAATTAATTAACCGTATTATATTACAAATCATTACTGGTAGTAAAATTATTAATAATGAAATTATATCAAAAATACGTGACAAATTCAATGAGTCTACTGTAATGTCGTGGAAGGTAACTAATCTTTTTATTAAAAAATTTAGTACTATTATATACTTATATTTACTTTCCCCAATATGTGCCAAAATTGATCTTCTTAACGGAGAAATTGTGGTAAATAAGAAGGCAACAAATATATACAAACTAGAAATATTAGATTTAAATAACCATGACTTATTTAAAGTATGACGAAACGAAAATTTAAATAAAAAAGAAGCACTTAAAATATATTTTCTAAAAAAACAAAAATTTATTTTTTAAAGATGGGGACAATCTTACTTGCGTTAATGATGTAAAATATCAAATAATAACTACTTGTTCTCAACCAATTTATAGTAAAATATATACCCATATAGGACTGTTGTACTCGTATATATCTGTTTATTAACTTTTTCTTCACAAAATTAATTTCTTGAAATTATGGGGTTCCAGTCCTATATGGGTTGTTCCAAAAAAATTAGATAACACAGAAAAACCGAAATGATGAATTGTAATTGCCTACCGCAAACTTAACGAAATTACCGTCAATGATAAACTCCCTATTCCAAACATAGAATCCTAAGGGCTTTCACCAAATTATGGCTGACGAAAAATATATGGCTAAAACTGCTTTTTCAACACCACAGAGTCATTTTGAATTTAAAAGAATGGCGTTTGGACTCAAAAACGCAACCGCGACCGTCAAGGATGATAAATCATGTCCTATAAATAAAATTTGTGTCGTCAATCCTAACAATATTCTGGTATTCTCAACATCTCTTCAAGAGCATGTTGAAGCAATAACAGAAATTTTAATTAAATTAAGAAAACATAACTTAAAGATGAAATAATAAGTGTAGTTACAAGGAAGATATTTAACAATATTAAACAAAATCACCAAATTTCTTATGAATCAAAGGTTACATGATCGGAATTCGATTACAATCTAAGCTTCAAAAAAATAGATTTTCAAAATTCTTTACTTGAAAACGAATTTTATTCTTTATATATTATTATTATTATTATCTATATTAATTAAGAAAATTTTAATACTATATAAATTTTAATAAATTTTTATAATATATTTAAAAGAAAAAAAAATTTTTGTAAATACTTAATATAACAATTTTTCGAAGTTTCGAAGGCTAATTCTTTAATATTCAAATTATTTGTCAGAACCAATTTTATCTCTGGTAAAGATTTTTCGTTGAATTCAGAAATTACTTAATTTTTTGCTCTAATTTAATTTCATTCTTTTTATTTCCATTTTTATTTTTATTTTTATTTCTATTTATATTTTCATTTTGATTTCTTTGACTTGTTTTACAAATAGTTTTCAGTTAAAAGTTATTAGTTAGCTAGTTAAATTTCATTATGATCTCTCAAATTTGATCCAAATACTATTATGTCATTTACATATAGAATGCAGTTTCTTGCAGTCCGCTTAATGCTAATGAAAGCATGCGTTGAAAACTATTTGTAGCTATTTTTAATCCAAAACTTCTTGTTAATGGAAATTTGCCATCAACTATTTTTTTATTTAATGACCTAAAATCTACCACGAGTCTCCGCTTTTTCTTCCCATCTTGACTCTTTTTACGAACTATCAACAATGGACAGTTGTATGAACTTGTAGAGTGTTTAATTATATCTTCTTCCATTAATTTATCAACTTGTTTTTCCATTTATTCCAACTGTACATTTGGTGTTCTGTAATATTTTACATACACTGGCGATTTATCTACTGTTGTAATTCTCTGCTCATAGAATTTATTTACTGATAATGATCATCATTATATGAAATATATTTTGGAATTTTTTACAGATGTTTAAAATTGAGTTTTTAGCTTTTTCATCTAAGCTATCTACTGACAGTACTTCTTTTAACTTCTTAAATCTTGTAGAATCCTTAGTATTTTTGTGATTTATAGATAATACATTGTAGTCTCTTAATGCTTGTATTTCTACATCGGTTGGTTTAACTGTCACAGCTGTATCCCTTGTATTTAATATTTTTATATGTTTTGTACCTATAGTTTGTACTATTGAATTTGCTAAAAAAACACCGTTAGCCATTTCTTTACCTATAATTATACTGTTTTCTTTTATTTCCAAATTGATTGCCAAAATTCCTTCCATTCCATTGTACTGTTATATTTGTTATTGTTTTTAAAGTTGTACTCATTAGTATTACTTTATCTGGTTCTTGCAATGATATTACTAATGTGCAAGTTTCATGGTCTATCTTGCATCTGTGCTTGTATAAAAAGTCTTTACCTAAGATATCATCTGCTAATATATTTATTTCCTCATCTTTTATATGGAAATCACGGTTAATTTCTTCTTCTTCTATTATTAACTTTATTTTTGCTACACCCTTTGTATTGCACCCTTTAAATTGCCCCTATTATAATTGTTTCTACCTGTGTAGTTTCTACCTGTTTCTACCGACCATCTTTTTCCCTAATAAATTTATTTTCATTAATTTTAATATATGAAGCACAGTGAGACTCGTTCTCATTTTTGTGACTATCAAATTCAATACTTTCAAACCTCTTCAATAGTACTAGAACTCGTGCATGTTGTAAACGTATTGTTAAAATAAATAATTTTAGCGAAATAAATACTCGTTTTTATATCTTTCTTCATAATTTGCTTTGGGAACATTGTTATCCCAATTTATATGGTTGGCAGACAAAAAACCGTTCTCATTTTTATACCCTACACCTATAGAATAGGTAAAGGGGTATATTAATTTTGGTATGGTGTTTGTAACCACCTAAAGGAAGCGAGCTAGATATGGAAAAGTATATATATTTGTGATCAGCGTGACCTCCTTAGTCGATATAGCCATGTCCGTCCGTCCGTAGGCACGATAACTCAAAAAATAATGGAGCTATCTTGATGAAATTTTAACTGTAGGTTACTATTACTGAAAGTACGGCGGGGATTGCAAATGGGCGAAATCGGCCCATGGGTTCGGATTCTGGACCTTTTAATCGATCGAGGGGCTAACGAACATATATAAAAAATCACGATAACTCAACAACTAATGACGGTATCTTCATCAAATTTGTGCTGTAGGTTACTAGTAATGAACCTAGAACTTTTTGATCGAAATTTAGGCCAAACAAGCATAATTCCAAAACCAATGAAGATAGAACCTCCAAATTTTGTATCAGGGTATCCTTTCCTATTTTCTAAGTTTCTTGGAAATTTGGGCCCCATTGGAGTAGTGGGTCGGGGACCAGCGACACATTTCCGAAGACCTTAAAGCATATCTTTAAAATTAATAAAGATAGCAACTTGAAAAAATGTAGAAGCTTCAAATTTGGCACAAGGGTGTTCTTTACTATCTCTTGCATGTCCCCCTAATTTGGGATCAATTGGAGTGGTGGTTCAGTACTCCTCTTAGACCTCCCAAGTTTTAAAAGCTTATAATCGAAATTACTAAAAATAGTAACTTAAAATTATGATAGAACGTTCAAATTGTGTACAAAGGTTAACTAGTACTATAAGTACAGCGCGGACTGTATAAGGGCGAAATCATCCCAAGGGTTCGGATTCTGGACCTTTTAATCGGTTTTAGGGCTAACGAACATATATGAAAAATCACGATAACTCAACAACTAATGACGCTATCTTCATGAAATTTGTGCTGTAGGTTATTGATAATGAAACTACGGCGGCGATTGCGTACGGTGAGGATTGGACAATGGGTTCGGACTTTTAGAACTTTTTGATCGAATTTAGGCCAAACTAGCATAATTCCGAAACCAATGAAGATAGAATCTCCAAATTTGGTATCAGTGTGTCGCTTTCGATTTCCTTAGTCTCCTTGAAATTTGAGCCCAATTAGAGTAGTGGGTGGGGACCAGCCACTCAGTTCCACGCATACCGAGTGGTGGTTCAGTACCCTTCTTAGACCCCCAATGTGTAAAAGCTTATCATCGAAATTAATAAATCTAGTAACTTAAAATTAAGATAGATCGTTCCAATTGTGTACAAGGGTTAACTAGTATTGAAAGTATGACGGGGACTGCATATGGGCGAAATCGGACAATGCTTTCGGGTTCTGGAATCTTTGAAAAGTTCAAGGGCTAACGAACATATATCTAAAAAGCACCATAACTCAAAAATTAATGCCGCTATTTTGATATCTGATTTATCTAAAAAGCACCATAACTCAAAAATTAATGCCGCTATTTTGATATTTTAATGAAATTTAAACTCTAGGTTGCTAGTAATGAAAGTACCGTGGGAATTGGTACTGGTCGAGTTTGGTCAATGCGTTCGGATTCTAGAAGCTTTTGATCGATTTGAGGCCGAACGAGTATAATTTCGAAGCCAAAGAATATATTTCCTATTTCCTATGTGCCCCCGAAATTTAGACTTAATTGTAGTGGTTCAGCTAAGTTCAAAGGTACTTGCTGCATTTATGTAAAATTTTTTTTTATATTTAAATGAATTATATGAAAAGGTCTAAATTTGTAATTGTATTTTAGAAATACATTTATTGCATATTTTGCGTTTATAAGCTTTTCTATTAGGTATATAAACTAACCATTTAAAATATTGCAATTTTGAAAAATTTGGATTATTAAATATATTATGCTTTGATTCTTATCACAAAATTTAATAATTAGAATTTTTTCATTTTGCAATTGAATTAGAATAAATATATTTTCATTTATTTCAAGTTTTTTTATTTGTTAATATTTTTAAAAAAATAAATTAGGAAGAATTTGTAATGGTTTTTAATAGATAATGTAATTAGAAAATGTTTTTAGTATTATAAAGTTAATTTGGGTAGCTATGTCTTACGATCAAATTAGTAACAGCTTTTATGGTGTTAAAATGACTTATGGTTATGTCATTTAATTTGAACCAAATTGGTGTAGGGTATTTCTAAGTCGGTTGCACCGACTGACTGTTTCTTTATTTGTTCATAATATCATTTGTATTACATTTACACATAACTATGTGCAACAAAATTTCAAAAATGCATAGTTAACTTTTTTATTTGGTTGATTTTTAAATTAAAATTATAATTTAACAACCGGTTTAACGTTTTTTATAATACTAAAATTAACTTTATAATACTAAAAACATTTTCTAATTATTTTATCTATTCAAAAATATTCAAAATTCTTACTAATTTACCGATTTAAAAATATTAACAAATAAAAAAACTTGAAATAAATGATAATATATTTTTTTAATGTAAAACATAATTAAAATTTTAATATTTTAATTCTTTTAATTTGAAAAATTTTGGTTTGATTTAATTTATAGATTTATAGGAATCCTATTTAGTTTTCCATGAAATATGACGTGATCCAGGATCAAGGTTACAGGTATGGAAAAATTTAATTTTCAGATTGAAATTTGGGATTAGAATTGGTTAATTCTCATCTTTTACAATTATCAGAAGGAATGTGGAGAACTTCTGTTATAAATACGTATACAATCATAACGCTACTGTTATCTTTGTCACCAATTTTCATTAAACTAAAAGTTATTCAAAAGAAATATTAATCTAAAGGTTTATATAATTTGATGGATTTTAATATAAACTAAAAAAATTAATGCTTTATAATGCAAATTTTTAAAAATTAAAATTAATTTAAACTCCTAGTATGTATTCCTAGTACCAATAGAAAAGCTTATAAATTCTAAACATGCAATAGATGTATTTCTAAAATACAATGATAATTAAGTCTAAATTTTGGGGACACAAAAGAAATAAGAAAGAATACCGTTATTACAAATTTAAAGCTCCTATATTTATTTCAAATCACTATCTTTATTAATTTCGAAGATATGCTTTAGCGTCCGAAGATATGCGTTGTGTGGGTGGTCTCCGACACACTTCATCAATTGGCCCCAAATTCAAGGACACTAAGGAAATAGGAAGAGAAACCCTTGTGCAAAATTTGGAGGCTCTATCTTCCCTAGTTTCGAAATTATGCTTGTTTGGCCTAAATTCGATCAAAAGCTTCTAGGATCCGATTCCATGGTCTGATCCCGACCGCACGAGTTACATAATATTATGTTGACATAATGAAGCATGACATATGCGTTGGCATAATATAGTAACTCATTCACCTTTCCTTTAAGTATTTTATATTTTTGCAATACAGGAAATGCAATTTCCTGGTCAATTAATTTTATTAATAAATGTTAAAAAACATTATTTTGATGATCTAGCATTAAGTTAATTAAAACATATTAATTTAAGTAAGTATATATTAGTATAATTTTGTAATAATAAAGACAGTCTTAAGACAACACCAAAAAAAATTAAGTCTTTTTATTTTCGCTCTAAAGTAAGCGAAATACATAATTGGCGCAGTCGGAAACGGAATTCAATCAGAAGATTGAATTAAACGAATCGAGAAACTTTTATCCGAAGATAAAATAAATAAAAAAAAAAACAAAAATTAAAGATTGTGTTGTATATACATAATATATACATATATATGTAGATATATTTTGGAATTCATTTTTGACAATAAAATAATAACCAAATAAAAAAGAAAATAGTATATTGCTATATAATAAAATTAACAATTAAATACAAATTTAACAATTAAATATACTAGTAAAAAAGGCTGTCGGACGACAGGTATAATTTTAATTTCTCTTTTTATATATATTCTTTTTTCCTGCTATTGCGTTACTGAATCTATAAAAGGAAATTCGTTACTTAAAGAACATTAAGTTAACATTATAATAGTTTGTTTTAGTTTTGTAAGTGATAATAAAATAGAATTATACATACTAAAGTGTAAAAAATTTCTTTATACGTTTTTATTAAAATTTTCTGTATCTATCTGTTAACAGATTTCTCATACGTTTTGATTTTTTTTTTTTTTCTGTTCATAATATACATTTTATAAGTTTCATTTTTGCTTTCTCTTTTGTATGTAAGTATTTGTAATTAGACGTATGTTACATGTGTGAATAACACTTAACATTAACATAATGCAACAGCAGCAGCGTCTTTTATTATATTTATAAAAAATAAAAACTACAAATTGTAGTTAGTTATTAGTTCTGTAAGTGATATTTAAATAAAAGTATACATACTGAAATGTAAAAAATTTCTTTATACGTTTTTATTAAAATTTTCTGTATCTACGTATTAACAGGTTTCTCATACGTTTTGATTTTTTTTTTTCTGTTTATAATTTACATTTTATAGGTTTCATTTTTTCTTTCTCTTTTGTATGTAAGTATTTGTAATTAGAAGTATGTTACATGTGTGAATAACACTTAACATTAGCATAATGCAACAGCAGCAGCGTCTTTTATTATATTTATAAAAAATAAAAACTACAAATTGTAGTTAGTTATTAGTTCTGTAAGTGATATTTAAATAAAAGTATACATACTAAAGTGTAAAAAATTTCTTTATACGTTTTTATTAAAATTTTCTGTATCTACCTGTTAACAGATTTCTCATACGTTTTGATTTTTTTTTTTTTCTGTTCATAATATACATTTTATAAGTTTAATTTTTGCTTTCTCTTTTGAATGTAAGTATTTGTAATTAGAAGTATTTTACATGTGTGAATAACACTTAACATAACATTGGGCACGCTGGTCAGCAGCAGTTTGTCTTTTATTATATTTAGATATAAATAATTAAGAAAATAAAACTATAAATTCTAATATATGTACAATATTTTAAAGTGTTATTGCAAACAAAACTTATCAATTAAAATACAAATATAATATAAATTAATATTCCTTATCTTTAAATTAAAAATCCATAACACTATATTAGCAGTGTAAAAACAGTGAAAAGAACCTTTTATGAAAAACAATACCAGAAATTTAATTTTTGATAAAAACAGAAATATCATGGCAACTAACCAACTAACGGAAGACCAAAAAGATCAAATCATGCAGCAACTAGAACAATAAATACAACAGTGTCAAGCACTTATTCAACAACTGCAACTACAAGTTCAACAACAACAAGTTCAACAACAACAACAACAAGTACAACAACAACAACAAGTACAACAACAACAAGTACAACAACAAATTCAACAAAGCAACGAAGAGCAAAATTTTCTGAGCATACTTTAACACAGTTCAGACATCTTAAACCATTTAATGGTTCACCAGACTACAGTTTGTCATCTTTTATTAAGAGTGTTGAAGCTACACTTTCTCTTTGCGGAAATAACACTCAGTTATACCAGTTTGCGATACAGATAGTAAGAAACGAAAAAATACAAAAAGAAGCAGGAAAATGTGTCCAGCAGCTTGGTGAAAGCGCTAGTTGGGACGAAATAAAATCAAAACTGCGGCAGAGTTTTCATCCTCAAAAATCCTACTCAGAATTGTTTAACTATTGTAGATACATAAAGGTTAGTAATTTAAGAAACTTATTTGAAGAGTTTAGGAATGTAAGTTACGAATTAAATGAAATTTATTATTTAGATGATAAGAAACCAGAAATTTATAAGCCAGAAAACGTAGATAGGGATTTAACAGAAATTTTATTAGAAAAAATAGATTGTACTATTAGAGCTCATATTCAAGAAAATATGAGGATGTTAAATATTTACAATAAGTTTAGTAAACTAAGATAGTTAGATGATAATAGGACAATAGATTTTAATCACAGAAAATTAAATAATAAAAATAACATGTTATATAAAAGTTTAGTAGAATATCTGAACAAAATAGAAATAAAGAATTCGAACTTTCTACAAATAGAAATACAAATAATAGTTTCAGAAGAAATACAATTGTTCATGAAAATAATAACATTAATAATAACGATTATCTTAATAAAGACAACAAAATTTTGTCACAAATTGAAAAACCCAAATTTAATCCTAATAATTCACAACGTTCGAGACAAACAAATATTTCCAATCCAAGCAGAAATATAGAAATATTTTTTATAGTTAGTAAAAATATAGAAGAAAATGTATTAGGATTTACAACAGTTAATGATAGAATAAGTTACATAAGATTAAAAGGTTAATTTAACAATATTACAATAATTATAAACGCATATGGACCAACTGAAAATGCAGATGAAAATGAAAAGGATGCTTTCTATGAAAATCTTGGAGATGTTTGTGAAACAATAAATAATTATGACACGATAGTACTCATGGGAGACTTTAAAGAGAAGCACATATAAATCCAAAGATTGGAAGAGAAGCACATATAAATAAAATCGCAGGAAAATTTTCATTACACGCTATTACAAACAATAATGGCGCAAGATTGTGTCAATTAGCGTGCGAACAAGATATGCGCGTCAGAAGTACGGCCTTTGAACGGAAAAATATTTACAAAGGCACATGGAAAATACCGGGAACAAATGAAGTAAATCAGATTGACCATATACTAGTGTCAAAAAGATGGGCAACATCAATAATAAACATCACAACATGCCGCGGAGCCAATTGCGACAGCGATCATTTCCTTGTTGTTGCAAAAGTAAGGCAAAGAATATCAAATATTGCAAAAAAGGGTGTAGTAAAAAGAGTGAAATGGGATAATGTTAAGTTTAAGGAAACTGATTTAAAAGAACAATTCCAAAGTGAAATAAGAACAAAAATAGAGTCCCTAGAAGGTACAAATGAAACTATAGATGGAAAATGGTCGCAAATAGAAGAAAGTTTAATTACCGCAGCGAGAGAAGTTATAGGAAGAAAGCGACCTGAAAGAAATTCTGAATGGTTTGATGAAGAATGTGTACCAGCATTGGAAGAGAAGAATAAAGCTAGAGAAAAGACATTACAGAATAACACAAGAGCAAATATAATGCAATTCATCGAAAATAGAAGAATATCTACAAAAATCTGTCGTAGGAAAAAGAAATTAATGATGAGAAACAAAATAATTGAAATCCAGAATGAGCAAGATCAAAACAATGTAAAACGGTTTTACGAAAAAATAAAAAAAGAAACCAGAGGCTTTCAACCAAGGTTAGTAGCCTGCATGGACAAAGACAATAAAATATTGTCAGAAGAAAACGAGGTTTTAAATAGATGGTCCGAATACTTCAAAGATCTGTTAAATATAAACGATATAAGTGCAGAAATTAACAATGATATAATGTACAAGGTTGAACCTAAAGACATACCACCATCAGCAGAAGAAATTAGTGAAGCAATGAAATACCTCAAGCGTAATAAAGCGCCGGGTGATGACCAAATAACAACGGAGTTATTACAAAATGGCGGGGAATTTTTACATGATAGAATTCACAGATTAATAGTTGAAATATGGAGCAATAAAGCTATGCCTAAAAAATTAAGTGTAGGATTAATATGCCCCATACACAAGAAGGGGAACAAGTTAAACTGTGAAAATTACAGGGGAATAACGCTGCTAAATTGTGCATATAAGGTTATGTCAAATGTTTTATATGAGAGATTAAAACTTATATATGAAGAACAAGTCGGAGAGTACCAGAGTGGTTTTAGAAATGGCAGATCGACAATAGATCAAGCATTTCTGGTTAAACAAATCATGGAGAAATGCTACGAGTATAATGTAGATTTGCATATGATATTTATAGACTTCAAGCAAGCATTCGATATCGTTAACAGAAAAGAAATTCCGAAGACCTTATTGAAACTGGGCGTGTCCAAGAAGTTGGCTGGTCTTGTAACGATGACAATGCAAAATTCCACAAATAAGATATTAATACAGGACTCTACATCAGAAAAATTTATTAGTACAAGCGGTGTACGACAAGGGGACGCTCTTTCAGCAATAATTTTTAATATGCTTCTGGAATATGCAATAGGTAACATGGATTTGGGTGGTAATATATTCATGAGAGAGTATCAGATTATAGTGTACGCAAATGATATTTTTATTATTGTAATAGAAATGAAGAAGAAATGTTAAGAATATTTGAAAGAAAGATATTTAGAACTATTTATGGTCCGATACGAAATGAAAACGCCGAATACCGTAGAAGGCACAATTCAGAATTATATGCGCTAGCAGAGAACGAGGACATTGTAAAACATATAAAGTCCAGTAGATTAAGTTGGGCGGGGCATGTCATCAGAATGGCGGAAAATAGAACACAGTACAAAATTTATAATGCTAGACCATTA
Source organism: Dolichopus griseipennis (assembly GCA_963082915.1). Lineage (NCBI taxonomy): Eukaryota > Metazoa > Arthropoda > Insecta > Diptera > Dolichopodidae > Dolichopus > Dolichopus griseipennis. Next base: position 87,065,643 of record OY720442.1, read on the forward strand.
CTTAACAGAGCAAGAGGTAGGCCTAGAAGCAGATGGGAAAATAACATTGAAGACGATACCAGAAAACAAGGGGAAATAAACTGGAAAGCCACCGCGAGAAACAGAGATGAATGGAGAAAGATAGTGAAGGAGGCTAAAACTCACCAGGAGTTGTAACGCTAAAAGATGATGATGAAGCAGAAATATCAACAACTCTAATCAAAGCCGTAGAGTAACCAGTCTTCCTCGGAACTCGTAATTTAGAAAATATAGAAATCTTAATAATCAAGTTCAAACTTATTATAGCAATTATTACAATGATAGTCCAGACTCAATGGAAATTGGAAATTTACAGGGAACTACCGAAAATTTTCAAGAAGAGCCTCGGAAACAAACTTACAAATAATTTATTTAACAATATATAACCAAAAAATTAAATGCTTAATAGACACAGGGTCTAGTACAAGTGTTATTAATCCTAAGGTTTTGAATAACTCTGTTCAAACTAAATTGGAAAAACCTTTGTATTTTAGCACTATTAACGGAACTAATAAAATATTTACTGAAATAGTCACCCCAATTCCAAAAGAATTCGAAACTTTTGGAAGAATTTCATGGAAGGTAATAGAGTTAAATGGTAGGAGATATGATGCAATTGTAGAACAAAACATCTTAGTCGCTCTTAAAGCTAAAATTAATCTTGACCAAAAATATATAGAAATTAAAAACAACAAAATCCCTTTTATTGACAATATTTATCCATTTGACATTTCTAACATAAATACCTTAGAATCTAGTTAAAAATTTTTTAAACAAATTAAATTTAAGCAATGTAAACAACGATGAAAGAAATAAATTGTTGAAAATTTTGAAAGGATTCAAAAATTTATTTTTTAAAGATGGAGTTATCTTATCCTTTACTCATGAAATTCAGCATGATACAATAACAACTACAAATGACCCAATCTATTCTAAGATTTATCGGTATCCAAAAATCCATGAACAACAAATTGAACGTCAAATAATCGAAATCAGGGAATTATCACGGAAAGCAATTCTCCTTATAATAGTCCACTTTGGATTGTACCGAAAAAAATAGATAATTCAAACGAAAACAAATGGAGAATTGTGATAGACTACCGAAAATTGAATGAAATTACTACAAGTGACAAATTCCCAATTCCTAATATTGAAGCAATATTAGACAAATTGGGAAGGTCACAATATTTCACAACTCTCGACCTAGATAAAGGCTTCCACCAAATTTTAGTTAGGCCTGAAGATAGAAAAAAAACAGCTTTTTCAACTCCTTTTGGCCATTTTGAATATACAAGAATGCCATTTGGATTGAAAAATGCTCCCGCCACATTTCAAAGATTAATGAACTCAGTATTAAGAGAGTTTATTAATAAAATTTGTGTAGTGTATCTAGATGACATACTGATTTTCAGTACATATTTGGAACAGCACTTTACTAATATGACTAAAAGGTTTTTAGGTTTGACTGGGTATTATAGAAAATTTATAAGGGATTATGCAAGAGTTGCCTACCCAATTGTCAAATATTTAAAGAAAAACACAAAAATAAATACGAAAGATCCTAATTACATTGATGCTTTCGAAAAATTAAAAGATGTTATTACGGATTACCCAATATTAAAAATTCAAATTAGCTATTAGCAAGTAATTTTGCTATAGGGGCTGTTCTATCTCAAGATGGACATCCTATTAGTTTTGCATCCCGAACACTAATTGAACATGAAAAAAATAACCCTACAACTGAAGAGCTTTTAGCAGCTGTATGGTGAATTAAATATTTCAGACCGTACCTGTTCGGTAGACAATTTGATTTACTTACTGATCACGGGCCTATAAAATGGCTACAACTTAAAAATAAAGGTAAAGATATTAACCCAAGATTACAAAGGTGGTTAATTCAATTAGGAGAATGTGACGCCAAAATTGAATACATTAAGGGTAAAGAAAATAAAATAGCAGATTTTCTCAGTAGAATCGATGTTAATACTAACGAAATAAATTTATTTGAAAATTATAATAACTCAACTAGTACAAATTCGGTTCATGTTGATAGTAATGAATCTTTAGCAACCATTCACTCTCAAGAGGAAAATTTGGTACAACATATACCAATTTTAGAAACGGTTGTTAATCGTTTTAAAACTCAAATTATCTTAGTAGAACAAAAAGAAAAAGATCTAGAAATAATTTTCGATAAGAGAAGAATTTACATAGAAAGAAACAATATTCCTAACAATGTAAGTAATATAATCCGAAGATATATTAACATTGGAAAAATTGGAATATATTCAGAACTTGAAGACCATATCTATATAAATTTCAACCAAAAATTATCGAAATGTATCCTAACAATAATAAAATAAAATTTGTCAAATGCAGTTATTTTGCCAAGGATATGAAGAACGAAGAAGAAGCTTTAGAACAAATATCTCTATTCCATAAAAGAGAATCTGGTCATGCTGGTATAATAGCCAATTATGAAAGTATCAAGCATAAAATATTTTACCCAAACTTAAAAATCTTAATACATAAAGTAGTAAATAACTGTGAAACTTGTACTGCAGGGAAATACGATAGAAATCCGATCAAAAAGAAATTTGAAATTACCGCAACACCAGTGGAAATTAACGAAATAATTCACGTTGATATCTATGTAAATTCTAAACACTCTTTCATTATTTTTATAGACAAATTTTCCAAACATGCTATTGGTTTTTATCTGGAAAAACGCTTATAAACAAATTTCGACAGTATATAATCCAATAAAAGGAAAAATGAAAAAACTTTTTTGTGACAATGAATTTAACAGTATAAATATAAAACAGTTTTGCAAAGATGAGGGAATAATAGTTCATTTCGTAAAGCCTAATAACCATACAGGAAATGCAGACATAGAAATTCTTAGTATATTACAATATTACAATAGTACTTATCATTCGACAATTAAAGCTACTCCATTCGAAGTAGAAAATAACAAAATAGACAAAAAAATTTTTAAAAATATAATAAAAGACATGAAAACAAAAAAAATTAAAAAAAACCAGAGAAAATTATACAGAAACTAGACAATTAGGATTTATTAAAAACTATGCTAGCCTTAGACATAAAGAGCAACCAAAATTTTGAAAATATCCTTTACAAAATATTCATGAAAACAACATTAAAAGACCAATAAAATTTTCAGATCAAAACAATACTACTCTGGATAATAATTCTTTGGATACTTCCAATAACATCATCAACAATGATAGTGGAACACTTGAAATCTGAAATGGGATATGTCAAAATTAAGGTCGATGAAATAGAAATTGTAAGTAATTTTGACATAATCCTTCACATTGTGTACCCATCTGAAATTTTAAAGTTAGTCGATAATTTAGAAACAATAGCTTCTACTTTAAGATTAGAAAGCAATAAAATATTTGCATTACAAAAGTTAGAAAACCATAGGAATAAAATAAAAACAATAATTCCTCATAGATCTAAAAGAGGACTTATAAATTTTGTAGGCTCTGCAACTAAATGGTTATTCGGAAATATGGATGATGATGATAGGCAAAGTATTGAAAATCACCTTAAAATTATCGAAGAAAATAATCATAAATTAATAGAAAACTCTAACAAACAAATTAAAATTAATAACAACTTCAATAAAACATTAGAAACTATCAAATTATCTCTAGAATCAGGACGTAAACAAATTGTAGATAAATTAAATAATATTCAAAAAACAGAAAACGAGATTATTGAGAACTCTTTATATTTAAATCTTATGCTTAAAATAGCTTCCGTTAAAGAACAAGTTGAACATATTCAAGAAAACATTGCATTTAACATTGCATCAGCAAGAATAAATATACTTCATCCAAATATTTTAAGTAATGATGAAATTATCAGTTACGACATCGACTTTAAAAAATTAATGAATATTAGATTAGGGGTAGCCAAACTTTCCAATGATACTATTATTTTTACCATTAAAATCCCTACAAACAGCTCAATTTTTGATAAAAAACTTCAACTTCCGATTCCGAATTTAGAAAATATGGAAATATATCAAGAAATAGAATATATAATTAAAAATAAAAACAAAACTTATACATATGAAGATAATAAATCTCTCAAAGAACTAAAACTTAGCAAAAATTGTATAATTAGGAAAAATTGTAATTTAATTAAAGTAAACAGAGAAGAAGAATACATAGTAATTTTAAAAAATATAAAAAATAAGAAATAAAAAAGCACTTGTGACGAAAAAGAAATCATATACAAGGTATATACAAGGTATCACATACAAGGTACTAATTATTTTCTAACTTATTATAATTGTTCAGTTCAAATAGAAAACAATATTTATAGAAGTAACATTAAGTGATTTATTTATAAGTATGTAATACCACAAAATGAAAATTTTAACTTCACAATTAACAATAATATTAATTTTGAGAAAATTATAAGTAACCAGGAAGAAAATATTAAAGAAATAAAGGAACTAAAATTTCAGAAAATTGTTAGCTATAACTGGAAAATTTCACTATTTGTATTCGTAGCCGCAATAATAAAAATATCTTTACCTGTCTTTTATTGTTATTTTAAAAATTATAAAAACTTCAAAAATAAAATATCAATGGTTCAAAAGAATCTTGAAATAGAAACGGGAAGAGTCACGTCATTAGTTGATAACCAATTAGACACAAACTCTAACACAAAAAATAACATACCTACATCAACAAATGACAATGACCCTAAAAATTACCCAATTTCATAAGACAGAAATATAATGCATAAAACCATTAATTAAAAAGAAAAAGAACATTTTTTTGTTGCATTAAAATAAATAAAGTCAGTAACAAAAAAAAAAACAAGTAAAGAAACAGTCAGTCGGTGCAACCGACTCAGAAATACCCTACACCTATTTGGTTCAAATTTAATGAGATATCCATAGGCCATTTTAACACCATAAAAGCTGTTATTAATTTGATCGTAAGACATAGCTAACCAAATTAACTTTATAATACTAAAAACATTTTCTAATTACACTATCTATTAAAAAATATTTTCTATATTGTATATAATACAAATTCATACTAATTTATCTATTTAAAAATATTAAAAAACAAAAAAACTTGTTATAAATGAAAATATATTTATTCCAATTCAATTACAAAATGAAAAAATTCTAATAATTAAATTTTGTGATAAAAACCTAATCAAAGCATAATATATTTAATAATCCAAATTTTTCAAAATTGCAATTATTTTAAATGGTTAGTTTGTATACCTAATTTGCGTAATAAAAGCTTATAAACGCAAAATATGCAATAAATGTATTTCTATAATACAATTATAAATCTCGACCTTTTCATATAATTCATTTGCAGCAAGTATCTTTGAACATAGCTGAACCACTACAATTAAGTCTAAATTTCGGGTACACATAGGAAATAGGAAATATATTCTTTGGCTTCCAAAATTATACTCGTTCGGCCTGAAATCGATCAAAAGCTTCTAGAATTCGAACTCATTGATCAAACTCGATCAGAACCAATTCCCATTGTACTTTCATGACTAGTAACCTTGAGTTTAAATTTCATCAAAATAGCGGTATTATTTTTTTAGTTATGGTGTTTTTAAGATATATGTTTGTTAGCTTTTCAAAAGTTCCAGAACCCAAAACCATGGTACGATTTTGCCCATATGCAGTTCCCGTCATACTTTCAATACTAGTTAACCCTTGTACACAATTGGAACGTTCTATCTTAATTTTAAGTTACTAGTTTTATTAATTTCGATGATAAGCTTTTACACATTGGGGGGTCTAAGAGAGGTACTGAACCACCACTCCAAGTGATCCAAAATTAGAGGGACACGCAGGAAATAGTAAAGAACACCTATGTGCCAAATTTGAAGCTTCTACATTTGTTTCAAGTTACTATCTTTATTAATTTCGAAAATATGCTTTAAGGTCCTCGGAACTCAGTGGCTGGTCCCCAATCACTACTCCAATTGGGCTCAAATTTCAAGGAGACTAAGGAAATCGAAACGACATCCTGATACCAAATTTGGAGGTTCTATCTTCATTGGTTTCGGAATTATGCTAGTTTGGGTTATATTCGATCAAAAAGTTCTAAGTTCCGAACCCATTGTCCAATCCTCACCGTAAGCAATCGCCGCCGTAATTTCATTACCAATAACCTACAGCACAAATTTCAAGAAGATTGCGTCATTAGTTGTTGAGTTATAGTAATTTTTTATATATGTTCGTTAGCCCTGAAACCGATTAAAGGGTTCAGAACCCGAACCCTTGGGCTTATTTCGCCCTTATGAAGTACGCGCTGTACTTAAAGTACTAGTTAACCCTTGTACACAATTTGAACGTTCTATCTTAATTTTAAGTTACTATTTTTAGTAATTTCGATTATAAGCTTTTAAAACTTGGGAGGTCTGAGAGGGGTATTGAACCACCACTCCAATTGATACCAAATTAGGGGACACGCAAGAGATAGTAAAGAACCAAATTTGAAGCTACTACATTTTTTCAAGTTGCTATCTTTATTAATGTTAAGGATATGCTTTAAGGTCCCCGGAACTCAGTGGCTGGTCCCCACCCACTACTCCAATTGGGCTCAAATTTCAAGGAGACTAAGGAAATCGAAACAACACCCTGATACCAAATTTGGAGGTTCTGTCTTATTGGTTTCGGAATTATGCTCGTTTGGCCTAAATTCGATAAAAAAGTTCTAGGTTCCGAACCCATGGTCCAATCCCGAACTTACGCAATCCCCGCAGTAGTTTCATTACTAGTAACCTACAGCCCAAATTTGATTTTATCGAGATTTTTTATATATGTTCCTTCGATCGATTAAAAGGTCCAGAATCCGAACCCATGGGCCGATTTCGCCCATATGCAATCCCCGCCGTACCTTCAGTCCTAGTAACCTACAGTTAAAATTTCATCAAGATAGCTCCATTATTTTTTGAGTTATCGTGCCTACGGACGGACGGACGGACATGGCTATATCGACTCAAGAGGTAACGCTGATCACAAATATATATACTTTTCCATATCTAGCTCGCTTCCTTTAGGTGGTTACAAACACCATACCAAAGTTAATATACCCTTTTACCTATTCTATAGGTGTAGGGTATAATAATTGACCTATATATTTTTTAAGAATGTGGATTTTAATAACAATGTCATAATTTTTATTTTATAAGTGTATTTTGTTTTGTAAACAAAAAAAAAAAATAAAAAAAAAATTTTTCATTATCAATTTCAAATTTTTCAAGTTTAAGTTCACATTTAATGTATGTTATTTAGAATTAACAAAATGAAATTTAAAACAAAAAAAAAAAAAAAGTATTTTTTAAGAATAAAATTATTTTTATCGCAAATTATCATATTACCTAATTTTTTAAGTTGACACAGTTGTAAAAACAAAAATTTTTTAATTGAAACTTAAAACTTAAGAAAAATTTTATAAAAAAAAAAAAAAGAAAACAAATTTAAATAAAATTTAGAAAAATTTTTAACTATATCTAGCTTAGAATTAAGTATATATTTTTATAATCATGATTCAATTTTTAAGTAGTAATAATTTTAATGTAAATAACCATAATTTTAAGACTCAGGAGAGTCTCAAATTTAAGAGGGGAGAAGTTACATAATATTATGTTGAAACTCATTCACCTTTCTTTTAAGTATTTTATATTTTTGCAATAACAGTAAATGCAATTTCCTGATCAATTAATTTTATTAATAAATGTTAAAAAACATTATTTTGATGATCTAGCATTAAGTTAATTAAAACATATTAATTTAAGTATATATAAGTATAATTGTTGAGATTTCGTTACTTTGGATATATGTTCGTTAGCCCTTTGACTGATGAAAAGCTTTAGAAACCGAACCCATGGACTGATCTCGCCCATATATAATCCCCACCGTACTTTCAGTATTAGTAACCTTCAGTTAAAATTTCATCAAGATAGCTCCATAAGTTGTTGAGTTATGGTGCCCACGGACATCGCTAAATCGACTAATTTTTTAATGCAAAATATATTCATAAAAAAAATCAAAGCAATCTTTAATTTTCGAATTTCGAAAAAAAAAAAAAAATTTCTATTCTCCTGTTGTTCTATATTCTTCTATTTCTAAAATTTTGTTTTAGAAAAAACATACAAAAATAAACATATTCTATTATATTCTTTAATCATGAATAAAAAATAAGTAGGTATTGCCCTAATTATTTAGTGTGTGAAGTTTTTATAATAATTCGAAATGTGAAATTTTTATTTTACATGTCAGCAAGGTTTCGCCAACTCTTGTGTATTATATAAATTATATGATTTTCAATCAAAACAAGGCGCTGCTTATATGAACATACGAAAATATAGCAAACAAAAAATTATTTTAAATTTATAAATTTTTTTTTAAAAAGTTAAAGGCCAATTTTCATTACGGCAGTTTCCTGGGCAAAAGTTAGAGCATAGGCAGAAGATACAAAAATACTATTTGTGCGACAAAGAAAAAACGATAAATTACTGGGAGAAACATATAAATTACTTGGAGAAACATCCATTTTCCTTAGCCAAGTATTAAGAGAGCGCCATAATCCATGTCAAAAAGATGTTCTCTTAGGTCTTTTTCCTATAAAGTTGCTACTACATACAAAAAAAAAGTGTATTCTACACAAAAATTTTTTCCATACTATTACATATTTTTATGGATACATGACATTTGAATTTTGTAAACAAACAAGAGAATGTAAACAAAGAAAAAAAACATTTTATATTATGAATGAAATTTTTATTTAAAATTATTTGCAATTGATTAAAATTTTATTATTTATTTTAAATTAATAAAATTTTAACTTTGAATTGAAAAATTCGCGAAATATAAATTTAAAAATTAAAAAATAAGGTTATGTAATTTATTTTTTTCAAAAGATATAAAAAAATTTTAATATAAATTTAATCATTTTACTCTTTCTCTCCTATTGAGAGTATACTATATACCTCTCTCTCTAAAGTCAAGTTTCCTGGGCAAAATTTTCTCATGAAAACCTGCCTTAAATCGTCAAAATTGTATTATTGCATACAGATATATATATATATAAATACATTGATTAACTTACAAACAAAAAAAAAGAAAAACCAAAACAAAAATAAACGAAAATGAGTATATAAGCATGAGTATATATTTACTTTACGCTAAAATACGATCAACGATGATCAACTAAATATTACGATATTAAAAAAACTAACGAAAATTTTTGTTCTGAATGAATACTCTTTATATTTAGTTACTTTATGATCCATTTATGATTCATAAACAATTCATTGAAAAACAAAAATACAGTAATTACACAAAATTTCATAAAAAATAAATTTTATAAACCAAAGTAAAAATAAAATAATGAAGTTTACAGTAAAGTAAATGGATACATATTTACCTAGTAATATGTATATAAAATAATAAATATCTATTTCTAAATGTAAATTTTTTTTAATATTTAAATTTAAGAACTTTTATTTAATTTAAATCGGATGTAAAATCGTTCTTAAAAAGTTTAAATATGTTAACTTAAAAATCGGCTAAGCCGTAAAATTATATATTATTTTGTAGACCAAATTATATAAATAATAAAAAGGATGCCCTGCAAAATTACCATCGTTATGGGACAGGCAGGGGAAGTAAAAATCAACAAAAAACAATATGGGAGGACAACTTTAATATTGTAGGGTGAAATATGAGCTCCAACTTTTGTATATGAACAGTCTTGCAGTCCTTAGTAGATTTATGAACATTTCAAGTGGTAAAAACAAAAATTGGATTCAAATTTTCCTTTGAAACACTGCTCCATAACGGATAGATCGTTCGTTGTAATATGCTTACTTTCTACAAACTAAGCCATAAAATCACAACTTTATGTTGGAATATGTTTACGAACAGTAGGTAGGTACATGAATTTTTAAACATCATAAAAGGAGAAATAGCAAACTCAATGAAAACTCAAAAAAAATCAATGTGTTCAGGTCAATTTAATTAACAAAAAGCAAGGATTACCTACACTTTGAATGAAACCGCATACAGACATGCATATGTCATACCTATTTCTCTAGGTGTTTTTGCTATCTTTTTTGTGTATATATAAAGTTATATTATAATTATTTTGGTTTAGTATATCTTAATAGTACAATTAAACCTATATAGATATTATGTAGCCCATACACCACTGGATGAACCAGGTTTTCAAATTGGTCGCGGGCATGTTTACAAACCTTACCATACACCATCCAACCTACCATCGAATCATCATTTAATATTTTTTTTTTTTGTTTTGTAAAATATGTTAAATGTCAAAAAAATCTGATAATTTAAAATTTTAATTTTTAACAGTTTTTATTTAAATATATAGTTGTGTCTTTTTAATTTTTTTCTTCTAAAATAATGATATTTAACCTTGTTTTTATATTTTAAAATATTTTAAAACAACTTAATTTTCTAATTATTTGAAATTACCTATTTACTTAATTATTTGCAATTTTTTACTTTATAGGTAGTTTTCTAATTTTTTCAAATCGGAATATCTCAACGTTCTTTCGTGTCAAAAAATGAAAAACAGGAAAAAAAAAAGAAAACAAAATGACATTTACGACGTGCCCATGCACGATACAACTAAAATGCAAACCAAAGACTCCGCCCACAAAAAATCAAAATTTTTTGATTTTCTTCCAACCAACTTTTCAACCTTAAAAATGGTCTTTCAACTTGCACTTACACGATTAAACTTCGCAAGTACGGTACCAAGTTGAAAACCCTGTCCATCGTGTATGGCCAGCATTAGAAATAAAAATTATTCATTCCCAAAATGATAGTAAAAATTAGTGTTTCTTTGTATTACTTACTTTATGAATTTTTTTTTAATTTCACGAAAAAAACATGTTCAGGTGTAAAAGTACTACCTATATACGCAAGAAAAATGAAACCAGACATGCTGACGCCAAAAAAAACCGGCAAGTTAAATACAAATCTATATTTTTTATCTTATTATAATGTTCATTTTACTTTTAATACGCTTGTGTTTTTTCTTACATTTAATTTGAGGGTTCAATGCATATGTTTTGGTATTAATACACATACGAGCATGAAATAAAAGGGAATTTCAATAAATTTCATACTTTTGAGATTTTTAAATTCTTCTTTGTACAATATAGTTTAAAATTCAAGATATATATCTTGATACATATTTACGTCATACTTGATATATATTTTAAAAATTAACAACAATAAAGAACATCAGTTCAATTTTTTTACTCATTGCTTAAACATAAAATAAAATATGGGTAAATTAATACAAAAAAATTGCACGAAGGCTTAGTAATATATGCATACATATCTTCTATTTATTTGGAATTTTTGCAAATATAGGTATTACATGTACACACAACGCCTTATTTCACACATACGCACATATGTTTTTGTGAAAACACATCTATATAAATTAATAATAGTTTTTTTATACTTCCATACGCTTCTAAATTTTTTAATACTTAACGTTAATAATGTATGTATATTAACGTTATAATGTTTATATGCATGCACCCAAAATAAGGTGCTCATTAATGTAAAGAATTTATGTTTCTTCACCTAAAAATACATATGTGCAAGAAATTTTCTTTTATTAGTTATGTAAATTAATTAAACGTATTTTATTTTAACTATAATTTTGTTCATATTTCAATTAATTAACAATTAATCGAATTTGATAAAACTTACAATAAACACAACAAAATATAAATTTTAATCAAATATGGAATAGGTATTCAATAACAAAAAAGAAAGAAGAAAATTATCATAGTAAGTATAGTAACTATGCAAACGCTAATATATTTCTGTTTAGTGTGGTATTGTTTTCCTTAAGTAAGTCCATAATTAATATAATCCTAGGTGGGTAATTATTTAACTTAAACAAAATAAATTAAATTTAATTACAAATTCATTCAATAATTTTAAAAATATGTAATATATAAATTTTAAATTTTTTCTCTTTTGAGAATGTTTCAATACAATAGAAATTAAATAATAACTTAACATTTTAAATATTTATAATTTTGTGAAATAATTTGTTTGTATTGGATAAATAATTAAATTTGTTTACACGTTGAAAACATTGACGCTTCGTCAATGGTGAGAACATTTTGAATATAAATTCGAGACCAAATCATATTAATCTAGAACTACCTACCTATTTGTTAATTTATCTCGCATTTTATATGTATAGTACATTAGTACGTTTCATTTTACAATTTGTATGAAGTGAAAATTTGTTTTGTTTAAGTCTAATGGATACCTACCAATTTTAACATGTTCTAAGAATTAAAACTTTCAAAATTTAGTTTTCATACTTTATGATCGTATCATAATTATGTAAGTGTACATAATTTTTTCTTACTTTTTGAAAACGGAATTTTTGTTTATAAACCATAATTTTATTTAAGCTAAAAAATAAATATATGTACATAGGCAGGTACCTATTACATGAAACTAATTTTATTTTACTTTAGTTGAAGACTAAATTTATATGTATATTTGTGTATGTATTAATATTCTATTATATTTCTTAAAAAGTGCCTATATTAAAATACTTATACTTGATTTATACATTAAATGCTTATATATCATTATTTTATTATTTTTATAGGTATACTCACTTTCTTTTTGTTTATCAGAATTTTTTTTGGAGGAACAATTTGGCAAATGAAACCAGTTTTTTTTTATTTTATTTGATTGTCTTTATATTTATGCGATTTTTATCATTCTTTCTTTTTTAACATACTTATTCCGTTTCTCGTAATTTTTTAATACATATTTGTTTCTGATAAGATCTTATTATAGGTATAAAAGTTCATAAACATTTAGCGTATGCGTAACATGTTAAAATATAAATTAACACATGAACATAGTATTTTTACAAGAACGTGCTACTTAATTTATAATACCTATGTATCTTAAAATTAATATTTCACATAAAGATTTATAGATATTTAAAGATTTTTAAGTATACCTAACTAGGTATATCATGATAATAATATTTTAAATATTGCTATAATTAATATAATAGTGAAAACAGTAATATAATAAAAAACACTTAGTATTTAATAGGTATGCATTACAATTTCTTTCATTAATATTTTTTAAATACAGCCAGATAGGTACGTATTATTGGTATTATGTATTTACATATATTATAAAAAGGTACACAGAACTATTTAACTTTTAAGAATAGATTAATATAACTACGTGATTTGTAGTGTCATTTTCTACACTTTGAACTACCAAGGTAATTGGTTTTTTAAAAAAATTCTTACCGTAGAAATTTGTGCGAATCCTTAAAGACGTATTTGTAATTACTTATTGTTTAGACTAATTAAAAATTTTAAGTATCAAGCATTTTAAATTAACAATAATAACAAAATTTTAAAACGACAAGTTATATATCACCAACTAAATTGTAGTTTAAATTTTATAAAAAAAAAGATTTAAATTAAATATATATATATGTATATATATATATATATATATATATATATATATATATATATATATATATATATATATATATATTTAATTTAAATCATTTAAACACGTTATATATATATATATATATATAACGAGTATATACATTTATATGCAACGTATATATTCATATACATATATTATATATTTATGTATTATCTTAACTTATTGAAAATGAGTACTTATTTAATATTTTTTTCATAAAAACTTTTTAATTTTTTACATTTCATTTTATTTTCTTTTTACTTTGTACTTACTTACTTCATTAAAAAATAATGAAATAATCTTCCAATAAATTTAATTATTTATTTATAATTAATTCAATTAACTTTATTGATATTTTGATCAATCAACAATAAACAAAAATATTACATATAACAAAAAATAAACATTTTCTTCAACAAATTTATTTCGTGTTGTTAGAACTCAATTTAACAACCGTATACCGGAAAATACAAACTGCGAATGACTAAATAGGCAAGAGCTGATAAACGACAACCAACAAAATCAGCGTTGTTTATATATAATGTGTAATATGTATATTGTATTTTATTTATTGTATTGTGAATTGTGATTACGATCAGAGCTGCTGTTTTCTTGATAATTAGAGTTAACTGAACAGTAATCTTATGTTATGGATATTAAATGTTTTTTCATTGAATCAATGCTTAAAAATATAACTATATATTTGTATATGATTAGGCTTTAAATTAATTACATTCAATTATTGTATTTAAGTTAGTTTAAAATGAAAATTTATACTTTGTGGAAAACAACCAATATAATAATGCTTTGTGTGATTACATATTTATTTCGATGACAACACACTGCGAGTGATTTACTTTTAAGTTAATATAAGTTAATCCGTAAATATATCTTATTATATTAAAAGTATATAAAAATTTATACTTAATACATATTTACGAAACTATTTAAACGAAAAAAACCCTATAATGAAATATACTAAAAAAAAAACAAGAATCCAAATATAAGCAAAAACAAATGTAACTGGTGGTTAATTTACAAAAATTTTTTTTTTAATTTTATTTTTGCATTAAATACGAGTATGTGTGTTAAAATAGAAAGAGGAAAAAATAGTAAGAAACATTTTTTTTAACATAAAAATTTTGAATTTGTGTCACATATTTTAGAAAAATCTTTTCTAGGAATATGTTAAGCATTAAAATTGAATTAAACATGTTATACTAAATTTGTTAAAAGATAATTAATTATTTACTTTTATGTATTTCTTTAAATTAAAAATAATTTCAAATAATTAATATTTTTTATTTTATTGTTTTTTAATTGTATTAATCGAGTGCTAGCACTGATGAAGTTTGCATTTCATAGGCGAAATCCTGGTATTTGCAAAAATATACCTATAAATTTTATTGAAATTAAAAGGAAACTCGTTTATTAGCATATTTTCAAAAAATGTTGTAAAAATGTTCCTTTATAGCTTCGCTCTGTCCGTCCGTCCGTCAGTATATTTACAAAACTTTTACACCGCTTGAAATGGAGTAAAAAAATTTTAACCACGGGTAGATATTACAAAAAAAATAATTTCCGAGAAGAATTGTTTTTGTAGCCCCAAAAATGTGGGAACCTTCCCCATTGAAGGGCTACTAGGTCCTAAAAGTTAAAACTTTTATGTTTTTATAAAATAGTAACTTATTCACCAGTGTAAATTTTTCCAAAATTAAACATTAACATTGAAGCTCCAACATTATATTTCGCACTTGTTAACAGGTTTTCTTGAGTGCAAAAATTAGGTTCGAGTCACTTCTTTTTTTAAATAAATAAAACAAAAATTGATTTAACAACAAAAACTTAAATTTTATTTATATTTTACTTAAATTTTATTTATATAATAACTAGCAGATTTACCCGGCGTTGCCCGGAAGCTTGCAAATTGTAAAAACGCAAGCTTCAGCCAATTTTTTGAAATACTACTTTGCTTATAAATGAAGCCACAAAAAATATTTGTGGAGTTCCGTTAACCCATCGTGGCCCAACAGCTTTTTATAGGTTTTTTCGTTGCTTTGTTATATATATTAGAAATGATTTAACCGATTAACTTCAAATTTTGTATATTTGTTCTTCTTTGAAAATGAAGTTCAATTTACTAACAGACTTGGAAGTTGTTAACCCCTGTCGACCCGACGATTGTTCAAAAAAAAATTTGTAAGTAAATTACGTCCAATTTCTGAAAGTAGGTACAACTTCTTTGAATTAGGGGAATGCTTAAAAAAATGTTTTGTCGAGTTCTTTTAACCGATTGCGAAACAAAAACTTTAAAAAACAGTTTGAACTTTTAATTTAACTTCAAATTTTGTATATTTGTTCTTCTTTGAAAATGAAGTTCAATTTACTAACAGACTTGGAAGTTGTTAACCCCTGTCGACCCGACGATTGTTCAAAAAAAAATTACGTCCAATTTCTGAAAGTAGGTACAACTTCTTTGAATTAGGGGAATGCTTAAAAAAATGTTTTGTCGAGTTCTTTTAACCGATTGCGAAACAAAAACTTTAAAAAACAGTTTGAACGATTATCTCTAATTTTTCTATACATGGTGCTTCTTGAGAATTTGGTGCTCCTTAACGATAGAGTTGAGGATGTTAGGTTCCCGGCGAATAATGTTAACTGAATTAAAATGACTATTGGTCAAATGGGGATACTAAGTTTGCCATTATGTCATTATATTATGTAAATAGTAGTTATCTTGAATTGCCAACGTTTGAATAAAATATAGTCGATGGTTTAGAAAAGATTTAAAAATTTGCTTTTCAACTTATATTTTATTTAGTACTCACCTGAAAGTTGTAATATGCTCTTCCTCGTTTTTTTATGATTTGATGAGAGAAATGTAGGCTTATTTTTTGGAAAAACTGTTTTAAAATACTATGTTTTTAAGCATTATATATAAGAAATTGAATTTTTTGATTTTTAAATTTCATTTGAAGAAAACTGAAAATTTCATTGAATCTTTGTTCAAAACGCACAAACAGGTCAAAACCAAATTAACCATGTGGGTTTTAATTAAAATGTTGGTACAAAATTTTCAATAAAATACTTTTAATCGAATAAGAAAATAAAATTTATAGAAAACTTCATGGAGTCGTCGTGGAAAACGGGTTAATCGAATTAACTAAAACTTTTTGCAGCCTCTCTTTAGACTGCAAAATCAACCTGTAAAATTGGACACAAATCGGAAACACAAAATTTTTTGGAAGCCCGCCGGGCCGAAAGGGGTTAATTTATTCCAACCAACTTTATACCATTAATTCCGTTTAATAAGAAGAACATTCGTGCAAAATTTCAAGTTAATCGGTCAAACCGTTTCGACTCGACATCAAAAAAACGAAAAAGCTTAAAACGGCTCTGGA
Organism: Dolichopus griseipennis; assembly: GCA_963082915.1. NCBI lineage: Eukaryota > Metazoa > Arthropoda > Insecta > Diptera > Dolichopodidae > Dolichopus > Dolichopus griseipennis. Next base: position 87,082,629 of record OY720442.1, read on the forward strand.
GCCGCAACCTGTTGACTTATAAAAATGCGACATAGCCTATGTCACCCCCCGGGCTCCCAGAATTATTCCTTTAAAATTTTGTGACAATCGGACCAGTGGTTTTCACGTGAATCCTGGACAAACAAACAAACAAACAAGCAAATTTTCTTCTTTATATATTAGATTAATAATTTTTTTAGAAGCTAGAACTTATTACTTCAAAGACTAAAATGTAACTGTACTTTTATTTTATAATAATTAGTACAGTTGGAAATAATTAGTTGCAATTGTGAATGATGTGATCGCGTTAGTAAAAATTATGTGAAGAAAAAATATAAATGTAGAAATTGCAATTTGACACTTTTATTTATTTTTTATTTTATTTTGAACCAAAACAAGGTTTTTACAAAAAAAAATTCTTATAGCTAAAACTTAAAATTAACATGAAATTTGATTACAAAACATAAATTTAAATACATAAAAATCAAAAGTTTATTTATTTTTTTTTTTTTTTTGTAGATTGTAAAAAAAATGCATACATAGCGAAAACACAGTTAAAATGCAATTTGTAAAGTAAAAAAAAAAACAAAAATAACTAAATTATAGAATTATAAAATTATGTGAACTTGAGTGTAATATGAGTATAATATTGAAGGTTAAAATTATTGTGGTAGGTCATTAAGAAATTTTAATTTACGTTTAAAAGTGTATCTAGAAATTTGTGTTGAAAAAAGATGACTGTGTTTATTGAATGTAATGCAACATCTGTTTATTGGTTCATTTTTTCCATATTCAGTTCTATGAGTATTTTCAACTAAATATTTAGCGCTTCTCGTATTTCTGCCCCCATTATTTATTTTAAATTTATCTGCTAAAAACTGAACGTCAATGTTTTTTCTTAAGACGTCAAAAGTAAAGCAAGCAGCAAAAATTTGCCTGCGTGAGGATAAAGTTAAGATATTTAATGATTTAAGTCTTACGAGATAGCTAGACAGAATTGAATAATCTCTAGGATTATATTGATTTCTCAAAGCAAATAAAAGAAATTGCTTTTGCACGGATTCTATTCTATCAGAATGTATTTGAAATGCGGGATCCCACACAATGTTACCATATTCAAGAATAGATAGTACTAAAGAACAATAAAAAGCTTTAGTTACAGCGATGTTGCTGAATTCTTTAGCTCTTCTTTTTATGAACCCGAGTATTTTGTTTGCCCTAAAAATTGTAAACTCATAATGAAGATGGAAGTTCATTTTATCATCCAACAGGATTCCTAAGTCGGTAATATTTTTAACTCTTTCAAGGTTTACATTATTTATTTTATAACCGAAAGTAATGGTAGATCTCTTACGTGTAAAACTTATAACCTTGCATTTTTCAATGTTTAGTTCTAACTTATTAGAGAAGCGCCATTCTTGCAGACTATTGAGATTTGTCTGAAGTAGTTCAACATCGGAACTCTTTTTAGTTACATGATAAATCTTGAGATCATCAGCAAATGCAACATGTGACACACCGGAAAGTTTACTAGAAAGATCGGAAATGAATATATTAAACAAGAGTGGACACAAGTGGCTACCTTGCGGTACTCCTGATGTAACATTGATTGAGTCCGAGAAAAATCCTTGAAATTTGATATTTTGCGTCCTATTTGTAATATAGGAAAATATCCAATAAAGAAAAGGGCCGGAAACTCCTAAGGCTGCAAGTTTGTTTAGTAGAAATTTGTGATCAACACGATCGAATGCTTTGCTGAAGTCCGTGTAAATAGCATCAACTTGGTGCCCATTTTCCATTTCATTAAGGATTTTAGAAGTGTAAACTAAAAGGTTTGTTGTTGTGGAACGACCTTTTCTGAATCCATGTTGTTGTTCGTTTAGTTTTGTATTTATGATGGGTGTAATTTTGTCTCCAATAATTTTTTCAAACAACTTTGGAATAGTTGATAGAATAGCTATACCACGGTAATTTTCGACGTATGATTTATCACCCTTTTTGTAGATAGGGGTTAGATAAGAGGATTTCCAGAAAAGAGGAAAAATACCTGATGAAAGAGATTTATTAAAGATAAAATGAAGCGGATAAGTGAGATAACTGACACAGTTGAATAAAAAAGTAGGTGGAATCAGGTCAGGTCCTATACCTTTTTTGGTATCAAGTTTTGTAATTGCTTCAAATATTTCAACTTCGGAAAGGTATAAATCCGTAATAATAGGATTTGAGTTATTAATTAAGTGAGAGAAATCGAAATTAATTGGAGACTCGTTTGGACGATAAACTTTTTGAAAAGATTTAGCAAAGAAATTGCAGATCGTTTTAGGACAGTTAGAAGACGTATTGTCTATTGACATTAAGCTTGGATAGCCGTAAGTTTTACGTTTTGTGTTAACGAAGTCAAAAAACTTTTTAGGATCTGAAATTAATTTGTTGCCTACGTTAGTGAGATATCTATCGTAAGCCAAATTAGATTTTTGTTTAAATTCAAAAGCAAGATCCTTGTACTTGTTTAATAAGTCATTATTAGGTTCTTTTGAATTTTTAATTATTTTGTATAGTTTATTGCGTTGGTTACGCAATGTCCTAAGTTCACTGTTCAGCCAAGGTTCGGTTGTCTTGTCCTTTTTGCGAATTTTAGGAACAAAGGAGTTAATTATCTCAAATAGCTTTGCGTAGAATTGAGAGATAATCAAATCAATATCCTGTTCGGTTAACAGGTCGTCCCAACTGATGACTGATAAAGCATTATTAATGCTTTGATAATCAGCATTAAAAAAGTCATATACAAAAATATTATTGTAAGATTTGATAAAAAGAGGTATAGCAGTGGAAAATTCGAAGATGATTGCGTTATGATGTGGAGTGTTAGTTAAAAGGTTTTCTGCATCATCAGCGAGTTTTACCACCACTCTATCATATGCATTCGAGAATGCAAGATCCAACCATTTGTAATGGTTATTCGGAAAGCTGATAATTTGTAGTAAATCATTACCATAAAATACATTAATGAGATCAAAATCTATTTCGTCCTGAAAGTTGATTGGTAGTAAAAAATTATCAGATTCTTCAACAATAAAAGATAAAGAAGGACGGTTAAAGTCCCCTAAAATTATAATTGAATCATCCTCATTCATATTTGATATAACATGCTGGTATATCTCGAAAAATTCCGAATATGAGGAATTGTCAAAATTAGGAGGAAAGTTAACAATACCAAGGTATAAAAAATTATTACCTAAGTTAATTTTGATAAATTGGTGATCAAAAGAGTGGTAAGTCCTAGTGATTAATGCCACACTAGATAAGGTATTGTTAACTGCAAGTAGTACACCACCACCACGGGAACAATTTGTAGCAAGATAGTCCCGATCTTTTATATAAATCGACCAAGTACTGTCCAAAATTTCTTCATTTACAAAGGAATCGTTTAACCATGTTTCAGTGATAGCAATAATATTATATTCACATGACTTAGCATCGATATATAATTTCTTAAGCTTTCCCCTCATACCACTGCAATTGTGGTAGAATAATTTCAGTTTATTAGAGGAACTAACGCTATTTTTATTTTTGATACTATGGTTAGACAGTGTGACTAAATTGGAATTAGTGTAAGAATTTTTTGAATTTAAATTGTTATTTGCTGCTCGGCCGAAAAAACTTATTATAGTTTTCACGAGATTGATACAAGTGATTGTAGTAATTGCTATTGCAATGACTACGAAAAGCATTAAGATCTTCTTCTACTTGTTTAGAAGTGAAGCCAATTTTAATGTGATACTTAAAATAAAGAAAGATTGTTTACTTGAAAGATTGAAAGAACGTTTTAAGTAATATAGGAAATTTATAATTTAAGAATTTAAGTTTATAGGATAGATAACTACCCCATCCTTAAGTTCATTGTTCTCCTGAACAATGTTTTCTTTATTATTTACGTTAATTGCCACTAATTGTTTCCTTTGTTTTATATTTCTTAAAAATATTATAATTGATATTATTACAAACATTAGTATTATGATTGAAGTATTAACATAAATTAATATTTTATTTTTTTTCTTTTCAGATTTAATTTCTTCAATTTTATTATAATTCGCAAGTTGTTTATAATTTAAAGATTCCAAGTTTATTAGATTAGAAACATTATTCATTTTAGTATAGCTTGGAATTACAATGATTTGTTTAAATTCTTTAAGTTTATTTGAAAATTTTATATTATTTATTTCAATTGAACAATTTTTAAAGAATAATACATAATTTTTATTTAATAAATATTCAACATTATTACAATTGTTATTTAGTTTTAAATTTTTTGCATTTTTTATTAAAATAATTCCAGTATCGATTTCAATTATTTTTAAGTTAGTTTCAATATTTTTTGTACAAGCATTATATGTTTTATTAAATAAATTTTTAATGCAATTTGACACTGGTTTTAATTTGTTTATATATCTCTCTTCAGAGTAATAATAAAGTTTATTTTTATATGAAATAAAGTCAAAAGAATTGATACAAGTTCTTCGAATTTTGAGTTTGGAACTGGTAGAATTTTTAACTTGTTAGCTGTTACGTTGTTTGTTATTGGAATTTCTAGCACGAAAATTAGATTATTATCATAAATAGCTAGAGAACTTTTTATTTCTTGAATTTTAAATGAATCTATTTCGAACAAGTCTATTTCTTCCGGTGTAAGAATAGTTCTGCTCATAATTTGATGTTTAGAAAAAATTATGTTTTCTTGAATTTTCTCTATTTCTTCGTTTAGAAGGTTTATATTTGTTAAAATTTGAAAAAATTGAAATTGTTTAATTAATTTTTTATTATCCGAAGAAACATCGTTTAAAAGTTTATTAATCATATTATTTTTATTAATAGTTTTTTGAATTAAGTTTAAATTATTTTCGATATTACCGTTTATTTTAATTTGTTTATTAGAGTTTGTTATTAGATTATGGTTGTTTTCGTCAATTGATTTTAAATGATCTTCCAATTCTATTCGATCATCATCGTCCATGGTTCCAAATACCCATCTGAGAAATGAACCACCAATATTGATTAAAGCTCTCTTAGATCTAAAAGAAGTTAGAGTTTTTAATGTATGTTTAATGTTATTAATTTTATTAATTAAAGTTTTCATTTGAATTTCATCATCTGGTAGGTTAAATGATATGTTGATATTATTTTCTATAAGATTTATAGCAACTTGTATTTCTTCAAGATTTATTTTATGAATAATTTTATGGTAATTTTCTATAATTTGAATGTTTCCTTGTTGTATGGTTGTAAATCCAGCTTCAGTCTCTAATTTTTGAATGTTAATTACGGCTTGGCATGGAGTTATTAAGGTTAGTATTAGAAAGATTATTACCTGTAAAATTTTTAAAATGTCTTTTAATTCGAGAAGGATGGATATTTTTATTTTTGTTATTAATTAGTTTATTATTTACTTTAGTACATTTAATTTTCTTATATTTTGGTATTTCTTTATGACGAACTGCGGCGGGGTTGTCTATAACAATTTCTTCGGTATTTGGTATTTCGAAATTAGTTCTACTTTTGTTTAATTTTGTTATAATTTTATTTTTATTTTCTAATAGATAGTTTAAATGGTAACCAGACCCGGAAACGTATAAAAGGACATGATTTAAAAATTGGCACATGGAATGTGCAAACATTGATGCAACCCGGAAAAATGCAAGAAGTGGCAAATGAAATGACTAAGTATAAATTAGATATAATAGCCCTACAAGAAATAAGATGGAAAGGAAACGGAGAAATAAACAAACCCTTGTTTTCCCTATATTATAGTGGAGATAATAACAGATCAGGAATGTATGGTACTGGTTTTATTGTCAATAAAAATATGAAGAAATCTGTGATAGGATACAACGCAATAAGTAGCAGAATATGTAGTATTAGAATAAAAGGAAGATTCAATAATATAACAATTATATCCACGTATGCGCCAACTGAAGAAGCAAATGATGACGACAAGGACAACTTCTATGAAGATTTAAGTAACGTGTGCGAACAAACTCCTAGATACGATACTTTGATGATCGTTGGTGATTTAAATGCAAAGGTTGGAAGAGAAGAACATATTAGACATGTTACAGGGAAATTTTCGCTACATGAAGAATCAAACAACAATGGATTGCGTTTATATCAATTTGCAAATGAAAATAGCTTAAAAATTAGAAGCACTGCATTTGACCGAAAAAACATTTACAAAGGAACATGGAAAGTCCCTGGAAGAAATTTAGTCAATCAAATTGATCATGTGCTTATTTCAAAACGATGGGCAACTACAATAATCGATGTAAGAACATATAGAGGAGCGAATTGCGATAGTGACCACTTTCTAGTAGTAGCAAAAGTCCGACAAAGAATAGCTAATATAGCAAAAATAAAGGGAATAAAAAGAAAGAAGTGGAACAACGAAAAATTTAAAAATGAAGTAGTTGTACAGCAATTCCAAAACAAAATTGAGGATCAATTAGAAAATAATCCAGAAAGAGAAGACAATATAGAAGAAGAATGGGACAGGATTGAAAATGCAGTAAGAGCCGCAGCTGAAGTGGAAATAGGTACTGAAATAGCCAAAAGAAATGAAGAATGGTTTGATCAAGAGTGTAAAAGGGTAATTGAAATAAAAAACGCAGCTAGACAAAAAATGTTGCAGAGAAACACAAGGGCAAACAGAGAGGAGTATCGAGAAAAAAGAATCATTGCCACAAAAACATGCCGTGCAAAGAAAAGAGAAATGTATAAAAAGAGAATTAAGCAAATCCAAATTGAAAATGATATGAATAATACAAGAAAATTATACAATAAGATTAAACAAGAGATAAATGGCTTCCAACCCAGAATAACATCGTGTAAGGATAAGAATAACAAAATACTGTCAAGTAGAGAAGAGGTCCTTGAGAGATGGTCCCAGTATTTTGAAGAAACATTAAACACTTCATTTCCAGAGAATAGATATGTAACTGAAAATGATATACAAACTGTAGAACCGTTGGTGCCGTTACCAACTATAGAAGAAGTAAGGGAA